>JAEQBH010000260.1:600000-1062422 GCA_016808115.1 Tetrastigma voinierianum | reverse complement strand
CGATGCACCATTGCATGTCTATGTCATGCCACATATGTGATGAATGCCATATGGATTTATCTCATGCATTTAACCATGCATCATGGACAATTATATTACATGCATATAATTTCCAATTAAACACTCATAACAATGTTAATACATTAGAACACATATATTAACATTCATCAACCACAACAACAAGCATGCTATCACATTTCAAGCAACAACACACTTAATCTTCAAGGCAAAATGTGGCATATAGGGTGCCCACAACTACAACCCAACAGCCCCTTAACCCGGGCTTAAAACTGGCCATGAAATCAGCCAAAACAAGCCTTTAAATAGGCCACAATCCCAGCCAAACAAGCCCCTATCCGTCCGAAATAATCTTTTCAATCCAACAAATACCCTAAACACTTTTGGGACTTATTAATGCATAATTCCATATTAAACCATACACAAAACAACATTTAATGCTTCTTAAAGACTATCCAAACAAATTCCTAAGGGCAAGGACGTCCCCGAGCATGCTACGGACACCCACAAAACCGAGCCACCGAAACCGGCCACAATCGGCCACAAACGTGCCATTTGGCCAAGGAACAGCCAAATAGGTCCTAAGAGCAAGATCCAACCAAACAGCCCTTAAACCATGCTTTGAGCATGCCATGGACTCTTCATAAACCGGGCCATGAAACCGGCCACAACCGGCCACAAAAAGGCCATTTAAGCCGTTTAAAATAGGCCAAATAGTCCCTAAGGGCAAGGGTTCCAACCAAACAACCCTTAAACCATGCTTTGAGCATGCCATGGACTCTTCATAAACCGCCACAAACTGCACGCATACTGCTTACAAATGGCTTAAACAGCTCCCAAATCGTACCAAATAGGGCCTTAGGACCTCTACACCACATTCTCCCTAAAATCAGCCCCTTAGGGTGGAAATAAACCAGAGTAGGAAGAATCTCTACCTCTTGAAGCATAGTAGCACGGGTAGGAAGCCTCCATAGCCCAAAATCTTTAATTTCCCGAAATCTCCTCCTTTGGATCTTCGGTGAAACTCTCCATTTTCGGTACCCACGTGTAACCCCTGTCGAGTAGATGAACTTTCACTCTTAACTCGACGAATTCCGATAGACGAAACTTCGAGGATCGAAGAGAGAAGTTTGGACTCTTTCTTCCTCATCCTCTTCCTCTTTCTCTCCCGTAAACACCAGCATAAAAATGAGATCTTTCTGCCCTAAAATCCCATTTTAACCCCTTTTTGTCATTTTAGTTACTTGGCCCACGTTACGTCACGTGTCCCGATTATTCAAGTTCAAGCTTCGCCAAACACTGGGATGACGTCATCAAACATGGATGAAGAACTGATTGATACTGCAGATTTTTTAAAATCCCGTTTTTGGGGTCAACCAAACGCCTGATGCCCCGAAAATCGTAAAAATCCGACTGTCTCGGAATTCAACGAAATTCATCTGGGTAATTAGATTTCGCGAGAAAAATCCAATGGTGAGGTTCGTTTCGTCATCTGAGATCTAAAAAATTTCAGATCTGCAAGCGGCAATTTACCGTTTTGTCCTTTTTCAAAAAATTCAAATTTACTCGGGTTTTACAAAACAACCAAGCTATCTACAAAAGTAACATGGATGTTGCATTAGCTATTTTATCTTGCCATTGGCCACACAAACAATGTTCTTTAAGGAATAATTTTTCAATACTCACTCTAATAGCTCCACTATAGTGATAATTCTTTTGCTTCTAACTTTGCATTTTATCCACCAAAGACATAGGGGAGCTCCTTTTGAAGCTCCCAAAATGCATCTATGTAGAATAAGTTAGCAATAAACCTCAAAGGCATACACCTTAAGGGTCAAGGCAGTGATTAGGCACACCTTAGGCATGCTTTTGGAACTATAAGGCATGAGGTGCATAGTTGAAGACTAATGTTAATGATGATGACGTTGAAGAGGACTGTTGATACTTTTTTTCTTATAAGAAGAGTTGATTTCCATATTATTCATAGCTACGCTTGTTACTTTGTGGAATTTTTAACACTTCTTGGATGAAAGTGAAAGTACACATGATTGTCTATTGAGGTAAATTAATCCTATTATGAAGCTTATCATGAAAGGAGGTGACTTGTCCATTTGTTATTTTAGATCACTTATTAACTGTTTTAATTTGAAATTCCTTAACTAAATTGAATTTTAATTTAGAGGAAGAAATGCAGGCCACATCCTTATAAATAGGTTTTGTAATTCATTTTCATATGTAATGAAAGATTTCATCTATTTTGTCCTAAATTCTCACCTGCATCGAGCACTATCTTCAGAACCCTAATTTCTTTCTCAAAATTCCTCCATTGCAAATTCCTCATCATGGCCAAATACGACATGAACTCACAGCCCTCTCCTTCTGAATTAGTCCCAAACCCGAGACAAACTTCCTCTTCAGCCAACATCCAAGAAAGTTCATCCCTTCATTACCACAATAGACTTAATGTGGTCAGAATTTTCAATGGTCACAATATGTCCTCATGTATGTTTGTGGCAAAGGGAAAGACGAATAATTTCACAGACAAGATCTCCATTCCAAAAATCAAATCCTATATCAAATATGGAAAACTTATGGAGAAAATTTTGTGTTTTACAAAAACAGCCAAAGAGATATGGGATGCAAGCACATGAGACATACTCTAGTTCTGAAAATACATCAGAATTTATTCGAAGTTGAAACTAGACTTCATGATCTGCAACAAGGAAACTTAAATGTCACTCAATGCTTCAATATTCTTACACGATATTGGCAGCATCTTGACATGTTTGAGATCTACTCCTGGAAATGCCTTGATGACTCAGCCTTGTGTTGTTGGGCAGTAAAATTGTTGGAACAAAGGAGAACATTCAAGTTCCTGGTTGGTCCCCACAAATAACTAGATGAGGAGGGGGAGAATCATGGCAATCAAACCCCCGCCTACTACACGAGGCTTTCTGTAGTTCAAAGGGGAGGGAAAGTCAAGAAATTGATGATGATAGGTGATTCAAGCACCTCTCCAACCATGGAAGGCTCAGCCCTATATACACATAGCTCTTCTCAACACCAGGGCAACAAACTAAAGAAAGGGATGCCCTGGTGGGAACATTGCAAGAAACTTGGGCATACAAAAGAAACATGCTGGAAAATACAGGGAAACTGGATTTGAAGCTCAATCGTGCAAAAATGATCAAGAGTCATGTCACACAGCAGCAAGATCAAATGATGCCAACTTTGTTGAAACCAGTCCTTTTACTAAGGAACAACTTGATGCATTGCATAAATTGTTTGGACAGATTTCTATTCCTTCTCAAGCAACTCCAACGACATCCCATCAGCACACTAGTATGCTGGCACACTAAGGAACTCTCTCCCCCCGCCTTTACCATAAAAATTAGGAACTCAAACCTTGGATTGTCGACTCTGGAGCCTCTGACCACATGACATGAGATATCAATATTTTTCAGCACTATAAACTGAACCAAGGTGTTTCTAACGTTCGGATAGCAGATGGTTCACTTTCAAAAGTTGCTAGAATTGGAACAATTCAATTAAAGAGGATCTTATTCTCTCTCATGTTCTTCATGTTCCAAATTTGGATTATAATCTGATTTCTATAATCAAGCTCACTCATGATTTGGATTGTTTGACTAAATTATATCCAAATCTTTGTGAATTTTAGGCAATGGATTCAGGGAAGGTGATTGGCAATGTTGAGCTATGTGGTGGACTCTATTTGCTCAAAGAAAGCACTTCACTTCATCCAAAGGTTCCTTCTACAAGTTATGTTTTTCAATCTATTTTCAATTCTATGTCAATTTCAAATGAAAAGGAAGTTATGCTATGGCATTTTCGTCTTGGTCATCCAAATTTGTGTATCTAGTGTTATTTCATTTGTTCAACAATAGAAATCTCAATTCTTATCATTGTGAACTCAGTCAACTTGCCAAGCATACTAGACATGTATATTCAAGCATTCTGTATACACCTTCATATCCATTTTCTATGATCCACAGTGACATTTGGGGACCCTCGAAAGTCAAAAATATAAATGAAACTCGTTGGTTTTTTACTTTCAACCACATGCATTTTTCTCATGAAAGAAAAATCAGAAACAGGAGCAATCTTCAAATCCTTTCACTCAATGATTAACACCCAATTTTAAAGCAAAATCCAAGTCTTAAAAACCGACAATGCCAAGGAGTATTTCAATTCTATTTTTGGTCCCTATTTCTTGGAACAAGGCATTATACACTTAAGTTCATGCGTAGATACCCCTCAACAAAATGAAGTGGTAGAGAGAAAAAATAGACATATACTTGAAGTAGCTCGATCAATCATGTTCTCTAACAACATGCCAAAATATTTCTGGGGGGAAGCCATCTTAACAGCCACCTACCTCATCAATAGAATGCCAAGCCACGTTTTTAAATTTCAGAATCCCCGTTAGGTTCTCATGCAAACCTTTCCTCACATCAAATCTTCCACTTAAAGTCTTCGGGTGTTCAGCTTTTGTCCATATTCATCATCAAAATCGGACAAAACTTGACCCTAAATCACTCCAAATGCATCTTCTTAGGATACTTATCCAACTAAGGATATGTTGTTATCACTAGGAAGGTGTACAGTTCCATGGATGTCACATTCTTAGAGCACCAGTCTTATTTCCCCAAGCTTGAAATTTAGGGGGAGCAATTGAGGGGATATCAGTTTTGGGACATTCTTCAGTACACTCAATCTCAAGTCCACCAACCTCAAAACTTTCACCAACTTAGTAATCTTTCATGGTGGATTCTCTCGACTTAAATTATTCCAAACCTCTCATAAATCAGCATGAATCTCTCAAATCTATCAACCAAATACCTGAACTTGTTTCACAACAACCTGAAACCAATAACCAGAAGGAACTTAAAGTCTATTTTAGGAAGAGGAGGAGATCTCCTGAGCAATTACAGCACATTACACGTATCAGGGAAGCCAATAATTCCTCCTGGTTCAAAAATTTACACTGGTACGGATTCATATAATCATGAGTTCATCAGTCCTATTGTTGATGATTCTGGCATTCCCATTGCCCTAAGGAAAGGTGTTCGAGCATGCACGAAACATTCAATTGGAAACTATGTTGCTTATGAGAAGTTACTACCTCCATACAATGTATGTGTCTACTCTTAATGATTCACGGGTTCCGAACTCTCTTCAGGAAGCATTAAAAATTCCAGCATGGAAACAAGCAATGGAAGATGATCAGTTAATTAGAAAGCAAATGACACTTGATTCTTCAAAGTTGTCTCAAGGGAAGAAACCAATGGGATGCAAGTGGATATTTACAGTTAAATACTAGGCCAATGGATATGTTGAGAGGTATAAAGCTCCATCTGGTAGCCAAGGGCTTCACAAACTCTTATGGAATTGATTATCAAGAGACATTTGCATCAATTGCGAAGCTTAATGCAATCCGAGTTCTACTCTCCCTAGCAATGAATCAAGACTGGCCATTACACCAACTTGATGTCAAGAATGCATTCCTAAACAAATGATCTAGAAGAAGGAAGAGGACTGAAGTAATTTAGACTGTAGAACTCCTCCAACAACCAAATGGTATGTAAACTCAAGAAAGCATTATATAGTTTAAAGCAGTCACCCCGTGCTTGGTTTGACACTTTTGCCAAAACCATAACTTCACAAGGATACAGACAATGTTAAGCTGATCACACACTGTTTGTGAAATTCTAACTATATGCAGATTGGCATCCTAATTGTGTATGTTGACATATAACATGGGATCGGGGGGGATTGGTGAAGAAGAAATTATCAAGTCAGAGGGAACCGCTACGAAGCAATGTAGCTCTGAGATCAATGATCTTGGCCCCCTCAGATACTTCCTAGGAATGGAAGTTGCTCGATCCAATAAGGGAATTGTTATCTCTCAGAGAAATTACATACTAGACATGCTCAATGAAACAAGTATGCTTGGATGTAAACTGTGAAATGAGAGAAGAAAGTGCAAAGCTCTCTTTACTGAATGAAAGGAGCAGTAAAATACACATAAATTCTACCTATTTATATAGGTTAGGTTGATAAAAAGGAAACAAATAAAATAGAAAAAGGAAGGAAAATAATGTACAAGAAAGGAAGGAGATAAACCAGATAATATCATAAGAATATCCTATGATTCTCAACACTCCCTCTCAAGCTAGAGCATATTGATCATATGCACCAAGCTTATTACATATGTACTTAATCAGATAAGGTTCGTCGGAGAGGGTCTGTTAGAGAAGGTCCGCCAAAGAAGGTCCACGAGGATCCGCCGAGAAGGTCCGTTTAAAGGCCCGCTGGAGCATGCTTCACGGTAAGATCCGCCTGAGAAGGGACCGACTCTAAGAAGGTCCGTCTTAAAAGGCTCGTTGAGAAGGTCCGGCTGCAGAAGGTCCACCGAGAAGGTCTCATGGATAAGGTCAGCTAAAGAAGGCCTGGCTGAGAAGCTCAATAAGAAGTTTCGCTGAAGAAGGTCCACAGAGAGATCCCCAGTCGAAGAATATCCGCTGGAGAAGGTCCATCGGAGAAGATGGCTGCCGGAGAAGGTCCGATGGAGAAGGCCCATCGGAGAAGATGACCATTTAAAAGAGGGTTTCACTTCAACCAATCTGGCATTTATACTACGTGAATGGAGAGAAAATAAAGCTTTTCTTTATCGAATGAAATGAGCTGAAGAAATATGCGATGATTCTACTAATTTATAGGTTAGAAGACACAAAAGGAAACAAATAAAATACAAAATGAAGGAAAATAATATACAAGAAAGGAATGACATAATGTAAAACCCAGGTAAATTTGAATGCTCATAAAAATGGCAAAACTAAGAATTGTCACATAATATAAGCCGTAAACCCGAAATTTTTCTAGATCTTTAGATGACGAACGGACTCATTGTGATTCATTTCTACGAAATCTAGTTACCTGCATCGACCCTCGTTAAATTCCGAGACAATTAGATTTTCACAATTTTCGAGGGAGTCGGGTGCCTGGTGGACCCCAAAAACGGGATTTTGAGAAAAAACTTTTAAAGTGGAAAATACTAAGTAAAGTTCATTTAAAATAAATTGAACTCTTGAATCGATCGAATAAATTTGTTCCCGGAACTAACTTATGTCGGACACGTGAGCAATATGTGGGCAGAGCAACTAAATGACTAATAAAGTCAAACTAGTTTAAGAAAAGAAACAGATTTTCTGCTGCGAAAACGAAGAGAGAGGGAGAGAAAAAAGAGAACTTAAGCTTTCTTCGATCACATTGAGTCTGGTCGGTCGGAATCTAGAACAGTCGAGGAAAGTTCATCTACTGGACGAGGGCTACGCGTGGCATCAAAATGAGTGATTTCACCAAAGATCCAAAGGAGAGATTTCGAGAAATCAAATTTTCTGGATTAGGAGGTAGTTTGAGATCCTTTCTGCTCTTTGTACTTTCTATTAATCTAAGAGGTAGGGATTTTTTCCACATTTGGTTTATTTTCACAAAGGGCTGTTTGGTTGTATTTCTTGCCCTAAGGGCTGCCTGGGGTTAAAAAATCAGCTTTTACAGCTCCTTAGGGGCTGTTTGGTTTGAAAATCAGGCTCTTAGGGCCCTTAGGGCCAGTTTGACTGATAATTTGGTTCGAGTAGCCCTAGGGTTGTTTGGGATGAAAACCAGGTTTTATGGCTCCTTAGGGGCTGTTTATCTGAATTTTTGGGCTGTGGGAATGCTGCCCTATTTTGCCCCTATGAAACGTCCAGATTTTGAGGCTGATTTTTGGTTAGAAAAAGAGGGAATTTGGGCTAGTGTTCTTCATGGAAATTGTAGCTGAAATTATGAACTTAATGTTAGGATTTTGAATCACTCAAATTGGACCTCTATAACTCAAGTTATGGTCCATTTCATTTCCGGAATTGTCACAGCTTAGGCTGTTGACTGTTTATGTCCAGGTTTTGGCTCCTCCTCCCTCCTGATTCGGGTCAGAAAAAGAGGAAATTTGGACTAGTGTCCTCCCATAGAAATTGTAGCTAAAGGTGAACTTGTTGCTAGATTTAATCACCTAAATTGGACCCCATAGTTCAAGTTATTGTCCATTTCATTTCCGGAATTGTCACAGCTTAGGCTGTTGACTGTTTGTGTCCGTGCTTTGGGACCATTTTCTGTTGCGAAAGGAATTTGACTAGTGTTCTTCATGAAATTATAGCTGCATCTATGAAATTGATGTAGGCTTTTTGAATCACCAAATTGGACCCTGGAGAGTTCAAGTCATGGTCCATTTTCGGACCGGCCATGCATCGCCATATTTCAATCCTTCGCCCATACACTATCCAGATTTTGGGACCGGATTCGATTAGAAAAAGAGGGGAATTTGACTATTGTTTCCACGAAATTATACTGTATCCGTAAACTTGATAGGCTTTGAATCACCCAAATTGACCTAACCCAATAAATGCTTAACGGCTCGCAGCTTCAGATTTCGATCGCAGACTAGTTTCGAACCTAGCTCTAATATTCTCGTGGTTCGCTATTATGTTTGTTGTGTGAAATGTTTTGTGGGCATCTATGCCACAATTGGTCTTATGATCAAGTTGTCGCTGGCTTGAGTGACATGCTTGTGGTACTGATTTGAGGTCAATATGTGTGTCCTAATATTGACATGTGATGAGTTTGTATTGATACTGCCATTACATTTGTTTGTTTTAGGCTTTTGTGAACATAAGTGTCACAATTTGCCTAGAGGATAAAGTATGTCATTGCTTGATTGGTGATGACTTGTCAGATGTTAATATATATGTGTGCAAATATGTTAACATGAAATGTGTGAGCGTTTGAAATTTATGATAATTGATATAATTGTCCATGACGCATGGGTGATATGCATGAATAGAATTGTCTATATAATATCTTATTATATATGTGACATGGTATGGGGTGGCTGAAATGGCACATCACATCGCATATGCACGAGGACATCGCATGAAATGGGTGTGAGTGCATGGTTATAATCAACACTGCGCTTGGTGTTTGATCGGTGGGCTCAAGATTACGTGGGACAACGCCTAATAGAGTGGCACGGCGAATAGAAAACGTAAAATGAAATGCCTGTATTAGTAAGGGATAGACACCCCTCGAAAGTGAAAGCCCATATTTTTTGTTATACATGTCCAACCTGAAAGCCCGTGAAAGTGTAGGAAGGCTTGCAAAGCTTACAGAAGACCCCTGGAATTCAAGTACCCACAAAAAAAAAAAAAAAAGACACATGATTTGCAATGAGAATGATGCTATTGAGGTGTAACATGTAAAAAACTTTGGTTTAAACAACAATTTTATAGGAAAATGATCATTGATAATCTACAATGATAGTTGATTACACTTATCAGATAGTAGATAGGAGCTTAAGGGCCTTGCAAGAGGGAGTTGGTAAGGACTCGAGTGCATGGTTCATGATTGAGTCTCGTCTCATTTCATGGCATGTAAGATTTCATGGTAGAAACTATATGTTTTTACTTGGAATGTGAATGTGAATGTGAATTGTGAATATGACCATTGCATGTGCCCTTAGGTGGGGAGTAGCCTCTATAGGAGTTTACTCTACTAGGCATAGCTCACCCTTTATGGGATCCCCCTTTCAGTGGTGTAGTACACCAAGTGGATCTGTGCTCACTGAGGTCAATTGTAAAGAAAGCCCGTTGTTGCTTTGCAATCATTTCTTTGCAAGATATTAGAATCTAATCATTTTAGTATGTATTTTTCAGATAAGACAATATAATTAAACTCTTAAGGACTATAGAATAGAGCTCAGATATTTTAGTATGATTAAAATGGTCTTATTGCTTACTTTATCATAAATGGACCCTATGCTGGGCCATTATGTTATTTCGGGGGTCTTGATGGGTCATGTTATTGTATATCCTACACCGATTTTGCAGTTTCGCATAAAGGAGATAATGTCCATTTTATTAAATTATGATCCCAGAAGCGACACAACAGCATTTGTATCAGAGTTACCCGACATCCACAAGTCTTCCAGCATGTTGTACTCTGTCAATGCACCCTGTGCTTGGGGGGAGTCACAGATAAACCTAAGAATATCCTATGATTCTCAACATAAACCAATTGACACTCCTATGGATCCCAACAAGAAGGCAAAGAAAGGTGAAGAGAGTCCTCTAGTGGACAAAGGGAGATATCCGGATTTAGTGGTAAATTGATACCTTCATTGACCATACTAGATATCAAGATTTGCAAAATAATGTAGTGAGTCAAGACATGAAACTATCTCGACACAGATCACATGCAGAGAGAAGTTGTGTACCGAATTTTAAGGTATTTGAAGATGACACTGGGTATGATTACTACTTAAAATGTGAAAACCGAAAATAGAGATTTACACATGCAAGTCGCTAGGAGTTAACTCCGACGTAAGATCTACAATCGGGCTATTTGCTCAGAGTAGGGGTGGGAGGAACCTTATGATATGGAGAAGCAAGAAGCAATCAATGGTTTCTAGGAGCAGTGCAGAGTCGGAATACAGTGCACTTGCACTAAGCATTTGTGAGGGGATGTGGCTTCAAAGATTGTTGAGCGAACTTGGAGCTACCATAGAGAAAACTATAAAATGTTTTTTTGACAATAAGTCAGCATTAGTATTAAGCAAGAATATGGTTCATCATGATCTAGGACAAAAACACATCGAGATAGATAGCTTTATCTCCGAGAAGGTCAATAAATCTGGATAGCCTAATTGACCTATATTCCTACAAGACGCGTGATCACGATATTCTCACCAAAGCCCTTCCAAGGACTAGCTTACCAGAATTGAGCTTCAAGCTAGGATTGCATAACATATACAACCCAGCTTAAGGGGGAGTGTTAAAAGGAGGTGACTCTTGTCCAATTGG
Source organism: Tetrastigma voinierianum (assembly GCA_016808115.1). Classification (NCBI taxonomy): domain Eukaryota; kingdom Viridiplantae; phylum Streptophyta; class Magnoliopsida; order Vitales; family Vitaceae; genus Tetrastigma; species Tetrastigma voinierianum. Next base: position 1,051,494 of record JAEQBH010000260.1, on the reverse strand, counting down.
TTATTTTAGATCAGTTTATTAATTTTTTTTATAAATTTGAAATTTCCTAACCGAAATTTCACCCTCTCTAATTTAGAGGGAAGAATGTGCTTCTACATACATCCTGTTAAATAGGTTTTAATTCATTTTTCATATAATTGTTAAGGATTAGTTTCCTAATCCATTTAGGAATATTTTACTTCTTCCTTTTCCCTTTAGTTCCAAATTAGACTCTAATTTGTTTCTTTTTGCTCTAACACTTAGAGTATAAAACATATATGTTCCCTCACTTTGTTAATTAAATGAAAATCAAAGTTATTTTCACTACATGCATCAAGAGCCACTCTTCCGATCACTTTTCACTACTTTCACATTGCTACTTCGACCTTATCCCGCGGCCTTTCTCCAACGAACCTTCTTCAGGACCTTCTCCAATGGACCTTCTCTGGTGCCCTTCTCCAACGGATTTTCTCCGACACCCTTCTCCGACGGAATTTCTCCGACTGCCCTTCTCCCGCGACTTTTCTCCAACGGACCTTCTCTATCGACGCCCTATTAACTTTCTCCACAATTTTCTCACAGAGACCCTCCGACTGACCTTCTCCAAGCAGGACTCCTCCAGCCCTTCTCCCGCAAACCCTCCGATGGACCTTCTCCAACGGACCTTCTCCGGCAGACCTTCTCCCGCGAACCTTCTCCCGCGGACCTTCCCCTGAGGACCTTCTCTGATGGACCTTCTCCGACGAACCTTTTCCAGCGGACCTTCTCCAATGAACCTTCTCCGGCGGCCCTTCTCCTGCGGACTTTCTCCCGCAATCTACTTGCAGGCCCTCTTTCGATCACATCAACTCGTCAGGCAAATACTCATGACGCATCTTATGACCTCGTCACCCAATACATCAACTGCTGCGGTGCACAATTCCTATTTAATTTTTCCAACGACCTCGCATCTACCCATCTGGACATGTCTAATGCTCGGGTGCATAAGGATTGCCATGTAACCCATTTGACCTTATATGCTTCCAACTTGAGGGAGAGTGCTAAGAATTAGTTTCAACCATTTAGGAATATTTTTCTTTCTTTCCTTTCTTTCTCTTTAGTCCCCTAATTAGACTCTAATTTTGTTTCCTTTATTTGCTCTAACACTGAGTATAAATATGTATGTTCCCTCACTTTGTTAATTAATAAAAATCATAGAGTTATTTTTCTCTTCACATTAATGAAAGATGTCATCTATTTTCTCCTAAATTCTCACACTAATTATTTATTTTATTTTAATGTATTTTAATTTATTTTGTGTTTCAAATTCTTTCAAATATCTAGAGTATCAAAAGTCTTGTGCATGAACACCTCAAGGCTTAAGCTCCCCTTACGGGAACTCAAATGCCTAATGTTATGCTTTCGCTTTTGAAAACTTCATTATTGCCCACACAATCATAATACCATCTATATTACATTGATTTACATACAAGCAAAGATAGCTGATTTAAATATTAGAATCATCTCATCTCCAAAGCTATGCGATCCAGGGTAAGGTAGTGACAGCACAGGTTTGCCAACTTTCTTCTTTCTACACATGGAAAATGAAGTGTATGTGAAACGTTATCATGGCTGGTACGGACACGCCACTGATGAAACCCATCAAACGTAGGTGGGAATAACAAAGCATCTGATGGATCCATAGGCGAGGATCAGAAAATTCTTCATCACTTCCCGTTTTATATTCATGTTAGGTTCATGTCCAAATAATAAGTATAAAGGGAACATGCCTATACCTATACATGACATGTCATATTTGCATGGGTACTTCACATAGTTTAAAAGTCCATGCAACATTAAACACCATTATTAAGTTAAAAAATGAATTTTAAGATTAACCGCTCTATTTTCTGATACAGATAAAAATACAATCTTAAAACTTGTAAAATATCCCCAAGACTGGACTATTATTAATATTCAGCTATTTCTTTAATAAAGAAAATAGGGTACGATAGTTCACAAGTAAAAAGCAAATAGAAAACGAAAAGGGGGAAAAGGACCCTAGGGTATGATAGCAGCCATTTCTTTAAAAGAAAATAGAAAAAAAAAAAAAGTAAATATGAAAAATCATAATTAAAAAGCAAGTAAATAACCTATACGTGATATAAAAGGACATGTGAAGGGAATCCATCATACCAGCTCTTTCCTGATTCCAGTTCCCCCAGACATAATGACAGGTTCCCATTCCCATGGCTTGAAAAAACAAGTTCTGTTTGAAACGATTTTCCTGACCTTTCCTCCCCAAATTCCTGCAAAAAAATGATAAAATTAAACTAGCTCCACTAGTTATAAGGAAATATGTTCTAAATAAAATAATCATATGCATGTGAAATTAATTTTCCATTCATGAGGAAAGAAAAAAGGGCACTTATATCTCATACTTTTTAAACTGAGGGTGCAACTAAAACCATCAAGCTACTTCATAAATAATTCATGCACCATTTTTATATTGAAGGATATTAAGGCCATGAAAAGTAAGTATATTCTCCTTAAGAGCTTTAGATAAGCAAGTACAAGACTATTAGAAATGATGTAAGATATGACAAAACATTCAGAAATTATTAGAAAATATGACATCAATTCTGAGTGAACAAGTTTTAACACAGAAACATTATTAATTTGCAGCCATCTACATTGCATAGGTTTGGGTGAGGTTGAGATATGTAGGAAACTAGGTGTTTGATCCTTACACCTAAATTTTAAGATATAGATCTTGTTAAGAATTCTAATAGCTAGTATAGACACTTGGATACAACAAAGATATCAATTAAATATTAATAAAAACAAAGATATCTTCTGATAAGAATGCTCTCTTCCCTGTTGTTTCTTTCTGATATCAATTTTTTTTTATGAAGTTTATTTCTAACAAACCCTCTTTTTTAATGTAATTATCTACCAAGAAAGTGGAAAATAAAACATAAACACATCAAAATTAAATAGCCAAACCCAAAGAAAAGTACTAGGTTTTAGTACAAATCCCCAATTACATCCTTGTGTCATTGCATGTCAAAATGGGTAAGCTAGATGAATGAGAGATTACATGTAGCCTAGGCAGCTATTTTTGTATAGATAAAATCTTCTAGTAACCTGTGTAAAATGATTGTGAACACTATGCAGTATTAAAGGTACTTTTATCTTGAGAAGATGACCAATGTAGTGCTACCTAGTAACCTATGTCAACACCTACACAAGTGTTAATTTGGCACATGCTGGAGACATTTAAGAATCCATATTATAGGTCATCATATTGGTAAATATTCTGTAACTGTATAGGAGAAATTATCTGGTAAGATGAATTATATTAGAGGTACTTGGTATTGAGAAGATGAGCACAGTTCCTCTCGCCAATGTAAACACTGCATAAAAAGGAAACCATGCATAAACATGCTGGAAGAGCACCAACCATATATCCAACAACCATGAAAGTGAACTTGTTGATACCATACTAACATAAGATGGAAACTACTCATTCTCACTTCTTTGAGGGTAAATATTAAACAATGGAGTAACTCCTTTCCAACTGATTTCAGTATGAAGGGCTGGCATTTGTTCAGATCTAACCTAAAAATGGTCATGATTCATGCAATGAGGGTAAATACTCAATGACTACAGAAAAACTTTCCGACTAATTTCAACATGAAGACAGAACTAAAATTATATACAAATTTCCATGATCATGCAACTTGAAAGCTAAAATGATAACATAAGAATTTCATGTCATTAGATTTATTTCCTAATGTATATCACCTAAAATTTCAGTTATATTTAAGATATCTTACTTCTTTGGGGCATCAGACTACCAGTTGATTTGGACTAAACAGCTATTCTCTTAATTCATTTTGATGAAAGACCTGAACAAATTGAGAACAAAAGAGAGTAGCAGGGCAAATAGTGTTCATTACTGCACAAAGAAATTAATAATCACTCGTTTCTAGAATGTAGAAATCAGTGCAGAACTCAATGAGGCTGGGTATGATGAGATCTTGCTTGTTCACCTCCTTATTCCTCTGTTAACAGGAACAAGAATTGGAATAATGATTAAAGAAAAGGACTTAGCATGAATACGCATTCTTCCAAGTGAATAATACAATCAACCACCAACTATAACTCACATCAAAACAACTAAACTCAGGCAGAGAATGTATCTGACAAACATTACTGACCAAGGAAGCCCATACGAGCCAAAATTCACAAACCCAGTCATTCCACCAGAAAGCCTGCACCTTCAGAGGTTGGGAACATCCAAAATGTCCATCAATTCATCTCAAACCTTTCTACCCTGGGACTCTCTAATAGAGAGCAATTGCTGAGTCCAGATCTCAATAAATTACCAACTTCCCTTCAAGATGGTTCCTGCAATCTCCTTATGCCCCACCACTAATGAAAACCACAGAACAAAGTCAACTTATTTCAGCAGGAGCAGGCATCAACCATACTTAATTTCCAATAGACAGCAAGAAACCTCCTTCATTTTAACTTTGACTATGTTAATGGGCATAGTGAGAACCTGTCACAAAACCAGAAGAGATTTGAGATAGGGAATATTCCAATATTTTTTTTTTTTGATCGGGGAAATATTCCAATACATGACTCTCGTCAGTCCTCAAAGATCTAAACATTCTGTACAAAGGCAATATGATAAAGTGCGGTTAGAATAGCCCTTTCCATCAGAAGGCCACTTCGCATCTACAGATGAAAGTAGAAGTTGAACATAGATAATTTTACCGCCCAGATCCAGAAGAAGATTTAACAGCCATTGGTGCGACCACAGGTGTCATTATGTTTTCTGAAGATGTTGAGTCAAACCCAGAACAGAAGATTAAAAGTTCTACTGAACTTTATCATAAAATCTCTCTCATTTTTTCTAAATGGTAGATTTATTAGTTTGAATGAACTTCTACAGGAATTAAATCAAATGTGTCTGTCCTTGAAGCACAATGTATCAAGATTGGTGATCCAAGAAACCAATTTCGAAATCCAGTTTTGTTATTTTAGACGATTAAAACTGTTAAACGACCAACTTTCCTAAAAGTTCAAGCTTGTAGAATTTGGGTTTAATACAAATATTATGTCTTTGACACCCTCTTTCACGTGCAGCCCCATAACCGCACTGGGAGAGTCAAACAAACCAAATAGAGTCCTCCATGGACTTTCAAATGAACAATGGGGAAAATAAACAGCGTGCGCAGGTGGCTCGAAACCGTGACCCCGCTAAACTAGGCCTAATACCACGTTAACCATCAACTCTCCTAAAAGCTCGCTCAGGATTTGGATTTAATATGAATTTCATGCCTTTAACAAAAACTATCATGTGTCAACTTCTAATTGCTTCTTAAACTTCATTCCAAACCAATCAATCAAAGTTTTAAGAATTAATCAAATCTAGATTTCTAAGTCACAAATCTAGATTGCTCCAGAACTCATGGTTGAAAACCTTCAACCAAAGCACAACTGCTGTATGAATCTCTGACACTCTATCTATGTGGCAAAGACTAGGTAATATTATTTTTATACTTCCACAATAACATTATTGAAAGTTTTCAACTGATGTAAATTCTCTCCAATTGTAAGAGTAGAAAAAAATTGATAAAGAATAAATGTATATGGAAACACAGTGCAAATTTCTTACTGCTATGAATGATTCATCAAAGTTTTCTATCTTCACAAATTTCCATAGAACTTACCAACTTTATCCTGTCATGGAAGGGGAAAAACACATGTTAAGATAGGAAAGTATAAAACAACAAGATATAAACCTTAAACTAAGAAATACGAACACTTAACAAAACAACCTAAAAGAAGTTAGCAGTAATGGACATGTCAGTTCAGATAAATCTTGCTAGTGAGTATTACTATTTGCTACTAAGGATAGTTCGTAATCAAGAGCTACCCCAAAGCCAGTTCAGTTAAATCTCAAATTATATTAGTTTTCATCGTCAACAAAGAATTGAAAGCATGCCATAACTTAATGGCATTCCTTCATAAACAGAAGAGCACCATTCATTCAAGAAGACCTCTGAAAAAGAGGCCTGAAACTCCAAGTAAAAAGGAAGCCTAAGGGAGAGGCACAAGGCTTTGAAGAAATAAGAAAAAAGAAAATGAGAAGACCTAAAAATTTTATTTGTGGTTTTCTTCGTAAACACTGGGATTTGTCTATTTTTCTTTACATAATTTTTCTACATAAATAATAATAATAATTGACAATTGAATTTTTTGATTCAATCAGAAGTAAATCAAAATGAGGAAGAATTTCACTAGGTATATAACCTGTTCCTGTCACTGAGATAGGCCATACAGAGTTTCCTTTAATCTTGTTGGGTCGAGGTGGGCTGTTGAGGCTGAGATTTTGGATCTTTTCTCAACCCCTAGCTAGATAAAATCTATTGATCTCTCCAACCATTAAATAGAGAGGAATTCTGCTATTGTTATACCTTTAGTGCCAAAGAAGAACAGGATGAGGAACCATGCTATGTGATTGGCAGTTAAATCATCAATGTTGCTGAGACTCATTCTTTTCTGGAATTCTTACTTCCCATATATTAGTAGGCAGATCATTCAGTGCAAAGCATGGCCTTGGGATCATGTTTGCGCAAGTCACACGCAACGTAAAGACTTCCATTGACTTAGCAGGCAACACTATGCACGTCGCCGAAAGGAAGGTGAAATGTGACGGATGCGCATCAATTTTATCAAATGTAATTCAAAATCTCATTGAACTAATAAAAAGTAAAGAAATTATAGAAATTCTAATATACAGTTAAAAAATTCAAGAGTAAAAGGGTTTTAGAAAGGAAATCAAAATCTGCATACTTTTCGATAAGGCACGTTTTGAAGGTAAGGACTTATCCTCAACAGCAAGAAGGTACCTTTATTAGGCGTGCCTTAAGTGCGCCTGTAAAACTACAGTTTGGAGTTAGATGCTTCTTGATCAGATTCTGCATCCATGTAAAGGATATCTTATCCTTCTTCATCCTCCTGAGTTGATCTAATGATGTGTTGTTGCCTTTAATTTAAGAACAAAATATATGATAAGCTAACATCCAATTAGGGGATTACATGGTTCTCCTGAAGTTCAATAGGTTTTATGGAGTCCCATTGATTGATTTCTAAGTAACCATTGGAAATTTATTTTGAAATTTGCTATCATTACCTTGGGTCCAAAAGTGTACTCTTACAGGAAAAACAAGTTCAATAGGACTAGTTTCTTAGACCAAACAAATTTTAACATTAGTCCGCATATTAGATAGATTTTGCTTCCTAAAGAGCAATCTAGCATTTTTAAATTATCCCACATGCAATAATCTGTTCTATTTTTCCAATATACTTTTAAATAATTATTTTTATCATAGCTAAATAACATCAAGAGTCTAACAGAAGCATGTGACAATAGAAGCAAGAAAGAGAAACCAGAAAGAGAATATTGAGCGCAAACAGTAAAGAGAGAAAATCATCCTCGCAAATAGAGGTAAGAAAGAAGGTAAATCATAGACTATTTACATAGGAGCAATGTAGTAATCCCCTTGAAGATACTCAAATGTGCGAGTCACTTTTTGTCGGTAATCAAACACAATATCCGCTGCAAACAATTTAAAAAAAAGAAGAATGGTTGAAGAAGCTAAGAAAATTCAAAGTGAGAAACCATGTTATCAGAGATTTAGACACCCATTTGGTTGCCAAGAAAACGAGGAAAGCCATAGATCATGCAAAATAGGTACAGTTCAGGTTCCTAATGAGTGAAACTTGATTAACTAATATTTAGAGTCCTTGTTTCATATTCTTTGTGGTCGCACCAATAAAAGGCAAATTCAAATTCTGGGAAGAACCAAAGATATAAATCAAGCATCAAATTTGAAAAACCCAGTTGCTGCAGAGACGAGCAAGACAAATTCAACCTCAAGGCCTGCTTGACAATGTATTAAAAACAGTTAAAATAATTTTGAGAATATTATAAAAACAACTTCTAATTGCTATTACATACTTAGATAATGCAAAAAACTTTCCTGAACATTCTTCTTTTTCTTGTTCTTAATTACTTGCAAACAAATAAATAAATATTTAAATTTATTCCAAAAATTAATCTGTTTTCAGAACAAATTTTCCAAAACTACTTAAAATGAAAACAGAAAATTGTTTTTAAGATCAGTTTCAATCATGTCCAACATTTCACTTTATCAGTTTCTTATCACCTCAATTAAGCCAATAGGCGAGTGATCAAAAAGAAAATTCTGAGCATGTTAACAGCAGAATATGAGAATTTGTTTTCTCTTTCAAAATAGTGTTCTTTTATATTTAAAATTTTGAAAATCATATAAAATTATCATCTTCATTGACTACAGCTCCCCAAACACCATTTCCATTTTCGTAATCAAGATTGGCAAAGCTACATTTCCCAAAAAGGACAAACCCCGATTCCAAAGGGTAAGATAAAATCTGAATAACTCCAAATTTATGATCTGATTTTTACTATTTTATCAGAGAGATACACTTTTACTAAGTGTCATCTCCTAAACAGACAAAATCCCATTTTCAATCGACCAAGGGATTCCATTTGCTTTCTGGAAAACCGACCAAAATTCAACCTCAATCACACACTTGAGTGCTTCAAATTCCCAGAGTCACGAATGACTCAGCCAATGACAATAGTTTCGCTTTTCAAGAAAGTTTACAAACCCACTTCAACCAACGAATCTAATCCAATTCAGAAAAGAAAATTACAGTCTCGGCCGAGAAAATCTCGGCAAAAAGATCATCAATGACGCCAGCTCCTATTCAATCAAGAGTTCATGTTATCAGCCTTTCCAAGCCTGTACAAGTAGTCCCTTCCCTCAGAGTCCTTGGCCTCCCAGGAGGATTGCTTGGAGAGCCTTTTTGGACCAGCTTCGCCGCCGGTGCTTTCCCCGGTGGGATTGTCGTCGTTAGAGGAGCAGAGAGCGCGCAGAGATAAAGGAGAAGTGGAGAATTTGGGGCAGAATCTGACACCATTCGAAGGTTTAAGAAAGAGCGACGAAGGAGAGGAAGAATAGGAGTAGAGGAGTGTGTTGTGGGAGTTGCAGTTGCAGAGCGCCATGGGAGATTGCTTCGCAGAGTTAGTTGGAGCATTTGGCGCCACATATAACCAACCCCCTTCTTCCAAAAGCCCCACCAAATTCTGCCCCCAACATGCAATAGCCTAAAAAAATTATCCAAATACTAAACATTGGACAAGTTCATCATCTTGTGCCCTAGACCCTAGCTTCTTGATAAGGGAGAACTAAATGGCCCTATTTTAATTTATTTGAAAATTTGTAAATAAGAAACTTAAAATTAAGCCCACATCTTCTCATTTCAAAAATATTTGATAAATAATAAAAACTAAATTAATAAAAATATATAGGTCACATCAAAGATCACACAATAATCCGTGTTCTAGATAGTTCAGAATATTCATTAGATTCATGTTTCACTAGCGCTGCTTAAGGTAATATTCACTACACTCTTTATTAATTTAAATTTTCATTCTTTATCAAATATTTTAAAATACAAGATTCCTGGCGGCTAAGCTCCTCGTTCATAATTTTTCAAATAAATTAAATAAGTGACCACATAATCCTAGCTTCTCCTTGTTCATAATCATGCAAATAAGGGATCAACCTTAACATTCTCTCACGATCAATAAGGGATTTAGATTTAGATTTATTACTCGAACATCCATAATTATAACATAGTCTTAGGTCTTGGGGTTTACCTAATAATCACTCATTCAAGTCCCTTCCAGCTTAGCTTCGTGTGTGATTAATCAAATAATAATGTGTTCTGATACGACATCCTCGATTAAAAAAAAAAAAGCTCCATTAAAGAGTACCATTACGGGGTAAGAAAATTTTATTATATTTTCTAGGAAATTTTTTTGAAGTAGCATTTGTATAAATACGAATCCCATTTGTTACATGATTTATTGTTCGTATATATAAATTCTATGGTCAATTACTTAGAAGTATATTTTGTGCAATAATACTGCTAATTTTATAGAAAATGATCCCAATATCCTAAATTAATCTTATAGGGATTTGAAAATTCCAAATTTGTATATGAAGAGTGGATCTAATTCCAGCTAATTTTTCTAATTAATTTGTTATGTAAATGCTAATCGATGATGGGCAAGTGGTATAAAATCTTGTAATTTAGAACCATTGTTATGACCCAACCATTAATGAACACTAACAATAACAAAAGATCCAATTTTTTTACATTACATTCTTCTACATAGATATTCATTTAATGTGACGAAAACTATTTTAGTTCTTATATTTGATGACCAAGAATACGAGAGAGAATGAAAATGGAGATCAGGGTTATGTTTCAAATATTGAAAAATAGTTCTCATGTTTTGTTTCACTATCGAAAGCAAACAAGAAAAAAGAAAAAAAGTAAAAGAAAAAATAATTTTATTGATTCAAACTTAATAATAGATCCTAAAAATCATAAATGATGAAATAATATATAGATTAATAATATGATAAATCGGTATAAAACCTACAAATTTAATAATATAGTGACTATAATATATATGACTCTGGTTCTTCAACATACTGACAATAATAATCTGATATCTTCAACTAATTAAATTCGTTTTACTTATCTGAATCGCTCCATTAATAAACAAGTTATCAGAATAAAACAAATGCGAATGCTCCAATAACAAACCAATGCCGTAAAATAAGAAAAGACCTAAATCTATATAGAATAACCACTTTATTAATATATAATTGAAAAAAGCAGATAATATTTCGTGCTCAAAACGATCGAAATTATCTTTAAAAACGAAGAAATTTAAATAAAAGAAGAGAAGAAAAAAGGAAAATTAAATATACTTAAAATTGAGTTGTTATGAATTTTACACTTATAAATAGTTATACTTATAAATTTAGTCTTATATATTGATCTACAAACTCATTTTATTTGGTTATCTCTATTATATTAGAACTAAAAAAATTTTAAATATGTAAAATTTTGAAGAATTTTTATTATATTTGATTTTCTTTTATATTTGTGAAACTAAATATAAGAAAATTATTTTTCTTACCATTTTTTTTGTTTCCCTAATACATTTTGGGTTTCAAACTAGAGTAATTTCTTAAGAAACACTTATTATTTTTTAAATACTTACAAAATAATTATTTTGATAAAAAATTTTTAGGTTTAAATTATTTTCTAAAATCATTAGCAATCGAGTGTTTATTCCTGTCATGTTTAACTATACAAGCTTATTTCAATTGTAATTTACTTGTTGTCTCTATTCCTAACATTTAGCTTTGGTTCTTTGGAAATGTCTTTATCTTGGTAAAATCTAGGTTATGTTTTAAGACTATATTTTGTTTTTAAAAATAATGAGACATGAACATTGTTAAAATTTGTTATTCATACTTATAAGCAGGAAAAGCCGAAAACACTCGAAACACTAAATTCATAAAATAATAACGGTTTCCAAATAACACAAAAGTGTTCTTTGTATTTTTAAAAATAGAAACTAAAATGGACTTTTTAACTCTAGTTTTTGTGAAAGTATTTAGAAAAAATTATAAGGAGATTGGTTTTCTTTGTTTTATTGTCTAATAAAAATTTCAAACAAAATTAAATATAAATAAAATTATTTAAAATTTAGCTCTATTTTTTATATTATTATTTAATGAGTTAAAATAAATAAAATTGGTTTGAAGTGACAAATAAAAATATTATGTTAAATTTAATTCTATTTTTTCTTTCCTTTCTACTTCTTTCCTTTTCAATTTTCTGAGAGCTAGAGACATACACTTATGAAGCAAGTTTTCATCGAATTAAATATTATATAAAATATTCTCCCATAGTTAAGTCCATGAATTTCTCTTTACTCAATCATATTCTACATTCAAATCAACAATATAAAGAAAAAAATTAGTTGATTTATTGTGTAATTTATTCTTATTTTAATTTGCACAATATATGAGAGTTATAGATTTAAATAATTAACTGAATCCATTAATTTGATCAATAATAACAATGGAAATTTGCTATTCCTCCTTGTTTCATAATCAAAACTACAAACAACATTTCATGTCTAAATCCATATACTTACTTGAGGTTTTACTATTATTTTTTATTACATCAATATTATTCATCTAGTAATGCTTTGGTGGGGGTAACATGAGGAGGTCATGACATCATGTTAATTTGCAGCAATAATATTTTTTCTTTTTTTTAAAAAATATTATTTCTTATTCTTATAGTGCTTTTTGGAGAATTGACATACACAATTGAAACCCACTAAGGCAAAAGAGGAAGAATTATTAAAATGAAAAGAAGATGCCATTTGGAGAGAATGTATGGGAGGAAACAAAAGAAGCCTTATCCATGCCTAAACGTTGTCCACTTCTTACATTAGAAAATAAAATAAATAAATAAATAATTCCCAAAAAAAAAAAAAAAAAGAGTAAAAGACACTAAAATTGAGGTTGGTTTTACCTAATGTGTCAAGATCACTGAGTTGGTCATGTCTTCTGGCTTATTCCACAAATTGTTATTTTGTTGCCTGTGAGATCACAATTGGATGGCCTAGCTAGATATAGGATCTTCTCTCTTCTTTTTCTAAACATGATAATCTTATTGTTTAAAGTTAACTTCATCCCTCCAAAACCTTCCTTATTAAGGATTGATGTATACATATAATAATTTTAAGTTAAGAAAAGTGGGCCAATATTAATTGATACATCGGTCTTTTTTTCAGCTATCAATCCTCGTAATTTGCAGCTGACACATATCATCGAAGCTTTTAAACTATGTGGGGTTAACCCTATTCAACATAATATTATGAATATCACGAGTCTTTACGCCAAAAATGTGATAATATCTATTAATTGGATTGGATTCATTATAAACAGCATCAAAGTTGATCTCTCAGATAAATATGATTCATCCCAATATAATAAAATACGCTTTAAAGCCTACGGTAATCCTTCATTTCTGGATTACATAATAATCCTATTCAAAAAGTTAAAGAATTTTCCAAACCATCAGTTATGTATCCTATATAATAATTATACTCTAAAATGATTTTCATATTTAATAAAAATTTATGATATCATAATTATTCTTTTGACGCAAGTCATAGGACTTGTAGTTCTTTGTGATTAAGAAAATGTTTCATACTTAGTATAGATGAATGGTAGTTATTAAGAATTTATTAGATTATTTTAGAGCTTAGATACCTCTTGTCCTTATCATGGACTCCAAATCAACAAATTTGTGTTTCTTTAGGATAATAATCTAAATAATAAAGTTTTTTTTGAAAGGCAATATTAGTAATTGTAGTAAGAAATAAAAAAACTGAAAGTTACGGAGGGAGCGTTTATTTTTCTGAAAGCAAATTGCTTTCAAACTTTGTAAAGCATTTGTTTTTTTATTTTTGCATAACTTATTTTTGAATTTTTGAATTTTTGAATTTTTCTTATAAATAAAAAAAAGACTAAAATATTTGATTTTTGTATTTAAAAGCCATATCTTATAATTTGTATAAAATCTTTAAAAAATCCATATATAATATCGTATTATCTTAAAACACAAAATATTTTTAATTTTGGTTTCATCAATCTATTGTTTTAAATTATTAATTTTATATATTATATTTTAGTTATATAAAATAAATAAATAAAATAATTATTTTTTGTAACATTTTTTTGATAGTTATTTTTTTTTTTTTTTTGTAACATTGATAATAATAAATTATTTATCATAATAATTTTATCATTTTATTTATTTTGTAATATAAAGCATTATGTTATAAATATATTATATAGATATCATAATAATATAAAATAATTGATTAAAAACCTTTTCAAAACTAGATTTCAAAATTCAATCATTCATTGGGCTTGCCTTATTTTGATAAAATATGTCTCATTGTTTTCTTGTAAAATATAACTATTTCTATTTCAAAGATATATGTGTAAGTATATGAAATGAAAACATATTTTTGTTCACTGTGAGTCATTCTTCACGAGTAAATATGGAGAGATTTTACAAATTTTGAGTATTGAGATGATTTTAATTAAAGATTATGATATTTGGAAACTAAGACATTCATAATAATAAAGTTGTATCACGGTTATACAAGCAAGTATGAAACAATTTAATACTTAATAGAAATATAGTATTAAAAAACAAATGATTTAGGGTGCATTTGGGAGAGCTTGTTTATACCTTATTTGAGTTTATCTTTTTATATAAGTAATTTTGATAAAAATTATAGGTGTTTGGAAGAGCTTATAAAAATAACTTATGACCCCCTATAAACTTATTTTAACTTATTTTAATAAGCTTGATGGAAAAGCTTATCAAAATAAGGTTAAAAAAGCTTATATAGAAGCCTAAAAATGATTATCTTAATGACAAAAGTGTTATTTTGACAAATTATGTAAAAAAAAAAAAAAGGAAATTTTTTTTTTAAATAGAAAATAAATTATCTAAAAATAGGTTTTTTTTTTACAAAACAAGACAGAAAACATATAAAATACTGAAACAATAGAAACAAATTATAAAAATTGTAAAATTCTTGAAAAAATATGTAAAAATAGGAAAAAACTCTGAAAACTAATGAAAAATAGGGAAAAATATAAATATAATATATAAATTTTTGAAAAATAATGTAAAATTAGAAAAAAAATTATGACTTATAATTAAAAAATAGGAAAAAATTTTTATTGATGATAGGGGTGGCAATTCGAGCGAACTGATCGTCAAGCTGAAATTGGGCCACAAATTTAATTCGATTTTGGCCAAAAATAAGATCCTAACCTCGACCCCTTAATCTCGAAAGAAGCCGCCAAGTTGCCTTATAAAGAAAAAATCCTATATGACAACACAGAGCCAAGTCAAATTTGGTCATATTTTTTCGAGCTAATAAATTAACATTCCAGCCCAGCCCTAAATCCAAGTGAACCGGGTTAGCCTAGCAAGCCAAACTTGAATTGCCATCTCTAATTGATGATGGGAAGAATGATACCAATGATGATTTTCTTGATTTAGAATTTGATGCAGATCCATGGATGTTTATTTTGTTTTGGAACTCAGAATTTTTGTGATTATGAAAAACATTAATGATGTTTATTATTTTATTTTGGAAATTTTTGTGATGATGAGAAATATTAATGATGTTTATTATTTTATTTTAAATGCTTCAGAATGACAAATCACTATCGATATTTGATTTTTATG
Organism: Tetrastigma voinierianum; assembly: GCA_016808115.1. NCBI lineage: Eukaryota > Viridiplantae > Streptophyta > Magnoliopsida > Vitales > Vitaceae > Tetrastigma > Tetrastigma voinierianum. Next base: position 1,036,251 of record JAEQBH010000260.1, on the reverse strand, counting down.
TTTGATGTTTTACTTTATTTATTTATTATTAAATAAAAACTACTTATACACAGATTGAATGAGATATATTTTTATTTATATTGCAAAAAGGCACATCACTTAAAAGCTCCACGCCTCAAGACCTCGCATGCTTTTGCTTCTCGATGCCCCTTAAATAATTATAAGTTCATAGTACATCACGTTCCAATACAAATCTAGAATATTTTAGTTTTTATAATCTCTTTACAGATATGAAAAAGTAAGAGCGTATAACCCTTCACTTCTCGATAACCCTAAAACGACTAATATCTACGTATCTGCTCAGAACATAAACGACAATTATGATCTACGTTGCCTATCTAATCGACATGCTTTGTTTGCTTCAATCACTCACCGTCAGAATGTTTGTAATGACAAAATCACATGCCGCAACAAGTCGATGACATAATTTAAAAAAAAAAAACAAAGTAAAAACTGGGGACGATGGTAAACATCTGCTTATTAGAAGAAATGATAAATATATATATATATATATATATATATATAGTATATATATATATATATATAAGGGTGAATAAGTGATTAAGCAAGAAACAAAGGTTGGTTAAGGTTCATATAATAACTTATTTTTAGAAACACTTATTTTCAGTTTGTAATTCCATTACACTGCGGTGAGTGCGGACTTTTTTTAAATAATACCATAATTAAAAAATATTTTTTAAAATATATAATAAAAATAAATATTTTCAAATCTATGATACTTATTGCCAACTAAGTGCTACATAGATATCGTGTTTTCAAAACATGATTTCAGTGTTAAAATGTGAAATCGTGTTTTAAAGACACGATTCCAGTGTAAATTATAAAATTATGAAATCGTAAAGCCAAGATACGATTTAAAGGTAAAATATAAAATCGTGTTTTGAAGATAAATTTTCAATGTAAAATTTTAAAATTGTGAAATCGTGTTTTGAAGACACGATTTCAATGTAAATTTGTGAAGCTTTGTTTTGAAAACACGATTTTAATGTAAAATTGTGAAGTCTTGTTTTAAAAACAAGATTTTATTATAAAATTATACAATCAAAGAGCATAAAAACAGATTTCATTGTAAAAGAAGAACAGTTTTCCAAACACTTTATTATTTTGGTAATATGGTTAAACTATTAAGATTGGAATTATTTTTCAATCTAAAATATTTTTGATAATTGTTTATTCAATTATCGATAAATTTATCACACATTAAACGTTTTCCTCTACCTTATACCAATTTGTTCTACCTAACTAAAGACTTGCCCAAATAAATAAGAGAGCCACTTTTACGCATGACCAACTGTTTTTAGTCTAAGAAAATGTTTTGTCAAACTTGTTGGAAAGTAATTTGTTTACTTATTGTTTTAATTTTTATGACTTTATTATTATTATTTTTTTAAAAATTTATCGAATAGAAATAACCAAAATATTTGACTTTTGAATTTTTATTAAAATTCAATGTCTAAATATAAGAAAATTATATACATATGGCTTAATTAAGGATTCAAGAGACGCAAACTTAAGTAATATCAGATATCTTAACTCAATGGTTTAATACTTACAAATTTCAATGGGAGTAAAAGGTAGAACATGAGTTCAAATCACCTTAACTGCAGTCACTGGTACTGGCCCAGCCCAAGACTCCCCGTCACCCTGGCCGAAGACCCTCGGCCAAATTCCTACCGACCCTAGAGGCTCAAAGGAAAAGGCCCAACACTATTATGTCAGAATGCCGGCCGAATTCTGCTTCAGAAAATTTACAGGACAAAAATCGTACATTACCACCCAGAATACCCGGATCGACCCTCCGCCCCGGCGCCTTTGGGGATCCGATAGCCCGTACGCCTTATTTGTACCTCAAGTCACTTATTTTCCTGGGACGAAGAATCCTCCCAAGCTAAGCCGCTAACCTGGGCTTCCACTTTACAAGCGAAGCTCACTCATGAACTGACTCCATCGCCTCCGACAAAATAAGAAAGTCCTCTTGGGTATAGTCGACGAAGGTGAGTTAATACAGGAGGGAAGAATAAGTCATCATTCTCAAATAAGAGTCATCTTCCCTAACGCTATGGAAAGAAATCGTCCACTATCCAAAAGACTGATCCTTCTCCTCCATGTTATGTTGTGCTCACTAAAAAGCGTGATGCATTCTCGATCGAAACTACTATTGTTCAAAAACTCTAAGTCTTCCGCAAAAAGACTAACTTCACATTTAGGGCAATGGCAAAGACTCACACCATTGCTTTGCTTAGATTATAGCTTAACTCCATAACGCCCGACGATCCAAAGGATTCCGGGAATCTGTGAGACCACAAAGGGATTTTTTTTCAAAAAAATGAAAACAAATGCTAGGTCTGCCCTGATCATATGTATTTAAAAATTACTTTTCTCAAAATTTAGATCAAATTAAAAGACTAATTTAAAAAAAAAATTAAATACTTAATCATATTAAACATTATTAAGAATAAAATTTTTATTCAATATTAGTAAAAAAAAAAAACAAGCACCACCTAAATGTTTGATAAAATTTAGAAAACTTTTCAAATGTTAAATTTATTTTTTAGTATCGTAGAGCAGAAAATTTTTTTTTTTTTTTTTCAACAGACCGAAATATTATTTTTAGTATCATAAAATCACTAGTTTTGTAGATGATTTTCCTAAAAGCATTTATAGAGAAAATATTTCCACTAAAAACACTTTGAGTAATATAATTACTATAAAACGAGGTCTAAATCAATAAGAAGTAAAAGAAATCCCAAGAAACCTAATTATCTAACACAATATTAGAGTTTCATCGGATAGATCATTTTTGCCTTCGTTTTACACATGAAAGAGGGAATTAAAATAAATAATATAAACTTTAATTAAAAATTATACTTTAATTTTGTAGTTCCAAAATGTGGTATTAGATTTGACGCTTTCTTCATTAATTTGAGATATTATAGAAGTTCAAAGAATAACTATTCAGAATTTTTTTCTTAGTAATTTTTAATATTTTATTATGTTACTTTAAATATTTGATAAAAAAATCTTTAATGTTAGAAATTTTAATTTTTCCAATTGGTAATATAATTGAGATAAAATATGAAACAATCACATACATTTTCACATTGAGCATTTGAGAAGTATAAAATTTATAAGTTGGAACATATAAAATATAAAATTTTTATTTTTTAATTTTTGATAATTCATAACAAAAAAATAGAAGATCATTTACGTTTGCGCTTTTAAAGATTTATTATTAGATATTGTTTGTTATGAGTTTAAGAGACATTCATGGGAGTACTATGACTTTTAGCCTGCACCCACTCGTCAATAGGCTCACTGCCGTATCATTGACCGCCCGCCCGCCTCACGTAAAGCCTAAGCCCATTCATATTAAACCACACGAACCCACCGTAGCTGCAATTCTAACCCGCTTTATCTCAAGTCTCTACAGCTATCTTACCGCATATGAGAAATTTGTTATGAGAAAATACGCAAAGTAAATATTTATCCACGAATTTCCTGATTTTTAAATCCTTTATTTGGAAGGATAATCCTTAATAAGGAAAAACAGATTTTATCCCTTAAAAAAATAATCCTTAATAAAGAAAAACAGATTTTATCCCTTAAAAGGATATTCCTTAATAAGGAAAAACAAATCATATTCCTAAAATAAGAGATTTTATTCCTAAAATAAGAACGGAGATTTGGAAACTGAGCCCTATAAATTGGAAAGATTCCCCATGAGAAATGTAAGGTATCTCTCCTTAGATTATTATTTCTATTTAGAGAGGCGCCATTAGCACCGCTTTCCGGATCGCCTTTGTGTCAAGATCAAGGCAATGACGCCCCTAGAGATCAAACGAACAAATTGGTAACAACAATTGGCGCCATCTATGGGAAATTGAACAAAAAGTCTCGCCGATGATTGGCAAGAACTTGGCTCCAACGGCTGTCCAATAGCCCTTCATCACCTGGAGCACGGTCGATCCCCCATTCCACATTTGATTTGTTCGGGGCAGCCACAATGTCAGCGCAACCCAAGACTCAAATGTAGACAATTCCTCCATCGCATCAGGAATGAGAGAAAGTAGGAGGAATGTTTAGAAAGATAAAGAGCCAGAAGTCATGTTGAATGCTCACAAAGAAGATAATGACCAAGCTGCGCACTGCATCGAAGAAAGCTGGAAACCTGGAAAAGGTACTATCAATAAAAAGATGATTCATCCTCTAATTGTATTTTCATCACAAATTTTTATTTTTAAAGTTCGGATGGAGCTAAAAATCTAATGCCCCGTTCGCCCACTACGTCGTATGCCCAAACAATTTTTGGCCTAAAGTCCGACAGGCGCTAAAATCTAATGCCGCTACATCCGCCCAAAGACGCCATTACGCCCAACCTGGCCACTAAAGTTCTATGGTTCAATGCCCTATCCGACCCAGTATGGTTAATGCCCAATCGCCTAATCTCAAGTCTCGACGGCGCACGCCCTATCCGACCCGCACATTGGCGCCCACCGGCCGCTTTTTTAAAGTCCGGAGAAGCGCTTAATGCCCTATCCGACCCAAGATGGTTGATGCCTAATCGGTTCATTACAAAGTCCGGACGATTGATGCCCTCCGACCGTGACTTTCAGCCTAAGCCGCCCGACATTTTCTAATGCCGCACTTGTGGCTTTGCTACGTCTCTGACACTTCTTTAACGTCAGCATTTCGCTTTAAGCCGTCCCAAGACTTCTTAAGGCCAAACTTTGACTCTAAGTCAGTTCGACACTTTCAAAAGACCGCCTGGTCTCTAAGTCAGTCTCGACACTTTCTTAAGCCATCAATATATAGAAGAAGAAGGAGGTCGAGATACTGAATCAGATATATTTATCGATGACCTTCACTTATGCGCCTTGCTCTAAATCTTTGTTTATTAGGAATAAGATCTGATGGTCCCAATCGTAGCTTGTCAATTCTCACTTTTTGCAAGAGAAACCACAAGAGGACAAATAAAAATCTGCCTATCCGTTATTCATGCCAAATATTATTTAAATAAATTTTAAGGAGGATCTAATCACCGCAACCATGGGCACTACTCAACGATAAATAAAATAACCGAATAACAACTTAAATCCTACAAGTTAGCTCAACAGGCTGCTTTAAAATATTATAAATTGCTCCTCATACTTCTGGCCCCGCTCTTGAGGGTTGAGATCATGCCGCGCTTGAACCCATAATATCTGGACTCCTCTGACGCTTCACTGACCTCCGTGGCTCATCAATCCCCTCCCCATCAAGTGGACCCTTGTCCGCAAGGTCCACGTTAGAGAAATGTTCCCAGAAGGCCTCTGCTTCCTGGTGTCAGCTTCTTCAAGTGGTAGCGTCGACGCCATCGCACCAGGGCTTTCTTCAATAAATTTCCGCTTGCTTCACCTTAACGAGTGTTGATACTCTTGTGCTCCAACACCATCGCACCCTCTTCAAGAATCGTGGGTAGATCAAGACGTCCCTGGCTCGTCTACATATTTTCGAGTAAAGAGACGTGAAATATCGAGTGAATGCGACCTCTTCTTAAGATTTAAGCTTGTACGCCAATTGATCCGTTACTCTACGGTACTGGCCAAAAACGATCAAGCTTCTCGTGTGTTTCTAAATGTCGTGGTGGTCATTTGCATATTGAGTTTTAGCAAGACCAAGTCACCCAAATTTCAAATTCCACATCGCGACGATTCTTATCCACTGTTTGTTTCATACGAACATTGTTACCCCCAAATTAGCTCCCTTCACTCTTCTTATCAAGTCATCTCTCGTCAAGGCAAGCCTCGATCGACGTCATCTCAATTTCCAAGTGACAACCCTTCTTTGTAGAGTGGAATGGTAGGGGGTAACCGACCATAGAGAGCCTGAAATGGTGTCATCCCTGTGGAGCAATGGTAGGTTGTATTATACTCGTGATTCTCGCCCATGGCGTAAACTCGCCATTTCCGGCGCCGCTTGATGGCCAAACCGCTGAGATATCGTCTGCACAACTAACGACTTTCTAATCACCATCCGTTTGTGGATGGTGGCGGAGCCACCTTAAGCTGGGGGCCTCCCGACCTTACAAAGAATTCCTCACAAAACTTGCTTACAAAGATGGGATCGCTACACTTATAATCGATTGGGCATGCCATGGAGCTTCACCACGCCATAAATGTGTCGCCTACTTAATCTTTAGTCAGAAGGACGGGTAAGAGCAAAAATGAGCATACTTACTTAATCTAGTCCATCACGACTAAGACGTGTCTCTATTTCGGGCATCCCTTCGATGAAATCCATGGTGATGTTGTCTCATACATGGCAGGGGATTGGCAAGGGTTAAAGAAGTCCAGCTGGGGTAAGTGCTTCCGTCTTAGTCCTCTGGCATGCTTCACACCGTGCTACAAATTCTGACATCCCCAGATAGTAGGCCAATAAAATTGGTTGTCAATCTTTTTTATAAGTTCTTAACACACCGAGTGTCTCGCAGCTTTACCGGCGGAATTCTAATATTTTGCTGCAACGCCGGTGCCTTAGGTACTACAATTTCCGGGTCTTATAAAAACCAAACCATGGCTAGTCTTGAATGGGCCTTCAGTTGGTTAGGCTTACAACCCACTTCGGGGTAAGATAATTTGGATTCCTTGAGTCTTTTTATTTCATCCCATAAAGTGGACTCTCGAGGGAGTGAACATGTGGTGGAGGGTCAGCTTGCCCGGTTTTCAGAGATGGAATCACATTATTGTCTCTACTGTTTGTAACCATCTCACAATCATAGCCCATTAATTTAGCTACCCATTTCTGTTGCTCTGGGGTAGCCACATGTTGCTCTAAAAAAATATTTAAGGCTTATTGTCGGGCTTTGAATAATAAATTTCTACCTAAGATGTATGGTCGCCATAAAAGGATTAAGCTCCACTCATTAAGTGAGCATTTCCTTTTGGCATAAGTGGACCATGTCTTCTATGGACTCCCAAGGCGCGGCCTATGAACGCAGCGGGGCTTCCCTTGTCGAAAGGACCGCTCCTATCCCATCTCCGATGCGCTTAGCTTCGAGAAAAGCCCCTGGAAATTGTGTATCAAGTAATGTGTAGGTGTGAGGTCATGGCCTTCTTTAGTGCAAATGAAAGCAACTTCCTCGCTTCATCGCTCCATCCGAATCGCCTCTTCTTAAGGAGGGGTTGTGAGAGGGTGGGCAAGTATTTCACTTTGCACAAACTTCCTATAATACCGTGGAGACCTAAAAACCAATGAACTTAAATATTATAAATGAGGCCATGCCGCCATGTCAATCTTCCTCGTCCAATTTTAACCTCTCGGTGGGTCACAATATGTCCCAAATATTCAAGTTCCTACTGCCCAAAAGCACACTTGTTTGCCTTGATAAAAAATTGATGATGTCTTAGAACCTCCAAGGTCGTCTCACGTGTGCTGCATGCATCTCCCACTAGACTATATATAAGTATATCATCAAAAAGACCAAATATATGTTTTGGGGAGATATGGGCGATATTATGAATTAGTATATTGGAAGGTAGACGGGGCATTGCATAATTGGCAGGGCATAACTAGATATTCATATGGCCATTATATGTCCTAGTTACGCTTTAGGAACATCTAATTATGAACTCTCACCCGATGACAGCCATCTAAGGTCCAATTTAGGAAGTGCGTCCTGCACCATCGAGCATCCTCCACCGCCGATTGGGAATCTGGCCTTTATAGTGACCGCATTCAAGGCATGATAATCTGTACAAAATCTCCAACTGTCATCTTTCTTCTTCACTAAGAGTACCGTGACGAAAACGGGCTAGTACTGTCAGGAGGATACCCCTGGTTGAGTATGTCCCGCATTGCTTTCTCAATTTCAGCCTTGGAAGTGTGCATACCCGTATGGCCGAACGTTCACGGCCCAACTCCTTCCTTAAGAGGGATACGATGCCTACTCCTCAGGGGTGGCAATGGGTCAAACTTCAAGATATTCAGGTATTCTTCTAATAAGCCTCGTATGTCGTGGCATGCCTCGTGAACTATGCTTCAGGGCGCAGTATGTAAACCGCAAATAACGACTAGCCTCGCGTAAGCTCCTTAGTTAGTTCCTTAAGGGACATTGCTTGATCAAGCCGATGGTGGGCTCCTCAGAGCTTCCAACCTCGTTCCAGATTAACTCCATAGCGTCACCGTCACCAATTACACACGATCAAACTCCATTGTCTGAGTCAAATAACTCCTAGCACCAAGTCAAGTCCCGTGATGGGTAGCTCATAAAGAGTGAGCAAGAAGGGAATCTTCATAGATTACTTAATCTGCCTGAATCTCCCGACACTCGAAGCCTTTTCCTGCTGGCGCCACTGCACTCGCGAATTCTTCCGCTAGCACCACCGAAGCCGGGCGATGCGAGCTACCTAGTGCCGATGAAATTGCGGGTGAGCCAACGCTCATCAACACCACCATCTCCAAGGATTCTATCGTAAGCCATTACCCGCATAGTCTAGTAGCTGTCACCCAACAATCGCATGCAAAAGTGAGACTTCCTGCTCGTGCTTTGTTTCGTGTACCTCATCGGGCCCTACTTCTTCAACTTGTTGATCGACGACTTCCTCACATATCACGTCTCTAGTGCTTGTGTGTCCCTCCGTGAGCAAGAGGTTTAGCTGTTGGCACCTATGGCCTCGCAAAGAATCGCCTAATACGTAAACAAAGACCTTGCGCCTGCTTCCTCTCGCATTCTACGTGAGCCGGCCGACCGGTACCGGTAACCCAGGAGCTCCTGGGTCGGGCTGAGGTGGCGCCTGAAGAGCCTGGCAGGGTGGAGGCTCATTAGCTCATGAGCCGAGAGTTGCTCTCTCGCATTCGCGAGGCATACCGCCCTTCAATGTTCTCGCTTGAAACATCTCATCCCATCTGCAATCTCTGGCCTGAGTCCCCCCATGAAAGTACCCACCAAAGCTTTCTGCGTCCACCCACGTACGCAATTGCCCAACCGCTCGAACTCCTGCTGGTAATCGCGTAAGGTGCCTACTTGCCGAATATGGGATAAGGCCTCATCAAAATCCTCTCCTTCCGTGGGACCGAAGCGTGCCCACAGTTCCTCTTCAAACCTAGCCCATGACATCTCCTTGTCTTCTTCTCGATACGTTCGTCGGATCCACCGCCACCACTGGTTGGCTTCTCCTTCAAGGTGATACGACGCTAGGGACACCTTGTATGTTTCGGGTGTACATTGGAACTCAAAAAATTGGTCAACTTTTGAGAACCATTCCGTCGGGTCTCCACCAGAGTATTTGGGAAAATCCAACCAAGTTGTCTCAGGAGGAGGGGATCAGAACCTCAACTCTTCTCTGTGGAATCTCTGGAATTTCTCGTCACTGCTATTATGACTAGATGAGGCATTACTAGAGAAGAGCCCGATGCAGCTCCGATAGTAGCCTCCAAATGGTCAACTTGCTCACCATGCCCAACTCCATCTGTTGCAAGCCATCCTGCACGCCACCGAGTCCTGTCTCCAATGCTTCAATGCGCTCCTTGTTGCTAGCCATGATAACCTGGCTCTGATACCAGTTGATGGTCCCAATCAGAGCTTGTTATAATTATCAATTTTTGGCAAGAGAAAACCACAAGAGTATTGGAAATAAAAAATTCAATTCATCCGTTATTCATGCTAAATATTTAAATAGCCCTGGCTTATTAACTGATCACCGCAACCATAGCAATTCACTCAACGATAAATAAAATAACCGAATAACAACTTAAACTTGCCAGTTAGCTCAACAATGTTTTAAAATATTATAGTCGCCTCTCGCACTTGGCCCCACCCGTAGTGGTCGTAGATCATGCCGTTTGAATCCCATAATATTTGGGATTCCTCTTGGCTGCTCTGCTGGACCTCCGTGGCTCATCAGATCTCTTATTTTAGGAATATGATCTATTTTTCCTTATTAAGGATTATCCTTTTAAATATGTTTTTCTTTATTAAGGATTATCCTTTTAAGGAATAAAATTTGTTTTTCTTTATTAAGGATTATCCTTCAAAATAAATGATTTAGAAATCAGGAAATTCGAGGATAAATATATACTTTGCGTATTTTCCCATAATAAATTTCCCATATGTAGTAAGACGGTCTATTGGGACTTTGATCCTAAACGTGGCTTTAGGACTGCACCTTCAATAGCTTCCCGCTGCTTTCAATATGCTGACAGACCGAATCGTTCACGAGACGGCTGCATAAAGGCCCAGAGCGCTGCCGGTTTATTGACCAAGAGTATTCGACCTAAAAAGTCATAGTACTCACAATTCATGACTTAAAAAATGCGTTTACAAAATTAATTAGAGTATCAAATAGATTCCAGAACACTTTAAATAAGAATACTATAAAAAAAACTTACAAAAACATGGAGACGTCATTTATTTGCTTTACATAAAGCCAGATGCCATCACCATTGATAAGCATGTTTATAGGTTAAAATCTTATCTTATAGAAAACATCAAATCACAACACCGATATGATATGGGTAACCTTCTCTTATTTTATTTTGCCGATATTATTATTATTAGTTAGAAAAGTGTACACTGTGTTGAAGATAAGATGAGAAAATACTTAAATTAAGTTGATGGTTAACTTATAATAGTTAAAAGTGTTTTTGATGTGACTACATTTCATATTTCAGGTGTGAGCCAAAATTTCAATTTTTGTATTGTGGAGACTTTATATATATATATATATATATATATATATATATATATATATATATATATATATATGAGTTGCAACTTGGGCAGCATGACACTATGTTTGAGGGGACTTGGACATTACTTTTGTAATTTGAGTTGGGCTTATGTTCAGTTTTATCAATTCGATTTAATTTCGGGTTAGGTCAATGGTTCGAGTAATCCGAACCCAAGTGCATATATATGAATCTTATTGCAGTAATCCTAAAAAACCTCTTTTTATAATTTCAATATCTCCAACTTCACAAGTCATTAGACTCATTACAGTTCGATTGCTTCCATTTCAATATTCGTTTGATTGATGTCATCATCATTATTTGTAGTTTAGTTTATGGATTTAAGAGTTATTGAGGTTTGTGTATTTTCATCAATCTACCAATCCTTATTTTGTAGATGGGTTGGCAGTCGATGGTTATTTTTGTAATTATATAAACTTTGGTCCATGAAAATATAATTACATTTAACTGTTACCCTCATGGGATTGTGGGATTGTGCCTTCTTCAAACGAATGTCTTTAAAATATATATATATTTTTTTTTATTTTTTGTATTACATTAAATTAATAATTTTGTAATTCATATAGAGCTATCAAATTATTTTGTAATTCAATAAATTTTTTAACTCAACCTTAATCCGATTTCGACTCTGGTCCCGATTAACATAAAATCAATCCGAAGTTTCATAATTTTCAATCTAAGCATGAGCCTTGTGTTGAGCTCACTGCTAGAAGTCGAGCTTGGGTTATATTCAGTTTGGCGATTTACAAGTTTCGATTTGACTTTACCTCGAACTCGTCCGAAGTTGTGGTCCATATATATATATATATAATTTCAAAATTATTGACTATTACTTGTTCCTAAATCGTGGTGGAAAAGAAACCATGTGTTGGTATGAAGAGTCATACCTAACTCAAGGTATCTTTCAGAAAGAGAAAACTAAAATATCATTTAAAAGTTATAAATAGCATTTAAAATATTTAAATAAACCTTTGAAATGACAACTTAACCTAAATAATTAAATATAATATATAATTGATTTAATAAAAGATGATTTCAAAGTATGAGATTGATTTGTTGAGTTAAGTGCATAAAGAATTAGTTGAATTATCAATGGGTTATGCTTTATCCATCAAGGTGTATTTTGTACATAGTGACTACAGTTTTAATTGTCTAGCTAACGGAGGCAAAATATCCACTAGGTGGAGAATCAGTCAAACCCCCCTAAAACCCTAATAATCACTTCCTATATATATTGATTTCCAATAATTAGTGAATTGATTGAATCAATATTTTATAAATTAATCCCAAATTATGTTTAAAAGCTAATTTAAGCTTTTTTTAAAATAAAAATTATATTCACTTACATTGTTGTAATAATCTATATTTGGATTTGAACTCGAGATATCCCGTAAATTGATCAAACTCTTTTATCACTTGAGTCTTGCCTTAAGTGCACTAATTTAAGCTTCTTTCTTCTATAAAAACGTCTAAACTTTGATTGTTTTACTAATTTAAATTTTCAAAAAAAATTAATACACTTGAACGGTTGAACCTCCTCAATCCTAATTTTTTTAAAGGGTTCACATAGCCCCGGTTTTTATTTTTCTCATTTTTTTAATAATCAACTCTTAGATTCCTATTTATTACGATTGTTAATTTATTAATCATATTTTTATTTTGAATAATTTTAGTTTACCATACGTCAATTAACTTAGTTTCATATTTTTTGTAATAGTTGATATGTTAGTGACTTATTTGTTAAGTGGTCTATTTTTTTATGTTAGTGATTTAACACTTATTAATTTATTTTGTATTTAAATCATTTTGAAGTTAATGGAAATGAGAAAAATAGAAAAATTCAAAGTGTGATTGTTCTCATTAGAAGTGGGAATCTTCTTAATTTTTTTTTTTAGCTTTGACGGGGACCATTGGACCACCTAATAGTATTGTTTGATTATAAATTTGTGTTGGATTAATTTCCTTAATCTATAGATTTAGTATAATAATGTGATCCATTATTTTGTTTTCCTATAATTATTGTTGTTTTTATATATTCTAACATCATATAAGATTTTATTCCATTTCGAAATCAGAAAATTACTTTGGATGTGATTGATATGTGGTATTTAATGTTTTGTGCAATCAATCTTTTATTAAAGCAGTGTTTGATTCTCTACAAAATTTAAAGAAAATGTAAGAGAAAAAATAAATAAAAGGAAGGAAAAAATGAAATAAAATGTGAGAAAACAAATATGTTTGGTTCTTAGAAATTTTGAGAAAAAAAATATTGAGAAAAACTAGAAAAAAGAAGAAAAAAAAACAGTGTTGTTGAGGCTTGATTCAAGTAGTAATAAAAAAAATCAAGATCTTATATATGTAAAAAAAAATGAATAGAAGTAAAAAATAAAAATAAAAATAAAATAAATGTTAAAAGTCAATATTTTATTTCTAATAATTCAAAAATATAAAATTTTAATTAAATAATTCATATATGATAAATTCATTTTTGTATTTTTTTCTTTCCTGGTAGAAACTTTGCTATAACTGAACACACCTGAAGATTTAAGAAAGAAAATATAATAAAGGTATGAAAGATTGAAAAAATCTAAGAGGAGGGAAAATTTTTAAATTTTAGAATATACAGGCATACAGGGAGATAATGTTAGCTCTAATTTAGAATAAATGAAGAGAGAGAAAGAAAGAATAATTGTTCCTCTACAAAAATTCAAAAAAATTGAATTGGAAGTCACATTTTTCTCACCAAGTAGAAGAAACTTTGAAACTTGAAAAAGTTAACAAAATATTATAGATAAGATAATAAAAAATAAAAACAAAAACAATGAAATGAAATGGCCATATATATATATAATATATGATAGATATGATACGCGTTCCACTCCAACTTTTCACTCACTATAAATGCTCGCCATTACCCACGTGGACTAGAATGTTGCCAGACACTATATATATATATATATATATATATATATATATATATATATAGATATATTTATTTATTTATTTATAAAATAAAATAAAATAATTTAATATTTAATTATATAAAAATAAAATAAAAAAGAAAATTGGAGGAGCCTAGTTTTGAAGAGTCAATACCTTATCATAGTTTCAAAATAAGGACAGTATTGTTTTTAGGCAGAAAAGTCAGCATACCTAATATATTAAACTATTCAAACCGACACTCCCCTTATTAAAACTCTCTTCACATTCAAATTCAAGACTCAAGAGACTGCTACATCCTATCCTACCTTCTTTTTTCTTTTTCTTTTTCTTTTTTTTTTTTCAAAAATTGTTGTTGTCATTATTATTTTATAAAATAGTTTGTTAAATGTAACAAAAGAATGTGATTCGTCCATTCCTCAGGTTTCTTTATTGTTTTTTCTAATAAAAGTCTATATTTAGATGACTCTTAGACATATTATAAATTCAAAATTCTAAATTATGTTTAAGTTTCTCAAGTTGAATCAATGAAAGCTAATTTGATATTTTTTTCGTTATAATTAACTAATTTTCTATCTATCCACCTAAGGATTAGCTATTTGGTTTTTCAAAAGTTTTTATATTTTTTATTTAGTCAAGCTATTCATATTATATTGTATTGTTTATTTCAATTTTCTTAACATATATTCATACTTTAATGACTGGTTTTCCAAAAGTTTTAAAACTATTTTCTCATATTCTTGATATTTTACAGTTTATAAAGTATTAGAAATTAAAATACAATTAACACTAATTAGAAGTTTATAAACTAATTAGATTTAAACTAATTTAAAATAATAAACAATAATAATTTTGTATTTTCCGAAATCAAATATGAACTTTAAATCCTTAATTACCTGATTTTTGAAACATTTTTAGTAGAGGAAATGTTTTTAATTAATTTGAAAATTAAAATTACTTTAAAATTTCAAACGACTTTAAAATAAACTACTTTACTAAATAAGCTTATTTTACATTGCAAATCTATTAAATCAATATACAAGGGTTTGATATTATATTAAACTGTTAAATTTTTTGATATAAAAATAATACTATAAATTATTATATTTAATATATATATATATATAAGCAAAATATAAATTTAAAATATAATGATACAAAATTTATTCAAATTATATTTAGGAAAGTTCTTCAAATTTTCATTTCATTCCCATATACAAAAGGTTTGGTATTATATTAAACTATTAAATTTTAATTTTTTGGTATTATATTAATTAAATAGTGTTGTTTTTCTTTTTTCAATTTCTTGATTTAGGAATATTTTTCTCAATTTATCAAGTTGAGATGAAATAATTCTGTAGAATATGATTTGTAAAATTATTGAATTTAAATGCCTTTTACTTTAGCTCTTGTCTCATCTTCTCACAGACTCTATTATTGTTTCAAAGGTGAACGTATAATTTCTACTCCTTGCATTATTATTTTTATTTCTTCAAAGTTTATGACGTTGTAGATACTATTTTCTTTTTCAAGAAGATTTAGAATCATTTTTTTAAACATATTTATTTATGCAAAATGATAATCTATTTGATTATTTGTAGAATAAATATCAAAATATGTGAACATTGGAATATTCAATTCCATTGTCTCTATTGTTTGATACCATTGCTTTTAAAATTTTTCTTTTTGTTCATTTGTTAATGTTGAGAAAAACCATTTGCTTTTCTCAACATGTTTTATTGATTTTGCCTCATTTCTTAGATATACTTTATCTATTTCAAACACAGTCTTGCCACACATCACAGAACAGAGATTTATCATTCGGTCATGCTGAGACCGATTAATAGCTTTCAGATATTTTGATACGTTTCAATATTTTTAAATCAAATCATTATCAAATTACTTTCTATGTTTAATTGACGAATATCTGATCTTCATAGCCAATTTAAAGTGAATTAACTAATATGATATTCTAGAATGTTCTTTTCTAGGCTCAGTTAATTTGTACATTTCCTCGCTCTACTTTAGTTACGACATAAGCTCATTGCTCAATCGTTTTCGGCTAAGAGTTATTCAAGTTTATCTTAGATTAGATATAAGAGATCTGCAAGGAATAAAATTTGGTATTATTATCACTGAATTTCTTTTCTTATCTGTCATTAAATTAATGTCATATTGTGGGATGACAAAAGGAATTAGTTTTATTTATGTAGTTTATCTGATAAAGATATTCAGATAATTACGAGATATTCCTTGATCTAGGATCCATGTCATAGTGTTTGAAGCTGATATTTAGAAAGTTAAGGTCTTATTGATGCTTTCATCATTCATACAAGCCTAATTCCTCTAATTGATAAGCAAAGAAAATATACCGATCCAAATGATGTGTTTGTTTGCATTAACCTTAGAATTAGTTATGTCTTGCATTTTGTAGGTCTTGAACTGTTGCTGGTTCTTGATCTTTGAAATATTCCATAACATCTTTTATCCTATTTATATTTGCAACTGGTAAATAGGATTTTGATTTGGTACTTTGTTGTTCTAAAATTTTTCTATATATTCGTTTTAGTTTTTATCTTTCTCTCTAATTTGATCTATTATTTCTATGAACAATTTTTGATATGTAGTTAGAATGATTTATTTATAACATAAACATTTTTCATTTTATTCATTTGACTTTGTTCATTTTCACGTTATTTTTCGTTTTCGGCAGTTATCGCCTTACAAAGGCTATATAATTTTCTCGTATTTTAGAATATTATATTCTTCTGGGCCATCAGATAAAACATTCAACTTTGCTTTCCGCAAATTGAGCTATAACCTTTCACTCACACTTAAAACATCTAACTTCTCGTTTATGTTTTTTAGTGGGTATTTGTGGTTTATTATCCTTATGTTTGTAGGATTTGTATTTTTTGTATTTAAAAATAGTATAAATAAAATGTAAATTGGGTAAGCTAAAATATACCTGAAATTGGTTTTCTCAAAAATGCTATTTGAAGGAAAGTTCTTCAAATTTTAATTTTAATTTTCATTCCTCATATACAAGATTTGATATTTATATTAAACTATTAAATTTTTTGATATAAAAATAATAAATATAATTATTATATTTTAAAAAAAATAAACTAAAATATACAAATAAAATATAAATTGGGTAAGATAAAATATACGTAAATTTATTTTCTCAAAAAATACTATTTGAAGGAAAGTTCTTTCAAATTTTCATTTTCATTCTATATATACAAGGTTTTGATATTATATTATACTATTAGACTCATATAAAATAATAAATATAGATTATCATATTTTTTAAATAGAACTAAAATAATATAATTAAAATATAAATTGCAAGATAAAAATATACCTACAAATTATTTTTCTCAGGTGCACAAGTTTATTCTGAAGGAAAGTTCTTCAAATTTTCATTTCATTCCCATATACAAAATTTTGATTAGATATATTAAACTATTAATTTTTTTAAAATAGCAGAGCAATTATAGAGAGATGAAAAATATATATCTAAAAAAATAATACAATTAAATATAACTAGAAAAAGTAAAATACCTAAATTTGATTTTCTCAAAAAATTATATTTCAATTATAGTTCTTCAAATTTTCATTTTCATTCCCATCCTCAGAGGAACAAATGACATGACATTAAATAAAGTTAAATTTTAAAATTGATATATATATATATATATATAAATAAATAAATAAATAAAGTGAATTTCATCTAGATTAGGTCCTATGAATTAAGTGTTAGAGCATTGGTGGCAAAATGGACCCTCTTGATGATAACACATGAGTTTTTTATTAAAGTGATTTGTGATATATACCAAAAAGTACCAACAGATTACATTCATTTTCAAAAGTTTTTAATAATTGCACCAACCTTCTTAATGTTCTTCTTTCCATAGTAGACTATGAGTTGTTCAAGTAGATGGGGGTTGGTGAGATGCCTAAATTTCATAGATTTATTGATATATTTAGTTTTTTTTTTTAAATACTAAAATAAGCCAAAATAATGACAAACTAATGCAAACTATCGGAATCGCAATCCACTACATTAACTTAAAATTTTTTCAAAACGTTTATAACGCCATAATCAATAACTATGACATTAACTAAAAAAACCCTAAATTATTTGGCCAAATAATGTTTATGTACATTATTTTCATTTCAAAATTATTTAGTAATTAAAAAAAAAACAAAAATTAATGTACCTTCACCTATGGGAAAAACCATTATTTTGAATTATGAATTGCAAAAAAACTATAGATATTTATTCAATAAATTACCATATCATTTCAGACTCAAACAAATAAATACTATCACGATGCAATTTCCAAATAAATAGGATTGATGTACAAAGAAATGTGACTACGAGACGAGCCTTGAGGTATGACTAAGTGGTAAAGGATAAGTGTACCGATGGTTCTAGGCCTGAGTATTTATAAAAAAAAATACTACAACAATATAATATAAGATGAATGGATATGAAAAACAAAACTAAGTGATAGAGAGGAAGCAGACAAAAATATAAAATAATATTATAAAGATACAATTAATATTGGATTAGGGTTCGACTATTTATCTTTAATAATGTGTCCCAAATTTTCAATTTTTTTCTATTTTAGTGTTTCAATTTTTTTTAGTTCAATAAAGAATCTAAACTTTTATATTTTTTATATTTTGATGTGTTAACTTTATTTTTATTCTATTATGTGTCTAAACTTTTTTATTTTTTTTAATTTTTGTGTTTTAATTTTATTTTTGTTCAATCAATTGTCTAAAATAGAAAAAAAAAGTTCCATGATTTGGGATTAACAAAATTAAAATCGGTATACAAAAAATGTAAAATAAAAATCATACATTAAAAATCAATTAATATAAGAAGGATAGATTAAATATATTTAATCATCACCATTTAAGTGATTTATCCTTTATATAACAGCCAGAATTAAACTCAGATACGGGGTTGTAATTTTATATTAAAATCAATTAGCGTTTAATAAGGAAATATTAAGGATCTATTTGGTAGCTATTATTGGAAACAATTTGTGTAATAGTTTTTAGTAATTTATTCTTCTAGATAGATTTGATAAACAAATGATTTATTAACAAATTAAAATGTTCTTTATGATAGTTTAGTGTTTCCTTAAATACATTTTGAAAAAAGTGTAGTATTCTCCTATTTTGTAACCATTTTATCCATTTAAAACAACCTTAAACAAGAAAATAATAGAAATTAAGAAATGACTTTTGTTTGTGAATCATGTTTTGCTATAATTTGTTTTAAAAGTAAAATAAAAAAGGGTGTTATTGAGAAACACTGATAAAGCAGATATATAATTCCAAACTAAATGTGACATTCAAACTAACAAATTTGTTTTTTTTTTTGTTTTGAAAGAAAAAAAAGAAAAAAAAGAAAACAATCTTGGCATTCAAGAATAATCTTGAATCTTGTTAACAAAGTTTCGAACTGCTTCTTTGAAAAAACTTCAAAGATGGATAAGAGAGAAAAAGCTTTCCATGATTAAATTTAAAAAATGAACAAACTTTTTCAACATCCAAAGCTTGTTTCATTTAAATGATAATGGATTTTCCTTTGTCCTTTCCTTTCTCTTGTTAACCAAACACTTCACAACTAAAAATAAAATATATTTTTAAGAAAAATAATTTTTAGTTTGAAGGTGAAATTGATTAAAGGATGGTAACGGGGCTAGTTTATTTATTTATTTTTAAGTCTCCTGTGCCTTAAATCAATTCTTAATGGGTTTTAGATTTTTTTTTTTTTCAAATATGGACATGTTTAGTTATCGTTTATTCCCGTCTCGTCTTTTAATAGATGGTAATAATGATATTATTGTTAATAAAGTAAGTTATAAAAAAATATAATACTTTATTTATTTATAAAATATACTAACTTTATATAATTTTCTCTCAAAAAAACTTTATATAATTAAAAATGAAAAACATATTTTTAACATAAATAGAAGTCTTCTAAAGAAAATAAATAAAAGTATAAAACAAAAAAAAAAGTAAATGGGATTTTTATACCCTATACTACCCTCCTCAAAAAATGGTGTGATTTTAATTGAAAAAAAAGATATAGAAAGCCGATTTTTGCTTATAAAGAGAAGAAAGAAAAGGATGCTAAGTCTATATTTTTGAGAACAAGTTTTAAAAATATATATAACAATATTTTAGTATTTTTTGAAAATTATTCTCATTATTTAAATTTACTATTTTTATGTTTTTAAAATAAAAAAAGAATCAAACGTATTTTTTATATTTTTTTGTTATTTTTGTTTAAAACAATTTTTAAATACAGTAACCAAAGAGTAGCTTAGTATTTTTTTTTTTGTTTTTCATTCTTTAAATATTTTTGAATAATTAATAATTAGTTTCTAAAGTTATATATGTTTTTTAAATTAATGAATAGGGAAAAGTCAAATAAAACTTTTTTTCTAATTATTTATTTATTTTATTTTTTGCCATTATAATGAATAGTAGAAAGAGGCAGAAAAAGCTAAGAAAATAAGAAGGCGGGCAATTACAACACAGTGTCGGTGAGCACATTCCCTATTTTCTACATCTTTCTCTCTCTCTCTCTATGTATAAATAAATAAGCGTACTCTCTCTGCTCTGTCTCTCTGACTCTCTCTCTCTCTCTTCCCTTTTCGCTCAGAAATTGCGCAGAAGTCTCTCCCTCTGTCTCCGTCTCTCATCTCTTTCTTTCTCTCTCTAAAATTCACTGGTTCACTCATCACTACTTTGAATCTCTCTCCGCCTCTCCATAAATCCGACAATTTTTACATTCGCGTATATAGCATTAGCCTAGCCTGTGGTGATTACAGTCGCAGTAGGAGGCGGCGGCGGCGGCGGTGGTGGAAGTATTCGAGGGAGAGGTCTGGCAGGGCTAAGGACGATAGCGCTGCGCGTAGGGCTGAGCCGTCGCCTCCGGAGAAAGAAGAAGGTGAAGGATCAGTTGATGGAATTGTGGCACAAGATGATCTTCCCAGTCCGACGAGCCTGGCTTGCCGTTTCTTCCCGCGTCAAAGTCCGCAAACATGGTCTGTTTTCTCCCCCTCCTCATTTTTTCTTATGCTACTGAATCATTTTGAAAAACTTTATTGCTAATTTTTCCGGGGAAAATCGCTTTCTTTTTCGATTTTAAATTTTTATTCTTGATCATGGTTTCTGTTTCATTAATTTTTTTTTTTTTTTTTACATCTATAATGGTTATTTGTTTCATTAATTAATTAAATATTTGGAATGAAAGGTTGATTCGGAGGAATAGCATTTTCCTTCTTTCGGGAGGATAATTTTCAGTCTCTTCATAGTACCAGAAAAACTACGGTAATAGTTTTTTAACAGAACTATCGCTATTCTTAAAGTTGAAATTAAATTAATTTAAGAAACTTTTAGATTTATTCTTTTTTTTTCAACCACTTGCGTTTGAATAAAGCAAGGTCTTTGAGGAATTCTTTCAATTTTTTTTAAATTTCATTGCTTTTTAAAAAGAAAAGTGTTAGATGAGTTTATGAACATGGTTGTTCAGAACAAATGAATATTCCAACTTTTCTTCTATCTCTTCCTTATTCACCCATCCATAGTGTTTAATTTTTTTTCAATAAATTGAATATAAGTTTGAACATATCATATTTGATTTAAAATGAGTGAAAAAAAAAAAGAAAATGGTGGAAGTTAGCACCAATCACCATCAAAATTCTGTTGAGGATGGGACAATTTTTAGACACTTTTTATCACAATTGAAATATTAGAATCAAAAGATGTAATTGTTTCAAAATGGGATATATATCTGATGCATAGAAATCTCTGTGGTAGTGGTACAATCAATAGTGACTATAAACACGACTCATTATTGTTCTTTCCTTTATGACAACAAATATTTTTGTCCATTCTATCTCACACTTTATTATCCATTTCACCCTTTCTAGCCTCCCAAAAATTTTAAATCGTTTTCTATATTTTATAAAATTTAATTTAATTTCTAGATTACAAGAATATAGAGATGATTGGGGGGTGGAGACGGGAAACGTCCACCAGGCTGAAGCCATTAAGAACAAGAAGAAAGTGTGTGGTTGTTCGGTACCAATCAGGGACCAGTGTCTTGATAATCTAATACCTTTTGGCCTAACACAAAATCTTATTTTAATCCTCTCGATTGATTTGCATTTTTTTTTTAATAATCTTCGACCTTGACTAATCGCATGCAATCGGAGGAGGATTTGAACTAATAACCATAGGAGAATAAACCTTAGACCGAACCAAGAACATGAAACTAATTGGCTCCTTTAATGGTCTCAAAAAGACTTGAACCGATGATAAGTGGAGAGCAAAATCCAAGATCGGACCAAGAACCAATGACCATTGGGTTTTTCTTTTGATCTTAAGCTGATTGAGTCGAAGATCGTTAAAACAAACCCGCATCCGATCAATTGGAGTATACGAATTGAATTACAATTTTTTTTTTCGTGTTTGCAATGGCTGTTTAATTTTGAGTAAGAGAAAATAATGGAAAAAGAAAAGAATTGAAAAGTGATTGTGTGGATGATTGGGATAGGTGGAGGGTTGTTGAAGCTTCACGACGACGTGCAGACGTGCGGAGTATGAGGATGTGCAGGTGATGTGGGAGATGCCGAGGAGGTCGGAGTCGGAGCTCATATCTCATCAACCTCCAAAACGGAAGCACCGCCTCGGCTGGAGGTCCGTCTTTCTATGGTCCAACCACAATTCATCCTCATTTCCTACAAAACACGCATAACATATTTCCCTTCTATCCGATGTCCTTCCATTTCCATTGTTTCCTATTGCAAATCATGCTCAAAAAAGGACAAAAATGTCACTTGTAAATACATAAAGCCCATCCACTTTGGTTGGTTTCTAGTTTATAGTTTCTAACTCAATAATATTGATGTCGATTTTTGCTTGAGATGCCCATCATCAACGAGAACAAGCCCCCCATTTCCCCCTAACCCACTTTTTCATTGCTTGCTATGGACTTGGAGAAAAGAAAACAAGAATGGAAAAAAAAGTTGTTATTTAATTATATATCTTTATTATTCAATTTATATTTTCCATGGTAGACCAAATGAGAATCGTTCTCTTTTTTACAATTTTGTTTTAGTTTTCAATCAATAAATTATTTACATGATATTTAAAATTATTGAATTCTCTATATGAAGATTTGTTAAATTAATATTTATATTCTGATTCAAAATCGTCTTTTCCACAAATCTTTTCTCTTATCCTTCAAATTTCAATTTTTTTAAAAAAAAAAAAAGGAAAAGGAAAAGAAAAGGTGGGTTTTCCTCCCATGAAAGTGCAGAAACATGATGATGAGAAAGAAAATCACTAAACTGTACTACTTTGACGAAGAAAATTAGGGAACACACCACCAAAAACAACACCACAAACTAACCAAACAGAAGGAATAATTAGTTCTGTAAGAAACTATACTTTCAAATGCCCAAATAATGATAAGGATGTCAATCTTATTTTGAAAGACTGTGGAATTTAAGTGATGTATGACTCCAGCACCAAATACCAAGATTCGTAATGTCTATAGTATCTGCAAGTTTGGTTGAGATTTTTATTATTTTGAAATCACTCTTTTAAAATTACGTATTGGGCCGTCCATCCCATTCTAATTTATTCAAAATTACGATCCGAGCACCTAAAATCCCAGTTACGACCTTGCGATAAGGCCGTACATAACACATATAAGAGTGATTCCGGGCCGCGATTGAGGCCAGATGGCTGTCATAGATCTTTATCAAATTTTTCAAATTAGGGAAATTGATGTTGATGTTAGATATTTCGATCATAATCCCTCATTTTTTTGTTTGAGGGTGAAGAAAAAGTTACGAAAATACCTGAATCTTATATTCCTTGTCCCTTTTCCTCTCCTCCACTTCTGACTTGTGTCTTCTTTGTTGCTTTTCCCTTTCACTTTCCAGGAAACAATCAGAACCTAGAAAAAGGAAAAGAAAAGACATAAGGGACAAAAGATTCGCCTAAAATCAAAATGAGTAATCATCAAATAAGTGTCCTAATTCTTAAGAATGGAGCTATTCAACCATTAAGGCAAGCATATTGACTAATTTGAAGATCACACTATGTGTTGGACCATGACAGAGAGGGAGAAGATGTGGAGCATGCCTCCTCCACTCAAGAATATCTTTCCAATTTACAAGTAACGTCTGTTTGGCAAGAAAGAAAAATCTTTCTGCTATGGAATCGAATCAGACAATCCCATCTAGATAATCAACACCTCCCTCCCCACCTACATTCAAAATTTTTCCTATCCTGCGGGCGACCTGCTCTCTGTGGGCTCAATATTATTTTATAGAGAACAGAAACTGTTTTAGAATACCCGTTGTTTCAGAACAAGGTACCTGAAACCATTCGAGAAGTAAAAGCTACCGTTGCTGAAAAAGCATCATTTTCATAATCATCCTTGATCAAAGTTTTAACTACAAAAACATGTCAGTGAAGAGTCCTATAATTCACCCAAAAACAAAATCACAGGAATTTTTTCATTTCAAATTTCAAAGGATTTGGACAATTTCCCCATTAAACAGAACCTGGGATTTATGTTATTCCAACTGTCAGCACATTTTCTCGAGTTTCCTGAGAATTTGACACTTATAGGAAAAAGTTAGACTGCAAAATAAAAATCCAACTCAGCAGTCACCTTCAAAGAGTTAGACAGTTGCAGAGACATGCTCTTTTGATTTGGTACTTGAATCTTGAATCCCCATCAAACATAGTCCTGAGAGAAAGTTCTTAAGAAATGTTGAGGAACATTTTTTTCATTTTTGGTTTTGCTATGAAAAAATATATTAAAGAGTATCAAAATGTAATTAAAGTAAGTAAAACTTAAAATAACTGAAATGAGCTTAAGTAGCATATAAAAATAATCTCTTGACTTCAAACAAACACTGAATTTTCTATCCTTATATTTTTTCATCTTTATTTTCTTCGGATTTCCCTGAAAATTCCTTTTTAGGAACTAAACATAACCTATAAGTTTCCAAATTTAATACATTAATTTTGGTCTGAAGTGAACCCCATCACTTATTAGCCTTAAACAAATCAATTTAAGTTAAAATTTATCATTAGCATCAGTCCAAGATATCTAACCTTAGTAATCAAGGTTTCAATGCTGAGTATTATTTAGTTAATGTAAGTTTGAGACTTTTTGCATCCTTTCTAATACTTTATTCTTCAGAAATAATGGCACAAGGCTGATAAACCCATCTGATTACCATTTTGAAAAAGAAAAACCCATCTACTTTAATCCTGCTCTGACAAATACTCTACAAAAAGATAAACATCACTAATAACAAATTGTAGTTTTTCAATTATCTTATTCTTCTCTCTCCCGAATTTAATTTTCCTTTGGTCCAAATGGCCTTTCTAACCGGCAGAAAATAAAAAAAATAAAAGAGAAAAGAAAGATAGAGTTTCTAAGAATTTGACCCTCATGATTTCAAACCTTAAACAATTTAGATCCTCAGCCTTCCTCATTACCAAGAATCCATCATTTTCTATTTACAAGTTTCATTCCAGGCCACAAGAATACGAGGTTAATCAGTAAAATATTGGCCTATATATTACTAATTTTCCTTCCGATGGAAAATTTATTATTCCTTTTGAACACTAGATTTCTAAAATTGACTAGATACTGAACAACAACTTGCACGAGTATCTTTAACAATGCTATAAGGTTTATTTGATAACCTAGATAAAGTAAAGGAATCATAGACAGATCGACCTATTGTGGATATGATTTTTGCTCAGACAAAGTGAGTTTTGTTCAGGAAAAAAAAATCATAGAAATAAAAATGGATGGCCTAACCTTCAAAATGAGCTTAAATTTTGGTAAAATCCTAAAAAATGTCACTGCATGCTGCTGCATGATAAATGACAGAAAAGATTAGCAATACAACTTTGTAATATCAAAACATAAGAGGAAGCTATTGTATAATGCCAAACCTCTATTGTTGAGAACCTGTTTTGACCTAATTTGGGCAAGAATCGGAGGAGAGATGGTACAATCATGAGAAGGCAAATAAAAATATAAATGAAGTTGAAAACAAGAATAGTATTGTGATCAGAGGTTCAAAAGAGTAGATATGACAGAAGTGGAAGAAAGCAAATCACAATAATTGATTACAGAACATTTAAAAAACCAGGGATGCTGTGCAACAGTTAGTACAGAGAATTCATAAAAATAAATAATGCACAGGCAAACAAACACTGACATGAGAAGAATAAAGTTATTTCCTCACTTTGTCTACGAGTGGTAAGCTTGCAATGATATTGTAGAGGCATTGAGGATATAGATAGAACAATTCGCATAGTTATTTTTGGTTGATCAGTCTTTAAAGTATTTCTAACGTCAGAGGAAGCATCCATAAACTAAACCGTCCCCTGTCATATTTCTTCAACTTCTAAAAGGACCAACCGTGTTAAGATACACGAGTCAGTCCATCCAGTCAAAGAACAAAGAGCTGTCAAACTCTAGAAGAAATGGCCTCAAAGAGGTTTAACTTTAAGGTTATGCTTTGTTCCTGGAAAGTTTGATGGAAAGAAAATAGAGAAGGAAAATAGGAGTTTAGAAGAAGGTAGGGGGAAAATTACAAAAAAATATTCACTTGTATGGTTGTCTAAGGAGAAGTCGACAGAAAAAAAAAAATTATAGAGAACACTGAAACTTTTTCTCACCTTTTAGGAAATGAGGAAGAAGTTGTTTCCAATCCCAAAAAAATTTTCCTATTTTCAAGAGTATTTGTTTTCCTTAACTTTTTACTTGCATATACAAACATAAAAAATCATTTCCACTTCAGCATTTTGCTATTCCTACCACTTTTTCAATAATCAAACATAGTACATAAAACAAACATAATTTTGTTCAGGGTTCACAAAACAGTAGTCCTTTGATGTGGGCATTCAATATAACATACAAAGATTATGCATTTTTCGAAATTGAAAAAGTAATGTAGGATTAATAAGACTGCAACACCCCAAATTATGCTCTAGTTGTTTTATAACATGTTTAGAGTATAATAAAAGTAAATATATATTTTTCCGGAATTTAAATGCTAAGTGAGAAAAATGATAAAAAACCGAGATTAATCAAAGAGTTAAGGGTAAATTAGTAATTTACCAATCCGGGACCTAAAGGTCATTTGATAATAAGTTTATATACGCTAATATGTAAATATCGATAAGTTGAAGGCGAATGCAAAGAGAAAAATAAGGGCTTTAAATGCAAAATGGGAAAAGAACACAAAAAATGGGATGGCAACATGCCTTATAGCAATGAGTGGATACGACCAAAAATTATCTCAAGGAGAGAAATATCTCATTTTACCAAAGGAGCTAGGTTACTGGTTTGTGTGAGAGTTAAGCCAATTTGTTTGATTTTCTCTTTTGTTTTAGTTCTACTTGTTAAAAAGAGTACATAAGCAGAAGGAAGAAGAAAGAAGAGAAAGGGAGAAGAGAGAAAGAGAAGGTTTCAAGAAAATTAAGGTTAGGAAACTACCATAATTTATCCCTCTTTGTTTTGTTGTTTTTGTTGGTTTAAAGTTGGTTTTGATTGTTATTTGGTTTGTGGTCCTCAAATGAGGAGATTATGTATAAAGGAAATGTTGGGATTTTAGGGGAGATGCTATCAAAATTTTTCCAAAACTCACGTTTTTGTCATGGCCATAACTTAGCCATAACTCATCCAAATTGAGCGATTCAAATTTTTGGGTAAACTAAACTTATAGGAAAACAAATATCCCTGAAATAAGTGTATCCAAATTTGGACCTCATTAGACCCAGAAAATTCGTCAAAGTGAAGCTTATGTTTTTGCAATCCTGCCAGCTTCCGATACAATTTTTGTGTTTCTAACTATTGATGTTTAGGTCATAAGTTGAGTTTCACTCATCCAAATTGAGTGATTCAAATTTCTGGGTAAACTAGACTTCTAGGATAACAACTTCCATGAAGGAAGTATAGCCAATTTTAGTCCCAATTTTTACCATAAATTTCGTCAAAGTAAGAGAACAATTATGTCCCTGAAACTTGTCTTAAAATAGTTCCATGAACTGGAGTAATTCCGATTGTTTAAATCATAACTTGAGTTATACTGATCCAAATGAGGTGATTCAAATTTCTGTACAAACTAGACATCCGGGAGAACAACTTTCATGAAAAAAATTATGGTCAAATTATGTCTTTAACGGTCCCAAAAAATTTTCAAATATAAGACACAATTCTAGATTCTGTTCCTGGAAACTGTCCAGGAGTAGTTCGGAAAGTTTAGACCATATCTCCCAAATTTAAAGTCCAAATGACATGATTTTTGAACCATAAGAAATTTAAGACATAGGGGTATATTAGGATGATCACTTTAACAATCCGCTTACATGGTCAAAATTATAATAAAAATGGATTCGAGCCGCCTAACCACATGCACTGGTTACCAAATTGAAATTGTATAAAGGCTATATAAATTTATTTGCTATATGAAATAATACATCATAGTAAGATGATCATGATAACATAAAGAAAGGTAAAGATAATACGTATAATTTTGTTATATGAAAAGTAAAAGTACACGAATGTTTATAAGAGATTATTTGATAAATGACATCTCATAAAGATAGTTACGATATCAGTAGTTATTCATATATATGAGATATCTTTTTCTGATACCTGAAAGATTGTTAAAAAATAAACATAATAAAACTGATTTCCTGCCTATGACCAGGTAGTTGGATAGATAGGCATGCCTATAAGGATAACAACAATGTCGCAAAGATACGCTTTACGTATCGAGTGGCCTTGTTTGGGTCGACATGGATCCTGCGACTATTACAGCTATTAATATGCAATACAATACGCTTTATAGATCATTGTCTTCAGATAGTGATAGTACTCTTCGTATATATAGTTCTTCTGTATCCACTTTCGAATATGCGCATATGACATAAGATGAGATAAAATTCCTTGGAATGTTTATAAAAGTAAATACGAAAACGAGACGAATGCAATAATGTGAATTTAATTATAATGATATGAGAAGCAATTACGTACTATGTATAAAATGTTATGAAGTATCAGATGATCGTTATAGTGGTCATCCATATTTATGGGATTCCCACTAAGCCATAAAGCTAGCATGAGTGTTTATTTGTAGAGAAGCACCAAGATTGTCCTTAGATATTCAGATACAAAGAAGGGCCAACACAACTGTAGGAGTCCATCACATGTAGATTTTGGATTTGTTTTTGTATGGTAAATATAGAGTTTTGTAATAGTGAAATTGTATAAGAACAAGTAAATGAGACTCGGATATATGTACAAAATATTATAAACACTACTACGGTGGTTGTTTTATATGTATATGTTATAAGTTTTGTTTCTTTATGAAAAAATATATAAATTAGGCCCACCAATGATAGAAAAACAGGTTAAAGAGTCTCAGTCCCGTGCCGTGTCCCCACTCTTTGCCTAGGTGGAGGTAGGGGCATGACAATTAAGTGGAATCAGAGATAAGGTTTAGGCGGCTCTGGAATAGAGTGTATGATAAAAAAGCATGTGTTTAATAATGTGTTGGCCTGATGTGAATGTTCTTGTGTTTTGTATAGATGGATTGTCCTCCTAATCCAGTTGAAGAAGCAGCGGAGAGTGTTAACCCAGGAGATCTAGGGTTATTCGTTTCGGATCCTTCTGAATATTTCAGAAGTGAGAGTCATGCCCCAGTCGAGCCAAATGAAGCCTTCCTGAGGATATCTTAGGACATGGCTCGGGTATTTGAAAGATTGATAGCTCCCAAAGCCCCGATATACATGATAAGAAGACATGAGGTACGAGGACCCACATGGGTCAAACATGGGAAGAGTCCGATGTCGAATTATGGTCGAAAGTCGCAAAGAATAATGGAGGAGGTGAGATGCCCTCCAGATCAAAGAGTGGCATAGGTAGCTTCTATTGCAAAGCAAAGGCTTATGATTGGTGGAAGCCAGTGTTGAAGGGTCCGAGGGTTTCTGTGATCCTATACCATGGAGTTTTTCATTCCAAGAGTTCAGGGCTAAATATGTCTTTGATATGTACAGGGAGACCAAGTGGAAGTAGTTCCTAAATCTGAAGCAAAGGAACTTATTAGTGGCTAAATTTGAGAGAGAATTCAGCCATCTTAGTAAGTACGCACTTGAATCAGTCCTCACCGAGGCATTCCGGTGTAGGCAATTTGAGAATGGACTAAATGAGTCCATAAAAAGATATTTGGCGCCTGTGACATTACTCCAACAAATAAATTTCTATCAGTTGGTGCAAGCAGTAATGGAAGTGGAGAAATTTGAGGTAAGCAATAGAGAAAGATTTCAGAAGATGAAGCTTTCTAGAGGAGCTTCTTCCTCCTCACGTAAAAGAGCCAGAGAGTCCAAAGCTGAGTTAGTACATAGTTCTACCACAAGGGGAAGAAGACAAGGAAATACAGTAGTACCTAGTATTGGTAGAGGTGCTTCAGCGGGACCAGGAGAAACTCCAGAGTGCCCTATTGCCATCGACGACATTTGGGGAGTTTGTAGATTATTGACAGGAGGGTGCTTCAGATGTGGAAGCATCGAACATTTTATGGAAAATTGTCAAAAAGAGTCAAGGGACAATAGGAATCCTCAGAGTAACAGTAGAGGGAGGTCCGCGACACCACCGTCAACTCAAGATAGAGGTAGAGGTTGAGGGGGTCAGAGTTAGCATAGAGGACGAGGAGGCACACTGTCAGAGATAGTAGATCGTCCTATGCCTATAGCCCCAACACGAGCATATGCTATGAAGGCTTGTGAGGATCAGAGGTTCCAGTATTTGGCCAGGTATATTTTATATGATATCAGACGATGCATTGATCGGGACCCCCGGGTTCTACCGATTCATGTACGATCGAAAAATGTGGTTCGATAAGATAACATCAGTGGGGAGATTGTTATATGATATGCATATAACTAGTCCCCTGGGGAAAAGTGTTAAGGTAAATAGAGTGTATAATAAGAATTGCCCTATAGTTATTCAGGATAGGGAATTTTCTGCTGATTTGATTGCTCTACCATTTCATGAATTTGATTTGATTTTGGAAATTGATTGGTTATCTAAACACTGGGCTATAATTGACTGTGATAAAAAGACAGTAGTGCTTAGATGTTTTGATCACTCAAGTGACAGACATGGTGTTCGTTTCTAAACTTAATGTCCACGTGTGATTATTATGCAAGCCGTGATGCCCCAAATCAGGTCCGCTGACCACCCGCCAACTCGCTTAAACACCTCGTGAATGCCCAAGACCCGACACTCATGAAAATCGGCAGTCTCCTCTTGCACGGGAGCCTACCAAAATACAAAACCTGCATTGCACTGTCCCAAATAAATAAGAATAGATCCAATTATAGAGAGAAGAGGTTCAGAATCACATGAGTACCAACATATCTAATATATCCAATCACATGAGTAATAATTTCGCCACTCGGGGCTCCACAAACGATATCACAATATATACTAACTATGAATCCAACTATATACTAAATAGTTAAGGTGAGTTAAATATTTTCACTTATACAATACATATTAAAATTAGACATTTCAACACATGTATATATCATCAACTAAAGCCACAACCCAGCTTTCTTCACCTAACCTGTGACGAGCCGCCCCCTCACATGCTTCCCAGACTGCAAATAATATCCTCGACAGGTGAGCTAACGTCGCAGTGGAATCGCCTCAAGTGGGCTACTCTCCACCCAAGTCAAGAAGGTACGTTCCAAAATAAACATATTCAAGTAAATGCATGATCCTATCAATGTCTACATGACCAACTCCGCATCCCGAGTCCTCACCGACCTCTCACACTCGCCTGCTTCCTCGTATGAGAATTATTGTTTTGCTAGTGGACAACCCTCCGATGTATATATATATCAATCAAGCCGCTCCGACGATTGATATATTATTTGTTTGTGGACTACCTCCGATAAATATCAACTGGGTCGCCCCGACGCATTGGATATATTATTTTGTTCGTGGATCATCCGAAGTTGACACTGGGCCGCCTCCGACGATTGATATTTTAATTTGGACTACCCTCCGATAATTAACATTTTTAGACAACCCGAACCATTTTCTAGATCTATCTCGCGTAATCTACCCTATAAATTCTGTATGCTCCAGCCGCATAATATTAATGATGCATGCCAATTCCAATACGCCTAATTCATATAAATATATAAACATGCATATATTTACAAAAATTCACCACACAATCATGTCATGTAAATTCTCATTTCATACATCAAAATTAGCTCACTCGCTAATGATCAAACACGAGCAATTCTACTTGAATTACTCGACCAAACATATTAATTAAGAAAATATATTTTTGTGAATTACTATTCCTAGAATAGTAAAACCCCTCAAGCATTATTCTCGAAAAATCACAAATCGCTTGCTCACCTTGTGAACCCGCATTTCCTACTTATTCCAATCAATTCTATGATTTAACACATAAACATACAATCTCATGTCTAAAGAAATGTGGTCGCCAACATCGCACTATTTAGATTTCAAAATTTTATATTAATTCTAATGGGTTTGGGATCGATCAACTACTTCCTTAACGGCCTCATTCGACTCAAACATTCGTAAATCACTTAAAACGAATAAAACTCAAGTAGTGAGAAACCCCTACCTCTCGGAGTTTGAGGAAACTCCCTAACCAGACTCCACGAAGCCCTCTCCGCGCAGAGCGTGCCTTTCCTTCTTGTCCTAAGACTCGACGATCTGACGTCAGATTTTTTTAGAGAGAAGACCTCTCTTACCCAAAGTCCGCCTGCCCGCGCACTCCCGCCGTTTTCCCGCTTTTCGCTCATTTTCACTCAGAAGAAGAGCACTGTGAAATTTTTTGTCCTTACCATTTAATCTATTTAATTAATTAATTCCCCTTCTTCTCCAGCTTTTGACATTCCTGACTATCTCGCCATCCATTTTCATCATTTCTATACCATATCACTTATGGCACATGAGTACTTGTTATGGTGACTTTCGTCAAAGATCGAAAATCGTATTACTTATCCGAATCGCGATGCTCAAAACATGCCGACTCGACCGTCTCTTGAATTTGTTAAATTTTTACGAGCTAGCTAGATTTCACGAGACGATTCCAACTATGAAACTGCTTCATCATCCGAGATCTAGGTGAATGTTCACGATTAACCGAATTACCAATTTTATAATCAATGATTTGTCATTTTTCCGTAAATCGAATTTCTCAGTCTTACATTCTCCTCCTCAAAAGAAATTTCATCCCTAAATTCCTCCGACAATTACAATCAATCACATGCGTATGCAACGCAGCATTCTACCATGCATGTAAACAAATATTTAAATCTAAATGACCAAACCACGACTTCATCCCTAAACAAGAAGCGGATAGGTGGCCCGTGACTAGAACCGCTCCACGTGGACTCCTCCACCCATAGTGCCTCCATAGTACCTCACTAGCCTCACGGTCTTGCGTCGCAAACCCTGATCACGGCTATCAACACTGCACACTGGTCCCTCCTCGAAGGTCCCATCCGTGTCAACCTCAATTTGTCCCCAATCCACCACATGAGCTGGATCTGGAGTATATTTCTTGAGCATGGAGATGTGAAACACCCGTGGACACTCCGACATGTCAAGGCAGAACGCTTAACCTAGTTAAATCTGCCTACCCTCTCGAGTATCTCGAAAGGTCCAATGAACCTTGGAGATAGCTTCCCACCTTCAAGAAGACGTGATCCCCAACCTCGAACTCTGCTGGCCGACGCACATCCGCATAACTCTCTCCGTCTGGGCCTGAGCCGTGAGAAGATACTGTCAGATCAAGCTCACCTTCTGGGAGGTGTCTTTTAATCATATCAGACTAAAGCGATGGAGCCTCTTCCCACCTCTGGCCTAACATAATGGTGATTCATACGGCCTCCCATACACAGCCTCATACTTGCCATCCTGAGATCATTCGTAATCATATTGTAGGCGAATTCCACGAGTGGGCAAATGCGCTCTCCCCCAAATAGCTCTTATGATCCAGACGTATGTTCGTAGAGTACGTCCTCTAATACCCGTGATAAATTCCCAAGACTAATTCATCTGGTTCCGAGGGTGAAACGTACTCATCAAGCCACCAGAGCCCATAAATCTTGGAAACTCTTCCAAAAGTGTCAGAACCCTGGGTCCCTATCCCCACACTATGGATACCGGTACCCATGTAGCCAGACTATCTCTAATGCATAACCGACAGAATCTCTCCAA
This sequence comes from Tetrastigma voinierianum, assembly GCA_016808115.1. Taxonomy (NCBI): domain Eukaryota; kingdom Viridiplantae; phylum Streptophyta; class Magnoliopsida; order Vitales; family Vitaceae; genus Tetrastigma; species Tetrastigma voinierianum. The sequence continues at coordinate 1,002,200 of JAEQBH010000260.1, read as the reverse complement.
GGCGAAGGTCATCTGCACGGCTAGAAAATGTGCCAACTTCGTGAGCCGGTCCACTATCACCCATACCATGCTTCTGCTGCATCCGTGGCAAGTGGGTCACAAAGTCCATCGTGACATGCTCCCACTTCCACTCAGCCACCTCCAATGGCCGGCGTAGCCCCGTTGGCTTCCTCGTGCTCACTCTAACTCGACATGTGAGACATCGTCGAACAAAGTCCCCTACGTGTCTCTTCATTCCGCTCCAGTAATATTGACGACGAAGATCCTGGTACATCTTCGTGCCACCTGGATGCACGGCAAATCGAGCAAAGTGGAAACTCCCCCGAGAATCTCTCCTCTCAAATTCCACAACTCGGGGAACCACATCCGTCTCCTATATCAAGACTACCATCTACGTGAACTGGCCCAGCTCACAATTCGTACCGATCAGACACTGGTCCCGATGACACTCATCTCGTCCCGCACCTGGGATCTCCCAATCACCGGGCTTCACTGCAGACTGCAGCCACTAGACTCTGCTGCACCCCGAGTCCGTCACGCACTATGCCCCAGACCGGTCCCATGGGCCCGAGCATCCACTACTCCCGAGAAGCCATACTTAGCCAACGCTCCCCGTGACTTCCGATCGAGTGTGTCACCACTACATTTGCCTTAATGGATGGTAATGCAAAGTGAAGTCATAATCCTCTAGAACTCCATCCATCCGTTGCCTCATATTGAGGTCCCGCCATGAAATATACTTCGACATGGTTCTTCCGAAAGTACACCAACTCCTCGCGTATGCAAGGGCGCCTAAATCTTCAAGGCGTAAGACTACGGCCGCCTAACTCCATGTCTTCGCGCTGCAATTTCGTCGTGATTCTTCAACCGACGAACCATAATCTACTACCCTCCCTGACTACATCAAACACATCCTAATCCGCCGAGGCATCACAATACACTATGCACCCGTCCGTCCGGACTATCAAGATGGAGCTGGCAAGCCCTCTTCAACTCTGAATGCCCTTCTCAGACGGCCATCCCACTCCAAACCTCGAATTCCTTCCGGGTCAACCTAGTCATGTGTGCCGCTATCCCGAGAAATCCTCAATGAATTTCCCAGAATACCCACTAATCCTAAGAAACCACGATCTCGAAGATCTAATTTCTACTCCCAACTCATTGCCTCTACCTTCTCCGGGTCGAATGACACTCGATGCCGGCTACACCACGTGTCTCCAAAAATCTCACCCCGCAGTTTTTCTCAAAACTCGCACTTAATGATCTGTGTACCGATGGTCTCAACAACTCGTGAACGATCCTCAAGGGATACTCATGCTCCCACTGATCGGGAGGATCAAGATGTCATCCACGAAGACTACGGCAAACCGATCTAAATAGGGTCGAATATCCATGCATGAGATCCATGAATGCCGCCGGGCGCATTCATCAACCGAAGGGCATCACCGTAAACTCAAAGTGCCCATAACGTGTCCAACGCCTTGTGGATATCCGTATCCCTAACCCTCAAATTCATGGTAACCATATGGTTATTCATTCTGGAGTAGACTCAAGGCCTCCTCTCAACCGATCAAACAAATCGTCAATCCCCTGTGAATGGTGATTTATTTCGATCAGAACCCCGTTCAACCGCCTCAGAATAATGCATAGCCTAAGGGTCTCATTTTCTTCTTCACAAATGTAACCTGAGCGCCCTATGGTGAAGTGCTCATTTATCGAACTCTTGTCCAAGAGTCTCAACTGACTCCGAGTTCCCGCAACTCGAACCGGTGCCATCCTATGAGTCATAGATGGGTGAAGTACCAGGCTTAAATCGATAATCAAGTCTACTACCCTCTGATGTACCCGTAGCCTATCCGGAAAAACATCCTCATACTCGCATACTACTCGAGGCAGATCTAAGTCCTGTCTCTCCGTCCTCCGTGGTAAGGCTCGCTTAGCCAACCCGCCAACTCGTCCCGACACCGACTCATATACCGCTCCTGGGCAAAATGTCAGCTCTGCCTCCCCGAAACACCACACGAGTAGTCGCCCCCGCGCGGTAGCAGAACCTCCGACGCCACAATCGATAACGACCCTGTAAGTTGTCAGCCAATCCATCCCCATGATGACATCGAACTCTGACATGTCCATAATCCTCAGGTCCACTGTAAGTAGAGTCCCCGAGATCTCCAGCTCGCAACCTCGACATATCATCCTTAGTCTCGCCCTAGTCCCTAGGGGAAATCTCACGTACAAAGGCTCCTCTAAGGCCTCAACCTCTAAGCCCAACTCTATACTAGAAGAAGACTGACTCTCCTTCCTCTTGCTACTAACACCCGTATCCGAGTGCTCCGAGCATCCTCTATTTCTCGCTCTATGGTCAGGGCTGTCCCAACCATGGAGTCCATATCCTGTAAGCGAAGTCCTACAACCCTGGCCCGAATGGACAACTTCAACCCATTCTCAAATCTTTAAACCTTGACCAAGTCTATGGTCACGTAATCATCAACAAATCGTGCTAGCTCTGTGAACCTAGTCACATAATTCATCATAGTCATTGTCAGTTTGGCCAGTAGGAACTCCGAGTTTTCACCTCTGGCATTTGTTCATAGCGCCTCCCGAAATCGCCCATGCTTATAAATTTCTAAGTCTCTAGAGGTCCCTATCATTTCCACCATACTGTCTCACTTCTCTAGCCGGAATGCAAACTTAGTCTAATTCGGCCGTGTTGGGAGGTAATCTCCATAGCCTCTAATACGTTCTAGATCTACATAAACCAATGGTCTGCCACCATCGGATCTCCTCCCCGTGAATGCTCTGGAGGATGATGCGCCTCTAAACCTCCTCGGAGGTTACTAGATCTTCCTTCACCCGCATTCCAAACGTGCGATAGCATTTTCTCGTAATACCTACAGACTCAAGAGAAAAGTTCATCGATCGTCAATCGATGGTGCCTCGATCAGCACTCGTGACGCTTCACGCCCCTTGTCCCCGTTTGGGGCCATCATCACAAAGCCAATGGCACGCTCACTTCACTCAAAGATCTCTAAGGCATAAACACTCCGCTCAAGACACTAATCATACACATAAATCGCTAGACATTGTCCTTGCATTTCATGGGTGTGTAATGTAAGACAATCAATTATGCATTTAAAACATTTTTATCAACAAAAATTTCATTTTTGAAAATTTTGTCTAATTTTATTTGATTTGATTTTATTTAATTAAATATTTAAATTTTTTTTTCGTTTCTTCCAATTTACTGAAGACACAGTAAATATATATATATATATATATATATATATATATAGAGTAGAGTATATATATATATATATATATATATATATATATATATATATATATATATATATATATATATTTTTTTTTTTTCATTTTCTGCATTACTTCAAATAAATTTATAAAATTTATTCTATTCAATTTTCAATTTATAACTTGTAAACCTAGAAAATTATTTGTTTCACTTAACCAAATAAATTTATAAAATTTATCTTATTTATTTTTCTTTTATTCTCTCGACTATGTCATTCAAAAAATTTCTCAAACCTCATTTCATTTTTTTTCTGCTTCTCCACGTAAGAGCCTCTTTGCTACCTCTACATGCGTGAACTTAAATATTGCATCCACACAACTCAAAACTTTTATGAGTTCAACTATAAAATCTATTAAAAATTTTATTTCCTTTTCCTAAATAAATATATTATAATTTATTTCATTTATTTTCCTTTTCCAATTTTTACTCATCAGAACTCCTCAAAGTGTTCTAACACCTTAAAATTTTTTTATTAAAAATTCTATTTTGTCATCCAATAAACCAAATAAATTGATTACAATTTATTTCATTTCCAATTTACACACTGTAAACTTCTAAGATTTGTTTTCCAACATAGTAAGGGCTAATTACCTAAGCACCCAAACATCATAACATATCACAAACCATGTTATAAACATCATTCATACATGATCACACAATAAATCATCAATCATTAATAAACACACCAACACATGCATGCGTTAGTCCTAGTTTGTCTCGTGATTTCCTAGGGTAATCTTATACCTATTTAGCTCAACATCGAACTACACTCTTGCTGGTGATGTTCTTATACCCAAAGATTGTGTTTAAGCCCAATCCTCAAGCCCCAGTAGCCGATACCTACCTAATACCAAGTCGTGACGCTCAAACCCAAATACAAATACAAAACCTGCATGTACCTGTCCCAAACAGTGCAATAGATCCAATATATCTAATATATCCAATCACATGAGTACCAATATATCCAATATATCCAATCACATGAGTAATACGGCCACTTGGGCCCACAAACGATACTCATAATATATACTAACTATGAATCCAACTATATACCAAATAGTTACAAGAGTTACAATATTTTCACTCTTATACAATACATATTAAAAATTAGATACATTTTCAATACATGTATATATATCATCAACTAAAGCTAATAACCCTACTAATCCTTCTAACCTGAGGACGAGCCGTCCCCTCACATGCTTCCTGTACCTGTAAAATAATATCCCTCGACAAGTACGAATGCATCGCCGTGAATGACCGCTCTAAGCCGTATTTACTCTCCACCTAAGTCATAGTCAAGTAACGTCTAAATAAACATACATTCAAGAAATGCATGATCTCTACTTGAATGTCTACATGACCAACTCCGCATCCCGGTCTCACCGACTCTCTCACACTCGCCTAAGCCTCGTATGAGAATTATTGTTTTGTTAGTGGATTACTGACAGGCCGAAAACGCGGTGTATAAAATGAATACCTAAGTGCGCAAGTGTACGCGTAACCCCAAGTAATATAGTGTACTTAACGTACGGATATCGATCCACAGGGAAAGGTAAATTGACTACGTGAGGTTCCGCTTCTCGTATTAATATCCGAACAAATGCAGTTTAGTGGCAAAAAGGCAGGAACCAACTAAGTCAGTTGATTCTAGTGAATTAATGGTGTTTGCGCCTGTATTAAATCGCCCCTATCACGCTCAATGGATTACTTTTCAGCAGCGTTATTCCAATCGATTATGTCAATTAGCGAGTAGGTGATCTGCCTACGAGATATCCTCTCGAGGTATATCCGCCTATCTCGTGAATAGAATCAGAAAGTATATCTCTATCTCGACTCCTAAGATTCAATGCTTAAATGTTCTAATCCTCAAATGCTGATTCTTCAGTAATCGGAAGAGTCTCATTATCCGAATCATAAGGCTACTCATTCCTAGATCCCCTCGAATACCTCATCTCAATCTCTGATTCCCGCTCGATTATGCTAACATTGGCCATTAACATATAATTGAAATGCAGTGTATGTAGTAGATGTGATGTGATTAATAACAACCGAATAACATGAATTATCAAACTTTTAATCCATTGCATATGACAGGTTTGATGTAACCCTAGAAAAGATCTAGAACATAATGGAAGAAAATATAAATTGAGCGATTAGCGAAACATTGTTCTAAAATCCGAAAATATCCGAAAAATGAAAGGCAGACCTGTGGCACTTCCTCGGGTCAAGCACACCGCTTCGAAACCTCGTGCCTCGCTCGCGCGCCCGATCTCCTCGACGGCGAACCCTAATTCGCTTAATGATGAGGCGATTGATCGATCGCCGCTGACGTGGGGACGCCGCGACGCTGATGCTTTGACGTGGGGACGCCGCGACGCGACAGCACTTCATCGCCTCGTTCCCATTTGTTCCAAAATCGCTTCGTTGCCGCCGCGACGTGACAAAGATTTCATCGCCTTGTTCCATTTGTTCCAATTGGCCAAGGTCGCTCTTTTCACCCTAATGCTCCCGCATTCAAAAGACATCAACTCGCATTTAGTCACAAAACTATAAAATTACTCTTAAAATAAATCAGAAAATGTAGATCGACACGAGTATAATATGAGTGTTTTGTGCACCTACATCAACACCCCCAACTTAGTTTCCTTGCTTTGGTCTTCAAGCAAGAACCGACTCTAGACGTGACACCACCCGACATAATGTAACCTCACACTACTGCCAGCATGCACATGCTGAAAATAGGATCGATTCGACTGACTCACATACCCACCGATTGCTATTATGTTCATTATAAGGCAGATATTTGACTTCGCAAATTGATTGAGATAGGTGAAACCGAATTAGGCATCAAATCCCATGGTGTCTGAATAGCCTCTTCCGAAATCCCTATGTGCTTATAATGAGGACTTTCAAGATATGCTCAGTTCGAGCAATTACCCCCAAACTTGCTCAACCCACCTATTAGGAAGAAGCGAACTAGACAAGGATAGGAACGCACCCATTTATTTATGTCCACATACCTAGAAATGTCCTACATAAAAATTTAAAACAAAATGGAAGAAGACCTAGTGCCACAGTTTTAGTCGAAAGTGTTCCTTCAGAAGTGGGATCCATCGGTGACTTCACCAAATAAGGTTAAGGGCACTGCATTCAATTCCCTTCAAACTTTCCACCTCGAACACTCAACCAAACTCAACGGCCCTAGGTTGCGTGGAATGATCCATCTTCTCATTCCATGTAGCTGCAATGTCAATGACTCTAATCAATGCCTGGGCATTAGGCTTTGATAGCCCTCGCACTCGCCTTCGGATTCCGATCGGATGATCCCGCCTTATTCCTATGCATATACCTATTTTTGTCATATTTCTTTTTCTTTTTTCTTTTTCTATTGTTTTTGTATTTTCTTTTGGTCAGCTCATGGCAACTCTTTGATTAGGTGTCCCATCATTCTCAAATGGTCTCTAATCTCCCTGTGTTGATCGAACTTTAGTAGTTGGTTCAAGACTTAGTGCATACTCTGAAAGTCACTAGTGCGCGAGTGTGATAGGTTTTTTAACCGGTTCTTGACTACCCTGGGATTGATTCACTAACCCTTTCAACTATTCCAATCTAATTACGAAAGCATCAAGCAAATGTATGCAATTGAATGTGCTGTATAGTGAATCCTAATCCAAAATTGATCCTCAATTTCAACATGGCACACATGTCACACATTACATGCAAGAATGTCCTAAAATATAATCAAACAACTAACACATGACTCATAAAATGAAAGGCGATGTAAAATAAACCTAAAAACAAAACACACTAATATGCTTAACACGCTAAAAATACTACACTACTAAAACCAAAACACAATAAACAAAACACAAAACACAAAACATGGTACCCGATCACCAAATCCCTCCCCAACAAAATATCCAAAGGTCCCACCGGTAAGATAAAACATGTGAGGGAAGGGAACCCCGAATATCACCGCGGGAGGTGGGGCGGAGGCCGGTGAAAAGCCAAGAGCCGGGCGAGCTGGCTCAGATAGATCATTGCCGGGCCGTAGGGGATGATGGCCTGACACGAATCGCCGTATATCAGCACGCAACGCCTCCATGTCCTGTGTAACAAGGACTCTGCCCCGGTCTCATCCCGTATGGCGCCAAAACGCCGCGCGAGCGAGTGGACCCAACCAAGATCGGGGAAGACTAGGAGGAGGGCCGCCTCGTGGCCGCCAGGGAGGTGGTGGAGTGGTCGGGATGGTGGTGAGGTGGTCGGTGACGAGGATCGCCATCGCCCTCCGGGTGTCACCTGTGAATCCAAAGCGAGCCCGATAACGGAAGCTCGCCCCGTCGAGGGCTCGTGACCCGAGTCAGAACCCTCAGCATGAGACACCGTGTGTGTCCCGTAATCGATATGGCCTTGACTTGGACGGCCAGCCTCATTTGGTCATTGGTAGCACTCCTACTTGTTCAGACAAGCCAACATCGAAAAAGGGTGCCTAGGTTCATCTTCGCATTCCAAGAGTGGGAGGATGGTATCTGAGAATCCCGCCTAACATCGAATGGGATATCCCGGATGATGGCGGCCGAGCAAGGAACGCCGGGCGGGCCACCACACATTCGCCGCTTCCGGGATAAGACGCGGCCGATGAAATGGTGCCAAACCTAGGAACGTAGCAAATGCTCGCCTCAAATTGACCGCATGGCCCGCATCAAGTTGATCTCCACTCACCCCGGCCTTCGTCAATACGCGATGACCTCATGGTAGCCTGGATGCTCGCTGAGTCGATCAAAGGGTCCCTGTGGACATGTTCTAGGCCATAGAAACTATTGGATCGACTCCGGGCTACCGGTCGACTAACATACCTCGTGACCACCTGAGGACATGGGACGCGAGGTTGGCGAAAATTCCTTCGAATCGACGCTTATCGCCATTGGCCGGGCCGCATAAGGCACGCCTACCCTTTAGCCTCTCGATGGTCTTTCTTAAAGAAATCATCGGGTGATGAAACCCTTCTCCCCAACGAAGGACTCCGCTTTTGAAAATCAGGCAAACCGATTACGGCTACCGCTTATAAAACGTGAGGCATCGAACGCCGAGTCTGGGTCCCTCGATGGGCCGACTCGCTGTGCAACTTTGCCTTCGCAGACATATTGACTTAGGCAAAACTCGAACACCTAATGCACCAACAAATCAACTAAAACTACCTAATGACTCAACAAAGCCAAATAACCTAAAGACCCTACTTAATCCCAATGACCCGAATGAATATCTGGAAAGACCTATGAATACCTAAAAGATCTCTGGGGACTACAATAAAAACGAACCAATGAACCCTAGACTACTGTACCAGAACAGAATCTGCACACAAAGGGTGGAGATGCCACTAAGACCCAAACCGCCAACGAGGAGACTTACAGTGATCGGCGAGCAGTGGAGGGCCTCCGACCGGTGGGATGGGAGTCTTGCACAGTCCAGGCAAGCCGGGATGCAGGGAGCTAGTGGTTTCATGAGTGAAGGTGTGTGAGGTGAAGAGCCAAAATGAACTAAACTGGCTAATATCACACAGTGATTACGGTGGTTCACGCCGCGACGTGCAGGACATGACTCAAATGACGCCGCGACGGTGCTGACCACGCCGCGACGCGGCGCAGCAATGACTCCAACGACGCCGCGACGTGAGAATTCCACGCCGACGCGACGTAGGGCTTCGAAAATGACGTCGCGACAGAGAATCCACGCCGCTGACGTGACAGAGCTTGGTACCGACGTCACACGTGAGAACGGCGTCGCGACGCGACAGAGCTCAGGAAATGACGCCGCCACGCGGAGAATCCACGCCGCGACGCGACGCAGAGTCAGGAATGACGCCGCGACGCCAGAATCCACGCCGCGACGCCGCGTAGAGTGTCTCGCAAGAATTTTCAACACACACTCGCTTCACTTTTCTCGAACTCTCCACGTGTAAACATCATTCCCGGCATTGAACACGCTGAAAGACCTGCACCCATCAGCCCGGTCCCGCAATTAAACCAACAGCGTAAAACACCGATTTGTAATAACTAGAAACCAAAAATCACAAAATAACTAATGTAACTCGAACTGGGCCTTGGGGGAACACTCGGGTTGCCTCCCAAGAAGCGCTATGTTTAATGTCCGCAGCTCGACGGCCCTCGAAACTCAATGATCGAACTCAAACTCCCGCGGATCGCTGACTATACTCTTCTCATACGCTAAAGGGAATGACTCGCTTTCGTCTGCGAACCGCCTGAGCTAGCACGGCTTCGCCATTGCGGCGACCGACGCCTCAGATGTGAAACTTCGCCTCACCATGGAAACCTTTGTTACCGCGGAAAGGTCCGACCATCGACTTCAATTTCCCGTAGAAAGTTTTTAGCCTGGGAATTGAATAGAAAGGACTTATCGTCCTGACGTAAATTTTTATGGTGATGTGCTTGCCGTGTCAGCCTTGGTCTTCTCCTTATAAATACGGCGCTCATATGCTTTGTTTCAACTCATCTACCACCGAAGTCGGGAGTAGTCGCTTTTTCACCGCCCAAAGTATCATTCATGTTTAGTCAAGCCGAAAGGGCCCAATGCGCCGAGCGCGCCCACCAGATCGAAGGCGGCACGCTGGCCATAAACAAGTCTGAACGGGGACATACCTAAAGGAGTTTTAAATGCGGTGCGGTATGCCCAGAGCACATCGTCTATCTTTTTAGACCAATCCTTTCGAGTCGCTGACCGCCTTCTCGAGGGATGTACCATTTCCGGCCGATACCGCTTCATTTGCTTTGACAAGTGTGGCGGGTATGAAAGAGATGTAATGATGACGCACTCTATACTTTTGCAAAACTCGTTTGGCTACCTTATTGCAATGCATACTGCGATCCGCTATTAAAGCCGAGAGTTCCAAAACGGAGAATATATCACGCTGCAGAATCGAGCTACAATCTCGCATCATCGGGTCTCGTGGTTGAATCGCTTCTACCACTTCAGACATAGTCTACAGCCAACAAGATGTGGCAAATTGTTGTATGATGCAGGAAATGGTCCCATGAAATCGATCCCATAAGTCGAACAACTCTACCTCCAAGATAGGATGCATGTATGGCTCGTCTCTTTAGAGATGTTCCCATTCGCTGACATTCACACAAGTGGAAACGAAATGATGAGCATCTTTAAATAAGGAAGGCCAGTAAAAACCCGATTGGAGAACCTTGGTCGTTGTTCTCTGGCCACCAAAGTGTCCAATTACACGATAGAGTGTGACAATGGTTCAATAATCGAGCATTTCATCTTCTGGCACACATCTCTGCACACTAGTCAAGACAAAGGCTCGTAAAGAATTGGCTCTTCCCAATAGTAGTGTGCTTGGTGTGCGAAAACTTTTCTTCTTCGATAGTTAAATTCGGGGAATCACTTTGGCTACCAAATAGTTCACATAATCCAAACCAAGGAACCGCCTCGTCTCTCAATAGCAAAAAGTTTCTCGGGTCTGAAATTCATTCACCAAAACATCATCTCCCGGCCCCTTCCTGCCGCGAAAGGTGGTCCGCCACTTCAAATTTTCAAGGCCCTTGTCCTTGATTTCTACGCTTCAACTCTTTGCAAATGTATGACCCACCGAATCAATCCGGTTTTCGCATCTTTCTCGTCACTGCTCTAATGGTCGAATGATCGCTGTGCACCACTTCTAATTTGTTGCCAATCAAATATGGCCTCGAATTTGTTGAAAGCAAAGACAATGGCTAAGGTTCTTTTTCAAGAGGTGGTATAATTCGCTTGAGCGCTATTCAAAGTCCCGTTTGCATAGTAAATCACCCGAAAGATTTTCTCGCTTCTCGCCTCTAGCACGCTCCAATCGCATAGTCGCTTGCATCACACACATCGCCTCAAATGGAAAAGACTAACTGAGCTACAATGTCATTGTGGAGCGAGATCAACTTATTCTCTTCAATACAAGAAAAGCATGTACGATTGGAGTCACCAATGGGATCCTCGATTAGCATAAATTGGGACAATGGTTTCGCGACCGTGAGAAATCCTCGATAAACGCCCATGAACCAAAGATGGCTTCAGAAAACTGGACCTTTCACTCAAGAAGGTATGCAACTTCTCAATTACTTCACCTTCGCCCTATCTACCTCTATCCTTCATATCCGATGTCCAAGGACAATAATTCTTCTCGTACTCATGAACATTTTCCACTAAGTACTAAATCGGGTCTTTCACATCTTGCTAGCATAAAGACTTCAAATTTATATAGATTAATTGTCAAACGAATTCCCATTACCGGTAGAAATTGTCCATGAAAATCTCAATCGCTCTTTCTTCTACCATGTCGTAGAATATGGCCATCGTGCATCACGAAGTACTCCTGAGCATTGTGATAAGCCCAAAGGGGCATCCGCCGAAAAGTTTAACGTACCATGTGGCAAGTGAATGTCAGTTTTCTCCCGATCTTCGCATGGCGATTTGGTTAACGGAATGATCCATACAAAAGCAATAATATTCATAATCTATTAATCGATCGAAAGCATCCGATCTAGAAACGGCAAAGTGAAAGTGATCTTTTCGAAAGGGCCTTGTTCAAATTTTCTAGTTTCAATAATAAATTCTCCAATCTACCACCGCTCTTGTGATGGCGCAGATATTGTTTTCGATCCCGAGCAGCATGTTCCTCCCTCTTCTACACTACTTGAATGTGGCTTACCTATGCGCTGTCTGAAACAAATCTCACCCAGCATTCAGCCTCATTTTAGAACTTCCGAACTACTCTCCTTCATTGTCTAACATTCAACCTCCAAGGCTCCACCGAGGGCTTCAGGCCATCTTCACAAAATACTCTGCATACACATGTGGGCGCATGATCCCTTTAGTCAATAGAGACCATCCAGGGGCAGGTTTGTGATCGCAGAACCTCAATAACTTCTCTTCTCCATTCTCAAGTAGATGAGAGAATACATACAGTGTAGATCCCACCCCGCATATGCATACTCAGACGGCCAGGCAGAGGTTTTGCTCCATCTTCGGTGGTCAGCTCCATCGATGAACCTAACAGCTTAGCTCCTTCGCCTAATGATTCAAGTATTTCCTTCATTAGCCCAAAGGAATCCATCCACTTAATGCATTCTTCCGCCTCACTGTGTTCTCTCAGATGATTCACATTAGGCTGGGCTTCCAAAGGGTCATGAGACCACTGAAGGGTGATTGCAATTTTTACGATCAACGATAAGACGTGATTACTTTCATTGTGTCTCACCGCTCGAAGACATTGAATTTTACTTCTTCTTCTTGTACCCTTAGTTTCCCGCCTCGCTCCTCTCGCACATCAATCATCAGCTCTCGCCAGCTTGCTAGAAAAGGTCTTCCCAAGATAATCTGTATTTCTCTATCTTCCCTCCATGTCTAAAATTATGAAATCACTGGAAAGATAAACTTGTCGATCTTTACTAAGACATCTTCTATTATCCCCTCCTGGTGCTTCAAAGATCCGTGTCACATGTCAAGAGTGACTCCAGGAAATTTGACAAAGCCCTAATCCCAAACGCTTAAAGATTGATAAGGGCATAAGATTAATGCTGGCACCTAAATCACACAGCTCAAAAAACATTTCCACTGTGTACCTGGATAGTGAAACCGTCTGGTCTTGAGCGCCGCGTAGCTTCCGGGTTGACGGCACGCATTCCTGCTAAGCTTACCGCCTCGAAGTCTCGCTAATCTTCTCTTCCGAGACAAAATGTCTTCGCGAACTTTAAGATACCCGTAGCTTCATTTGTGGCACAGCAAATGGGATGTTTATATGCGTACTTTTGAAAACATCCATGAACTTCGTGGAATTGCTTGTCCGGGGCCGTTTATGTTTCGAGACGCTGCGGGTGCGGACCGTACGCCGCCTTCGCTTCACTGTGAGGTCTCACGATCGCTTTCCCGGTGGACTGCTTCGACCGTGACTATCTTTCCGTTTCCGCTGCGGTGATCTCCCGCCTCTAACCGTCGACGAAAGGGTTAAATTGGGATTTGCGAATCTTCCTCCTGCACTTCTCGGGAGTGACCGCTTTAACGTGCTCATTCCCATCTCTTCTCGGTTTACTCAATTGCTCTAAGCAGAGAACCCGCTTGCCTTTCCTCGTAAGTGTTTCTGCCATTTGGCCCATTTGTGCCTCCAAACTCCTTAGCTGTGCTGCTTGATTGTTTAACTGGGTTGTTTGCTGCTGCATGTTCGCCTTAGTCTCATTCATGAACGCGGAATGCGAAGTTAACATCTGTGCTAGAGCTTGCTCTAAATCCAGCTTCTTTCGGGTGGTTCCATTAGCTTTCAGTTTGATAGCATATTATTCTGGTTATTACGCCATCATACCCTTGGTGTTTGATTGATAAGTTCACGATTGTTATACCACCCTTGTCCACGGTCGGTCATTGTTTGTGCCCCATACGGTCCTTGCTCTGTGATTGATTACGATTAAACCTAAAACCCATCATGGGCTTGCTCTAACGTAGTGTTCTTGGCCCGACATTCAGCGTTTGTCTTTGTCCTCCCTGGGGATTCACACAACTCCCATGGGTGATTACGTATGGCATGTCTTGTTCCTGTGTCTATTTAGGCTGTTTAGTCGGTGAGCCAGTTGCAGTTGTTGAGAATTTGCATTATGCAGTATACCGCAGAGTGTTCTTGGTGTAGCCTTCTCTAGGCTGTGATTAGTGTTGGTTCTTGACATCTTCCAATATCTCATACCTTTGGTCGTGGTTTCTTCATCAATGATCCTCAGTGAGGCATCATCATTGTTCGGGTTGTATTTCTCGGACCATTGCTTAGAAGGTGTGGTTTTGCATCCATCTTAGTTGAAATCGGTGGTGAGGGACATATGATAATTCATGGAACTGTCGATACCTCTTTGCCGAGTTCTCCTCCTAATTGGCCAGACGTATTGATCTCTTGCACAAGTTGTGCAATCTTTGAAGGTGGAAAGAACTTGGTCAAAACTTTTTGTACCAATTCGTTCCATGTAGTAATGGAATCTGGTGGTGGCGGTTGTGATGGCAGCTCATCCCCAGAGTGAAATTAGAATAGCAGTAGTCTTAGGGCTATTCGGTGACTCAGTTATGCTTGATGGTATCGCAAAACGAGGAAGTTAGTCAAATGCATGTTCGGATTCTCGTAGATGATCCATGGAACAGATGTTAAGACATTTATCTTGTATTGACTTCAGTGCGAGAATTGTTTGCTTGAATGGTGGCCGTCCCGAACAAGCGTTGGTGGTAAAGCGAGCTCATCTAATAGCATGTAAGGATCGTGCGGTTGTATAAATGGCACGGGCAGTTCCTATTTACGCTTCTCTGTGGTTCCCGGTTTGTTCAGCGCCAAAATCTTGTTCTTCGGTGTTTCCATGAGCAATGAAGTTACAATGCAGTACGTTCTCTGTTCTCGGCGCGATACGTGCGAAGTCTTTACGGCTCGGGATCAAGCGAATGTTGATTAATTCGGTTTCTTTGTCGCGTGTACTCATGAAACCTGTCTTGCAATAACACACAAACTAACAAAACCCAATTACAGCACTTGTAAAATAACAAAAGTAAAGAAAATTCGAGAATATTATACATGTGCTCACTTCTCTATGTCCCGATTTAAACCTCTCCCTGGCGGCGGCGCCAAAAACGACGGGCAGCAGCGGTGTATAAAATGAATACCTAAGTGCGCAAGTATGCAGCGTATGAAGTAATATAGTGTACTTAACGTGCGGGATATCGATCCACGGGGAAAGGTAGAGTGACTACGGAGGTTACGCTTTTCGGGACGATATCGAGCAGCCGAGTTTAAGGGTAAAAGTAAGTAGGGAAGCTACTTGACTAATTTGTTGATTCTGAGTGAATTAATGGTGTTGGTGCCTAGAGTTTAAAATGGCCCCTATCACACGTTCAATGGATTACTTTTCTAAAGAAAATGTTAATTCAATCTATTTGTAATATGTCAATTAGCGAGGTGATCTTGCTCTGAGATTATCCTTTCTCGAGGTATATCACTTTATCTAGTAGATAGGTCAGTATGTCTCTATCTCGGCTTCGGTATTCAGAAATGCCCATCAACAACACTCAAATGCTACCTTCAGGTTCGGAATATCTCTATTATCCGAATCGGCTAAAGGCTACTCTACCCAGATCCCTGAATACCCTCATCTCTCGAATCTCGGATCTCCAGTTCGATTATGCTAACATTGGCCAGACATTGTATATAATTGGGAAATGCGAACATAGAGTAGATGTGATGATTAATAACAAGCTGAATAACATGAATTATCAAACTTAATCCAGCCCATTATGAGGGTTTGATGTAACCCTAGAAAAGATCACAGAACATAATGGAAGAAAATATAAAGAAATTGTTTAATAAAACATTGTTCTAAAATCCGAAAATATCAGAAAAAATGAAAACGTTACAATTCTAGAGACACTTCATAAGAAGTCGGGTGTCACTCTGTCTCCGAAACACAGTGCTTGCCCTGTTGGTGCGCTTCGAATCTCTCCTCGATTTATGAACCTTAATTTTGCTTTTAATGATGAGGGGCAGTTTTGGGTGGCGTCCGCGAGCAAGTGGTGGCGTCGCGGCGATGAAATCGATCATCTCTGCGGCCGTGGGATGTCGCGGCGATAATGATGCCTCATCGCGCTTGTTCATTGTTCCCCAAAATGCGCTACCGTTCGCTGCTCTTTTCACCCCAATGCTCCTGCATTCACAAAAGACATCAACTCAGTATTCTAGTCACAAAAACTATAAATTACTCTAAAATAAACGAGGAAAAATGTGGTAGCGCGAGTATAATATGAGTGTTTGGGCACTCATCAATTACCCTATGGTGTATATATCAATTAGGCGAGTCTCAGGCGATTGATATATTATTTGTTTAATGGACTACCCTCAGATAAATATCAATTGGGGCCGTCTCCGACTGATTGATATTTTTAATTTGGACTACCCTCCAGATATTAACATTTTTAAGACATTCCCTCCGAACCTTTCCTCTAGACTGTCTCATGCACTCCTCCCACATAAAGTCACAGGGTGTTAGGTGCATATGGAATGCATGCATGCCAATTCCAATCTGATCCTAATTCACATGTAAATATATAAACATGCATATATTACAAAAATTCAATTCACACAATCATGTCATACAAATTCCTCATTTCATACATCAAAATTAGCTCGCAAGCTGTGATCAAACCAAACAATTCTATTGATTACTCGACCAAACATATTAATTCGCAAAAATATATTTTTGTGAACACTATTCCCGAGAATAGTAAAACCCTCGTTTACTATTCCCGAAAAATCACAAATCGTCGGTTCACCTTGTGAACCCGCATTTCAGCCTTATTCCAATCAATTTATGATTTAACACATAAACATACAATCTCATGCCCAAAGCAGCCGTGGTCAGTCACGACTGCACCATTTAGATTTCAAAATTTTATATTAATTCGGTCCCAGGGGTTTGGGACGATCAAAACGACACAAAGGCATAATTCGACTGCGTTGTGCATGGCGAGAGGCTGAAACTCAAATGGGAAAACCCTATCTCAGAGTTCAGAAGCCATGGAAATGAGACACCATGGCAGCCTCTGTAGAAGCAAACACTCACTTAACTTGTCAAAGCTGCCAGACGATTCGGATCGCGATATTTTTAGAGAAGTCGGACCTTCTCTGTAACATCCAAACTCTACCTATGAGTTTTATAAAATGTTTTGGGTATAATAATAAACGTAAGTATATTTATTGAGACAAAATAAGATAAAAACAAAAGTAGGGAATATGCGTAAGTTAAATTACAAATAATAAAGAAGATTAGAGGCTATTGTAAAAAAATATTATAATTGATTTGTAATATTAGAAAGTTGGAGGACTAAAGTGAAATGAAAAAGGGGATAAGATCAAATAAGGATAAGACCAAAAGAAATATCTCATTTGGTCTTGGAAAAAGGGAGAGCAAATACAGATAAGAGAGAAGAGAAAAGAAAGGAAGAAGAAGAAGAAGAAAGAAAGAAGATCACGGGTATGGAGCCTTGAATTGGTATAGAAAAGTAATAGGCTATGATATGAGTATAGAAAAGTATGGAACTATGATTTGGTATAGAAAAGTATGGAACCATGAATATGTGTATGTAAACTAGGTGTGTACGGATACATGTCTTGGGTTGTATGGAATTACTAAATTTGAGTATTGGTATGGAATTTGAGTATGGGTATGGATACGTTTTTACTGGGTTGTATAGGCCCATGGGAGTATGGAAGTCTAGTTTTGGACTATAAAAAAGTTTAGATATATGGTTAAGAACCCTCTATCTTGTGTATGGTTTGGGTTTGGGGAACTCCTAAACTCATTTCTTGTAGGGTTGAGTTTAAGAAGAGCTTTAAGGCTCCCAAATATGTGTTTGAGAAGGAATTACGAGATTTGCAGTTGAACCCAGAAAATTCCCTATTATCGACCATGCTCACACATTAGCCGGATCTTAGAACGGTTTTGGGTCAGAAATAAGGAGAATTTGGCAGTAAGTCCGTCTGTGAAATTGTAGCCACATCAATGAACTTGATGTTAGGCTTTTGAATTTCTCAATTCGGACTCATGTAGACCAAGTTATGGTCTTTTTACTCTGAACAGTCAAATGGGTGAGAAATTCGTCAAGCGGGGTCGTCAAGCGGTGAGGTAGATCCAACGTTGGTGCGTCAACGGTGGTCGATCAAGCGAGAGTGCGTCAAGCGAGGTGCGTCGTCAAATAGGGTTTTAAGCGGTGGTCGATCAAACGGTACTTTCTCAAGCGATTACTTTCGTCAAACAGGATCGTCAAAGCGTTGCACGTCGAAGCGATTTTCGTCGAAGCGAGGGATCGTCAAGCGGTGCCGTCAAAAGCGATTGCTCGTCAAGCGAGGATCGATCAAGCGGTACTGCGTCCAAGCGGTACTAGTCAACGATTGCACGATCAAGCGATCTTTCGTCAAGCGAGGATAGATCAAATAGTACTCGTCAAACGTGCTCGATCCAAGCGGTACTTTCGTCAAGCGTTGCTCGTCCAAGCGGTCTTTCGTCGCCCGGTCTGACTCGTCGACAATCAGGCCCATTTGCGCGCGACCTCCAGCGGAAGGTCATATCTCCTTCGTTTGAACTCCGATTTGGGTGTTCTTGGACTCTATGGAAAGCCCATTGATTCAAGAATCCATCAATAGAAAGATTTATAAGGTTGGAACTCAACTTAGTTCTAGAAAACACGAAAAACAGTAGGCACTACAAGCATCATAGTTATTCATTGTATAAATGCCTACTATGAATTCATGAATAGCTAGTAAGCATACATGGCAAGCATAGTTATTTATGCATATAAGGAGATATGAAAAATGCAAGATAGGAATAAACGGGTTGTAGATATATATATATATATATATATATATATATATATATATATATATATATATATATATATATATATATATATATATATATATCTATATAATTACGAATAACAATAATTATTCAGGGGAATAGAGATATATACTAAGAGAAAATACACATTGGAGTGTACGCAGAGCACAGGTAGAGGGATAGATGGACATACTATTGGGGAAAAAGCAGGTTGTTGTCACGGATATTCCGACCGCGTTGGGTCGATGACATAGATCGTTTGGATCGGGTGGCGAAGGGTCACCACGGCGCTATCGAACCTTTCATGAATGGTCATTTTGGCTCATACAATGATGATACCTTAGGTATCATATTACGAGCACACATGGATGATCCTTTGGCTCATCACGGTGATGATACCTTCGGGTATCATATTGCAGACACACATGGATAGTCTGTCTCATACAGTGATGATACCTTCGGGTATCATATTACCGGGCATAGTACATTGTCTCGCACAATGATAACAGCGCCTTCGGGCCCTCATGGTTTCCTGTATCCACTTCTAAGGTTTATGGAACGCCAAACATAAAAGAAATAGCCGTTATATCACAAGGAAAAGTGATAATATGACATGATATAGAAGCATGCGTATTTCTTATGTGATAAATGATATCTGATTCTGAAACGAAGTAAATACGAGTTGACATGAAAAGTATATGGATGATGATAGAAATGAAGGCTAGTTATGATAGTATATATATGAGAAATGATAAGAATCACATGCTTTGTTATATGTGTGATATGCATTTGTATCGAGGTGTGGTGACTCTTAATGGGAGTCATATTCCCAGCTAAGCTTAAGCTGTGCGGTGTCAATCAGGTGTAGGTCTGAAGAGGAAATCGAGGCAGGGCGTCAGCGACCGGTCAAAGGCCACATCCATAGGTGCCTTTGGAAGACTTTAGATTACATTTTGTATATGAAATTTTGTAACCAATGTAATATTGTGAATGTTGAACATTTCCATATTTGGAGCTTGTATTTATATTTTGTAATCGGCGCTACGAGAATGTAATACAAGTTAATTGTTAACATTATATGAATATGTAAGTGTAAAGGTTATAAAAAAAGAAAAAAAAAGTGACCCTCCTTGACATCACATGCGGTTGGGCGTCACGGTTAGTGATATCAGGCCTATGTTTAGGCGTTTGGAAAAGCCTAGGTTGGCGGCTCTTGAATAGAGTATATATGATAGAAAGAAGCCTATGTTTAGTAATGTGGGCTGATGTGGATGTCCTTGTGTTTTGTATAAATGGATCTTCCAGAAGAAGCTGCGAGTGTTAACCCGAGAAACGAGGGTTATCGACACGAACAACAGTAATGTACCTAATGAGCCCACAGGAAGCCTTGCTAAGAATATCGCAAGACATGGCTCGGGTTTTAGATAGATTGACCGCTCCTAAAGCTCCAGCCAGACCTTGTAAGAAGACATGGGCGAGAATTCCATGGGTCGAGCATGGAAGAGTCGAGAGAAAGCAGTGCAGTTAGAAAAGTTAGAAAGGGTATTAGAAGAGGTAAGATGTCCTCCTGATCAGAGAGCATTATGTGCAGTCTCACTATTGCAGGGTGAGGCATACGATTGGTGGAAACTAGTGCTTAAAAGTCCAAGGATTCCAAATCCCATGACTTGGGAGTTCTTTGTCCGAAGTTGAGCCCGAGAAGTATGTTCTGCAAAATGTATAGGGATTGAATCGGCAGTTCTAAATTTGAAGCAAAGGAGCTTATCGGTGGCTGAATATGAAAGAATTTATATCTTAGTAAGTATACGGAATTGGTCCTCAGGGCATTTAGTGTAGGCAGATGAGGATGGAATTTGCATGATTCCATCGAAGTGTTGGCACCTATATTGACTTCTCCTCAGATAGGTAGTTTCTATCGGTTGGTCGAGCTTGATGAAAGCTAGAGAAACTAGAAAGCAGCGGCAAGGAAGATTTTAAAGAAAAGTTTTCTAGAACCGTCCTCTCGGAAAAAGAGGCTAGAATCTCTGGCTCGATCGGAATATGGATGCATTACGAGTGGAAAACGAGGTCAGTGTAACACGCGTGAAAGTGCGGTCAGTGCTTGGTTGGAGCAGGAGAAATTCTAAATGCCCTCATTGCTATAGAAGGCATTTGGGAGTTTCCAATAGAGATAGTGACGAGGAGGGTGTTTCGGTGTGGAAGCCTTGAGCATTTGAAAGCCGGTGTCCTCGGGAGTTAGGGGATAATGGAAGCCCGACAAGAGTGGCGAGAGGAAGATGCAGCGACCTTCGACTTCGCGATGGTAGGGGTCGTAGTGGCCCATCTCGGTATAGAGACGAGGAGGCATAGTTTAGACAGTGGAATAGATCTAATGCCGACACCGGCTCACGAGCATATCTGTGAAGGCTCGTGAGGGATCAGTGCTCTGAGGTTATAGCTAGTATATTTTCTTTATATGATATAGAAATGCATCGTTGATTGATCCACGGATCTACTCATTCATATGTGTGCATGGGCATATATTTGACAAAGTCGACAATGGAGAAATTAGCATATGACATGCATGTAACTAGTCCGTTGGGCTGGCGTTGGTAACGAATAACATATATAGAAATTATTCCCATTGTTATACAAACAAGAAGTTTCTCGATTTGATAACCTTACCATTAGAGTTTGACTTGATTCTAGGAATGGATTGGTTGTATCTAAGCTTACGGCCCATCTTAGTTATTAAGGCCGGTAGTGTTGAAATGCTGCATTGGACCCGAGTATGTGCTGAGCATTGGATCAAGTGTAATGTCTAATGTCATCTCCACTATACGAAGCTAGAGGAGAATTATGAGGAAAGGATGTGAGACATTCTTGGCTTTGATACTTGACTCGAGAGGTCGAGTTGATGTGAAAAGATCCAGTGGTAAGGAATTTCTAGATGTATTCCACGAGAAGAGTTGCAATTATTCCACATGAGAGAGGGTGGACTTAGCCATAGAAATTGTACCGAGAGTGATCCACATGTCAAAGGGCTGCCGTGCAGAGGATAACTCAGCCCAATTTGAAGCTAAAGAGTCAGGTGCAGAGACTTTTAGATAAAGGATTTATATCCGACCCGGTGTATCCCCTTAGGGTGCATGTTTTATTGTGAAAAGAAAGATGGCACTCTACGGATGTGTGCATCGATTATCGAATCAATAGGTGACGATTAACAGTACCATTGCGGAAATGGTGAAGATCTTTTGATCTGTTGAAAGGAGCGAGGTGTCTTTGAAGATAGACGCTGCGATCGGGTATTTATCGATTGAAGGGTAAGGAAGGAGATGTGCGAGCGCATTTAGAACTTAGATATGGCCATTATGAGTTTTTGGTCATGCCATTTTGGGTTGACTAATGCAGAAGCGACATTCATGGATTTGATGAATAGGTTTTAAACCCTATGTGGATCAATTTGTTGTGGTTTTTATTAGTGACATCTGGTGTATTCTAGGATGCACGGGAATAAACGACACGAGAATAGTCTTAGAGGCGTTAAGAAAAGTTATATGCTAAGCTCGACAAATGTGATTTTGGCTAAAGTCTCATTCTTAGGCCACATTGTGTCTGCTTGAGGTATAAGAGTTGATCTGCTAAGGTTAGACGGAGTTGTGAATTGGAAATCACCTCAAAATGCTTAGGGTGAGAAGTTTCTTGGAGTGCAGCCGATTATTATAGAAGATTTGTGAGAGGCTTTTCGGTCCGCCAAACTTCTCCACTCACGAGTTACTCGGGAAAGGAATAAAGTTTGAGTGGACGGAATTAATGTCATAATAGTTTGAGCAGTTGAAAGGGATCTTTGGTTGAAGCACCGATTATTGTGCTTGGCCTACTCGGGAAAGAGTATACCTTGTATAGTGATGCTTCATGCATCGGTTTAGGATGCGTGTTAATGCAAGATGGGAAAGTAGTGGCTTATGCGTCCAGACAGTTGAAGCCACATGAACAAAATTATCCCACTCATGACCTAGAGTTGGTTGCGGTAGTGTTTGCTTTAAAAATATGACATACTTATACGCGGGAAAAGTGTAGAATTTTCCGATCATAAGAGTCTCAAGTACTTGCTAGCATAAAGAGAGTTAAATTTGAGACAACGGAGGTGGTTAGAGTTATTAAGGTTATGGCGCATCATAGATTACCATCCGGAAGGCTAATATAGTAGCGGAGTGCTTTAAGTAGAAAAACTGATGGTAGCAATGTCACTACGATGCAGTGATTGGAGACTAGCAGGAGATGATGGAGCTATGTTAGCTCAATTAAACACAACCTGTTTTAAAGCAAATGATTATAGATGCGCAGAAAAATGATGAAGAGTTACAAAAAATTCTGAGATGATTAGAGATGGTGACAAGACCGAGGTTTTTAGAGAAAGAAGGTAGTTGCATTTCAGAATAGATTATGTAGTGCGGATGATAAGAGCTAAAG
This sequence comes from Tetrastigma voinierianum, assembly GCA_016808115.1. Lineage (NCBI taxonomy): Eukaryota > Viridiplantae > Streptophyta > Magnoliopsida > Vitales > Vitaceae > Tetrastigma > Tetrastigma voinierianum. Next base: position 979,028 of record JAEQBH010000260.1, on the reverse strand, counting down.
AAAAGTTGCTATTTGGGCTCATAATATGGTATTTACCATGCATCCTGGGGAAGCAATAAGATGTACGGGACTTGAAAGCAGATTTATTGGTGGAAAGGAATGAAAGAGATGTGGCGAATATGTGTCTAAGTGTTTGACGATGTCGGCAAGTTAAAGGCCCGAACACCAAGTGCTTGAGTTTGTTAAATCCCCTTCCAATTCCTCAATGGAAGTAGGATAACATTACCATGGATTTTGTGTCAGGTTTCCTCCTTACACAACAAAAATATGACTCTGTCTAGGTGATTGTTGATGGGCTCACAAAGTCGGCCCATTTTATACCCGAGTCGGGATTAGGCTATTCAATGGATACGACTAGGCCGAGTTATATGTAGATGAGATTGTGCGATTGCATGGTATGCGGAATTGTCTATTGTGTAGGATAGAATCGCGATTTACATGAGTTACTGGAAGGAATTCTGATCCCGACTTTAGGCACTGGCCCGAATTTTAGTCTGACATTCCATCCGTAACAGATGGAGCGGTCGAGAATTGATTGAAGTGCTCGAAGATATGCTTGAGGTTGTGTCATAAATTTTAGGAAATTGGGATAGGTATATTCCCTTAATGGAGATTTACCTATAACAATAGTTTTCGATCAAGCATTGGTGTGGCACCATATGAAGCTTTGTATGGTAGAATGTAGAACTCTGTGTGATGGGCCAAATTAAATGACAATGATAGGTCAGGACATAGTAAAGATCTGAAGAAGTACAAGTTATTCGAGAGGTTAAGGCGTATTGATAGATAAAATCGTACGCCAACCTAAGAGGAGAGATATTGAATATAAAGTGGGAGGCAGAGGTCTTCTTAAAGGTATCACCATGGAGGAAAATTCTTAGGTTTGGTCGGAAAATGAGTTGAGTCAGGTTCATAGGGCCATATGAGATTTTGGAGCGTATTGGCCACTGTGGCTTATCGATTGGCACTCCTACGGAGTTGGCCGTGCACGTGTGTTTCATGTGTCGATGCTTCGGAATACCGCTCGATGGAGTCGCACATACTACGTCTGAGATACAAGTCTGAGAAGATTTGTCCTTATGATGAGGGAGCGAAGACCATTACGGCTCCGAGAGGTGAAAGCAGGTTGGAACAAGCAGAATGCAATTTAGTGAAGTTCTGGCAACACCACGGTGAGAAGAAGCTACTTGGGAGCGGAAGCAGCTTTATGAGCACGGTATCCATAGCTCTTTGAATCGGGTATAATTTAGGGCTGAAATTCTTTTTAAGGGGAGAGTTGTAACATCCCAAAATATACCCTAACGGAGTTTATAAAATGTTTTGGGTATAATAAACGTAAAGGTATATTTATTCGAATAAAATAAAGATAAAAACAAAAGTAGAATATGCATAAGTTAAATTACAGAAATAATAAGAAGATTAGAGGCTATTGTAAAAATATTATAAATTAATTTGTAAATATTAGAAGAGTTGGAGGACCAAAGTGAAATGAAAAAGGGGATAAAATCAAATAAGGATAAGACCAAAAGAAAATATCTCATTTGGTCTTGGGAAAAAGGGAGAGCAAATACGGATAAGAGAGAAGAGAAAAGAAAGGAAGAAGAAGAAGAAGAAGAAGATCACAGGTATGGAACTATGAATTGGTATAGAAAAGTATGGAACTATGATATGGTATATTATGATTTTGTATAGAAAAGAAGTATGGAACCATGATCTTGTGTATGTAAAAAGCTAGGTGTGTCTTTGATACATAATGTAGGGGTTGTATCGAATTGCTGGAATTGAGTATTGGTATGGAATTTTGGTATCAGGTATGGATGCGTTTGGGTTATTATAAGGAAACTATGGGAGTATGGAAGTCTAGTTTTTGGACTATAAAGTTTAAGATACATGGTTAAGAACCCTCTATCTTGTGTATGGTTGGGTTTGGGAACTCTAGCCCCTCATTTTCTTGTAGGGTTGAGTTAAGAGAAGAGCTAAGGCTCCCCCAAAATATGTGTTGAGAAGGATCTAGTTGCAAGTTGAATACGAGAGAAAATTCCTATTGTACGACCATATGCGAGTAGTGGGATCTTAGAGTGGTTTGGGTCAGAAATAGGAGAATTGGCAGTAAGTCATCTGTGAGGGTGTAGCCACATCAATAGACGATGTTAGGCTTTTGAATTTCTCGGTCGGATCACATAGACCAAGTTATGGTCTTTTTACTCTGAACAGTCAAATGGGTGAGAGGTCGTCAACGGGGTTGTCAAGCGATTGGCCGTCAACGGTCGTCAAGCGAGGGTCGTCAGCGGCCGTCAACGGTGGTCGTCAAGCGATACTGCGTCAACGGTACTCGTCAGCGGGGGATGTGGCGTACTCATCAACGTGCTCGTCAAGCGAGGGATCGTCAAGCGGTACTCGTCGAAGCGGTACTGAAGTCAACGAGGATGATCAACGGTACTAAGTCGGCGATGTTGTCAGCGATGCACGTCAGCGAGGATCGTCAGCGGTACTCGTCAAGCGAGGATCGTCGAAGCGATTACTTTCGTCAACGATTGCTAGATCAAATAATTGCTAGATCAAAAGCGTGCTCGATCCAAAGCGGTGCTCGTCAAGCGGTGCTCGTCATGATCTGACTAATTCGACTCGTCGGTATTGCGCGTTATCAACCGGGAAGGTCATATCCAGCCGTTTGAACAAGATTTGGTGTTCTTGGACTCCATGAAACCCGTTGATCAAGAATCCATCAATAGAAAGCTTTATAGGTTGGAACTCATCTTGGTTCTAAAGCGAAAAACAGTAGGCTTTTCTGGCGTCATAGTTATTCATTGTATAAATACTTTACTATGAATTGTATGAATATTAAATGAAAGCATACATGGCAAGCATAGTTATTTGTATATAAGGAGATATGAAAAATGCAAAGATAGGAATAAATGATTGTAGATATATATATATATATATATATACATATATATATATATATATATATATATATATATATATATATATATATATATATATATATATACTACTATATATATATATATATATATCACATATGATTGCAGAATAACAATAATTATTCGGGAATAGAGATACTCATCACCAGCAGAAAATACGTTGAGTGTGTAACAGGCACGGTAGAAGGATAGATGGACATGCCTGTTGGGGGAAAAACGGTTCTTTGTAGAATATTCCGACCCACGTTGGTCGATGACATAGATCGTTTGGATCGGTGGCGGGTCACCTGCCTTTCCGAGGCACTCATGAATGGTCAGCGGCTCATCTGATGATGATGCAACCGGAGTATCATGTGCCGGGCACACATGGATGGTCGCGGCTCATACGGTGATGATATAGCCGGGTATCATGTGCAGGGCACACATGGATGGTCCTTGTCTCCTCTGATGATGATACGCCGGTATCATATTCACAGGGCATAGTACATTGTCTCACACAATGATAACGCCCTTCGAACCTCGCAGTTTCTGTATCCACTTAAGGTTATGCGAGACATATGAAACATAAAAGAAATGACGGTATATGTAAAAGGAAAAAGTAGAATATGACATGATAGAAGCATAACGCACTGTCATGATGATAATTATACGATTACAAGAACAAGTAAAATACAAGTTGACATGAAAAGTATATGGATGATGATAAGAAATGCGATGGTTATGATAAGTATATATATAGTAGTAGAATACTATGCTTCATTATATGTGTGATATGCATTTATATCGAGGTGTGGTGACTCTTAATAGAAGTCATATTCCCACTAAGCTTAAAGCTTAGCACGGGTGTTCAATCCGTGTAGGTATAGAAGAGAAATCGAGGCAGGGCAATCACGCATCCAGCAGTCAAAGAGCCACACATCCATGGGTGCCCAGGAAGACCTTTAGTCTATTTTGTATATGAAATTTTGTAACCAATATAATATTGTAGATGTTAAGTTCATTTTCATGTTGGAGCTTGTAATTTATATTTTGTAATGCATTGCTCTGAATGTAATACAAGTTAATTGTTCTTATTATATGGATATATGAGGTAAAGGTTATAAAAAAAAAAAAAAAAAAAAAAGGAGAGCCCTGTGACATCCTATGCCAAGTTGGGGCGTCACATTCTCTCTGTACCCAAAGCTCCATTTCGATTCTGCATCTCCTGCTGCTTTTCCCGTTTTTTTTTGGCTCGTTTTCAATTTGTAGAAGAAGAGCACTATAGCTCCTTTGTCCTTTAGTTCATTTAATCTATTTAATTAATTAATTCCCTTCTTTCTCCGGTTTTGACATTCGGCACTATCTCGGCCATCCATTTTCATCATTTCTATACTCATACCATATGGCGTAGTCTTGTTATATGTGTTTTCGTCGTGTAAAATGGATTTTATTTTGAGCATGTACTCGAAAAGCGTGCCGACTCGTTGTCTCGGAATTGATAATTTGCGTGCTAGCTAGATTTAGCGAAGAACGATTCAACGGTGAAAATCCTTTTAGGTAAATGGGATCTGAACAAGTGCGTGTTTTAGCAAAAATTAACGATTTTGTGTCGAAGTACGATTTGCCATTTTCGAAATTGGAATTTCTCAAGATTCTTTTCTGCTCGATGATTATTGAGAAAAGGATGTGAGACCTTTTTGGCTTTTGTCTTTTACTGCAAGGAGTCAGTAGAATTGGAAAATATTACGGTTGTGAAAAGATTTTCGAATGTGTTCCCCAAAGTTACACAGTATTATCGAAAGAAGTAGATTTATCTGTGAGATTTTACCGGGAACATCTCTACTTCTTGAGCACAAACGGGGATGGCTCAAGCTGAGTTGAGAAAGAGCATTTAAAGGTCGACCTGAGAGCTTATGGATAAGGTTGACTCAGGCCAGTGTTTCTCCCTGGGGTGCACTTGTTTTGTTCGTGAAAAATAAAGATGACACTCTACGGATATGCATTGATTATCGGAAAATCAATAAGGTGACAATGAAAAACAAATACCCATTGCCGAGAATTGAAGATCTCTTTGGTCAATTAAAAGGAGCAGGTTTCTTCTCAAAGATAGACCTGCGATCAGGGTACTATCGATTAAGAGTGAAAGAATCGTAAAGTGTCTTTGAAGACAACATTCAGAACTCAATATGGTTATTATGAGTTCTTGGTAATGCCATTTGGGTTGACTAATGCACCGACAGCATTCATGGATTTGTTGAATAGGGTTTTCGACCCTATTTAGATCAGTTTGTCATAGTCTTTATTGATGATATATTGGTATATTCTAGAGATGAGCAGGAGCATGAGCAACATTTGAAAATAGTTTCTGAGACTGAGAGAGAGAAGAAGTTGTATGCCTAGCTTAGAAAATGTGATTTTTGGCTAAGGAAGTTTCATTCCTAGGCCATATTAATACGATGGTATAAGTTGATCTGCTAAGATTGAAGGCTGTGGTGAATTGGAAGCGCCTTTAGTGTGGCCAAAGTGAGAACTTTCTTAGGCATAACAGGATATTATAGAAGATTTGTGAAGGGATTATCGTAGCTTCTACTCCACTCTACTAAGTGCCAGGAAAGGAGTAAAGTTTGGTGGATAGATAAATGTCTGCAAGATAGTTTTGACGGAGTTGAAGGAAATGCGTTGAAGCTTCATCTTGATTGATCTGCAGTGCAGTATGCCTGGCCATGGTGATGCTTCAGAATTGGTAGTTGTGTGTTAATGCAAGATGGTAAAGTTGTGGCATATGCATCAGACAGGTTGAAGCCCACGTGAAACGAAATTATCTACATGATTTGGAATTGGCTATGGTAATATTTGCTTTGAAGATATGGAAACACTACTTATATGGTGAAAAATGCAGAATTTATACAGATCATAAAAGTCTCAAATATTTGTTAACGCAGAAGGAGCTTAATATGAGACAACGGAGGTGGTTGGAGTTGTTCAAAAGATATGGCGCATAATAGACTACCACCCTGGAAAAGATAATGTGGTAGCAGATGCCTTAAGCAGAAAGGCAATGGCAGCTTTGTTAATACAGCGTAGTGAATGGAGAATAGTATCTGATGGAGCTATATGAGCTCAATTAAAAGTGCAGCCTGTTTTAAAGAAAATGATTATAGATGCTTAGAAAAATGATGAAGAGATGCAGAAAAAGGTATAATTGAGTCGAATAGTGATAAAGACTGATTTTTCGATAAAGATGGGAGTTTGTATTTCCGAGAATAGATTATCTGTGTCTTTGGTGATAATGACTGAAGAAAAGTTACTATGTGAGCTCATAATACGGTGTTACCATGCATCTTAGGCAACAAGATGTACTAGGATTACAACTTGATATTATTGGTGAAAGAGGAATAGGGATGTGATAGAGTATGTGTCCAAATGTTGGCGATGCCAACAATGCTGAACCACAGTACCATTCGGTATGTTAAATCCCATTCTAGTTCCACAGTGGAAGTGGGATAATATTGCTATGGATTTTGTATATGGTCTTCCTCTTCTATAAGAAACATGATTAATATATTGTAATGCCCCCAATACCCTAGTACATAATAATTTATTATATAATTACAGGTAAAATTGAAACAACTTAGGTTTTTCGAAAAATGATAAATTGTTAAATTGTGAAAAGTGAAATGAATATGTGAGCATATGATTAAATATTATATGCTAAAATGAAGTGAACAGGAAATAAGCCCAGTGAAAATATTAAATTGGACATTTGTAAAATGAAGACCTAAGGGTCAATTGAGAAAATGTTTATGTGTTTAAGTGCAAATAGAAGTGATATATGTGCTATAAGGTAAATTGTAACTTCAGATTCAAAAATGGGTTTTTGATGTGCCCGAACATATGGCCTTGAGAAGGGTAAGTGATATTAGACCACATTTGGTCTTAGAATGCTCATTTGAGCAAAAAAGTTTTGGAGACAAGAGAGAAAGAAGAGCTAGGCTTGAGGAGAAATAAAGGTTTTGGTGGGAGATCATCCCCATTTATGGTTTCTAAGTGATCAAGCATCTTGGGTGAAGAAGATTAAAAGGGATTCAAGGTAAGAACTAAACCCTAGAAAGATGTATTTGATGTTTGGGTTAGAAAAACCCTAATCCATCCATGGGTTTTGCTCATGGTTGGTTTAGGATGATATTAGGATGTTATTGGGAGTGATTCCCATGTTTTGTTTTGAGATTTTGAGTGATTTTGGAGAAAATCGCAAAACAGGAAAATTAGAAAAATTTGGGCATTTTGGGTTTCTAAACCGTAGCGTGGAATGCCTCGTGCGACGGTAGAGGGGCACAAATGGCACCCTCGAGTGCATACATGAGCGATAGAGATTCTGGCCAGGGGTGGCGAGCCTGCCTTATGGCTCAAGCCGCTGTTTGCAATGGACCAGTTGGGTTTTGTTGTTTTTCAGCATTGTTTTTGGTGGTGCTGGGACACAATGATGATTGTGAGGGTTCAAATAAGGAATGAAACTAAGTGAAAAGCGTGCCCGTACCTAGCAGTAGGCGAGCGTTAAGTGTGATTAGTGCTAGTTGCTAAATGTGATGTGTGTGATTGCTAGGGTCGGTGAGGATCACCCAACCTGGGCCAGGATTGATGACAAGGGAGCGAAAGAAGAGATAAGATTGGTTTGTTCTACCTTAACTGTTCCGTTTCAAGATTTGAAATGTTTGCTCTAAATGTATAAGAAAAGCATATGGATTTGTTTTAATTGATTTGAGGCAATTGATTGTGAAATATTTGCATATGAAAATTGCATGAGTTTTGAAAATGAACTGTTTGTCTGAATGCAATATTGTCACGTATTTCTTATAAAGGATTTGAAACATGTAATAGAATGTTAACATTTAATTGCAGTAGGATAGATTGGTATACCAATAAGGGTTAAGTTAGCAGTACTGCAAACAAACGTATTGATGTGTCACTCCGATCAGCAGCCCAGCGGGACAGTATTACTAGTGTTCACGAATTGATTTTTAATAACCAGTCAGCATCCTAGCGGGACAGTATTGCTAGTGTTCACGAATTGATTTTAATAACGATCGGCGGCCAGTGAGGGCCCGGGGCGGTATAAACAAATGTTTTTATATCGGCTGCTGACCCGACGGGGCGAATGCGTGATATCTTGTATGCCCAGGTTAAATTCATTAAGGGGCGGTGAATTGACTTTGAGATTGTTGACATATTGGAATTGAAAAGCATGATTGCAAATTAAATAAGAAAGAGCATTGTAAAAATGCGTGATTTTTGTTATAATGAATTTATTGCGCTTCATGGTATATATTTGGAATGATGTGTGAATCATAAATGTTTTCATATGAAATAAGTATATGTATTTGTATTGATAGCCGATCATCCAAAAAAGATTTTGTAGTTTTTGTTTAAATAAAGTGTGATTTGACTCAGCGAAAGCAGGAAGAATGGGTGTATAGAACCACTAAACATAAATGCTTATCGTATTATTTTTTATGTCATGAAGTACCGGTGGATTGACGGTTTAGGGTGAAGCTGAAGTGTTCTAAAAGTTCAAGGAGTATGCTCCGTTGCATGCATCCTCACCATTTTTGAGCATGACATTGGTTTGTAAACAAAAGGAGTTCAACTCGAAATTATTTTTATTGCCTACCTGTCTCACGAATACGATTTTGGATATTATGTTGTATGACATAAAATGCCATTTTATTAATGCATATTTTGTAAAGAATTGCATTGAATTTGTAAATGTTTATGGAAACCTTTAAATTGATCGCCCTTTAAAGATTTGAGAAAAATGGGCTTTATGCAACTAAAATGTAACACCAGCATGTTTTGATAATTGATTTTGTTAAGTGATATAGTGGTATCAAAGCATCCACACGGATGCAGTTCGGACCCGCAATTGGTCGGTAGGAAGGGGTCTTTACGGTATGGGTGATAGTTGATAGGCTCACAAAGTCGGCCCATTTTATACTAGCCAGGATGGATTATTTTATGGATCGACTAGCTAAGCTATATGTGGATGAGATTGTGTGATTGGATGGTGTGCCGTTGTCTATTGTGTCGGATAGAGATTTGTGATTTACATCGAGGTTCTGGAAGGAATTATAGTTAGCCTTGGGAACTTGGCTTAATTTCAGTACAACTTTCCACCCGCAGACAGATGGACAGTCCGAGAGGTTGATTCAAGTGCTCGAAGACAATAGTTATCAATCAAGCATTGGCATGGCACCATATGAGGCTTTGTATGGCCGGAGATGTAGAACTCCTATGTGTTGGACAAAATTGAATGAGCATAAAGTGATTGGTCTAGACATAGTAAAAGATACAAAAGTGAAAGTTCAGGTTATTTGGCAAAGGTTAAAGGCTGCCAGTGATTGATAAAAAGTCATATCTTAGATTTGAAAATGAAGGACATTGAATATGAAGTGGGTGATAAAGTGTTCCTAAAGGTATCTCCATGGAGGAAGATGCTTAGATTTGGGAAGAAAGGGAAGCTAAGTCCGAGGTTCATTGGCCCATATGAGGTTTTGAAGAGAATCGGACCAGTGACGTATCAGTTGGCCCTCCCTCCAGAGTTAGCCAAGTTGCATGATGTGTTCCATGTGTCTATGCTTCATAAATACAAATAAGACGAATCGTATATCCTGCCTGTGTAAGAGGTGCAAGTGTAATAGGATTTCTCCTATGATGAAGAGCCAGCTATGGCTAGAAGTGAAAACGGTTATTGAATAGCCAATCTTGTTAATTGAAAGTACTCTAGCAACACCATGGCAGGGAGGAAGCTACGTGGGAGCCAGAAGCAACTATGAGGGCACAATACCCGCAACTATTCAATTCAGATAATAATTTCGAGGACGAAATTCTTTTAAGGGAGGGAGTTGTAACCAAGGATCAAAATGAATAAACACGGATATATACGTACTTCAGTTTACGGAAATGTCGGAAATATCGGAATATCGGAAAATATCGGTGGATATTTTATTAAAAAATATCGGTAATGGAAAAATTAGTAAAAAATACTTTAAATTCATAGAAATACTTTGTGAATTATAAAATGTAAATAAGCAAATATATATTGTTGAAGATGATATTCATTATAATTTGTAGGAAATTACATCACGATAGTCATTTAAAACCAAAATGAAGACCGATGTGGCTCCATTACATTATTTGTGAAAGGGGATTCCATCTTGATGAGCAGTATTCATACCAAGACATGGTGTTGCAATAATATTGATTGTAACCAGACATGCCATGCATAAATGCGTTGACTCCTACCCACAACCTCTCCAATGGATGGGAAATTAGGTTCACCCACGTATAGTTTAAATCCTTCTTGCATTTGATATGGAATTTGGAGATGGCATATGTGGATCCATGAGGATTGTTAATCATTCCATATTCTTCTGATAAGACACGAAGGATGTGAAGAAGGCTGATCATAACTCATTGTATAAAGGAGGAAATATGTTGCCCTCATTTGATGAATCATTGAATTGAAGTTCCAATACTCGTTGACTCAAAGGCGGCGAAACGAATCATCATTGTATGAATTGTGTCTTCGTTGTCTTCCTCTGTAGCTGTGGAAACCAACACAGACCAGAGTCTCCTGGGCAGTGATCTTCATCTTGTGTAGCATGTGTTAAATCATCTTTACTGGTGAATGAGCTCAATGGATATTCACTTTGTTGTGAATCTACTTGATATCACCATCATTTCGATGCTCCTTCTGTATTTGATCCCCCTCTCCTCTTGAACCATCATATCCTGTAGTTGAAGTACCGACAAAACTTGGTCTACTACTATGTTCAACACTTGAATCAAGAGGGTCGATAAGTAGCAATGAGGTTGAAATGAGTCCTCGTGTCTTGACTAAAGCATCATATGAACTTCTTGAGATAAACCCGCTCAACATTAACACACTTCTCGGACATATGCGACAATCATGGATCAGGATTTCCATCTTCATCATCTAAATGGAAGGTCCTAACCCATTGAAATAGTTGATTCTCGTCTTCCTCACCAAACTATTGAAATTTCAAGTAAATCGAAAAGTATTTTAAGTAGCTTTATCGGTCTCGGCCTCATATCCACGGATCTTTGGTTTCTGTGTTGTAATAACAAAAAAACCAATTGTTGGAGCCTAGGATAAGCAAGTCAATTTCTTTGTTTGGTATGAATTAGAGCAAATGTGCTCGATTTCTTTCCTGGCAGAGGATGATGCGGTTTGCGAAAAAGAACCTTTAAAACGAAGTCCTTAAAGTTAGACATGATTTCCATAAAACCACCATTCAGTGCAATAAAAATTACTTATATTTAATATATAATAATAAAATAGTTATAAAATTTATATAATGAGAATTTAACACTCATAGGGAACCATTTTTGATCTTAGCTATTCTTTTGCCGATCACGAATCCCTTTTTGCATCACGGAATAGTATAAGTGTGAATTACAATGTAAACAATCTAATATTAAAAAAATCAATTGAATAAATTGAATCGATAATTAAATTAGAAACTCAATAATTTACCTCATTTCCAATTACATAGGCCTTGACATTAGGATCTAATTTAGAAAAACTTCATGAAACGACTTGGCTGGCTCGAGGGTTAGAACCAACTCCAGTGCATATTGAAATTTTGGATTTAGATATTATCTTTTGTCGTTATTGAATTAGTATGATAATAATATAAACATAATATTATTAAATGTGAATATCGCGAAGAAGGATATTATTAGTTACTCTTTGCATGAAGGGATGTAAGGGTTCTATCAGCGATCTTAGTGATATGTTTCACCAAAAACTCTTTTTGAAACTTTAGTCGATCTAAATTGCTTTTAATAAGCAGAATCAACTTCGTGAACAAATGGCATGGTTGGGACAACTTCTGAATCAACAATGCGAAGCACTGTATATAGTGCCTCATAGATGGACACTAGCCTCTCCACCTTCTCCCAATATACACCCAGTCAAAGCATGAGTCTTTCAACCTCATGTCAACTTGATCATTAGCTTGTGAGATGCCATTCATTACTAATAAATATTTTCTTCAAATCAACCCTCTTTTTAAAGGAAACATCAGAGGACAATATAGTTTGTTGCAAATCTTGTTGCTCAGGGCCCTTGCGATATCTCCACCGCAGACACATCGCGTCTTTGCAAGCAACCAACCATGATTGTAAGTAAGTTGGTTATCTTTCGACCATTCGTCAAGCGACAGCAGTATCCCACACCAATGTCTTCAAACGGTAAATCGATGCGTGTCTTTGCATGAGTCAATACAGTTGTATTTCTTCATCAACAACTTTCCGCTTTCACAAATGCTGATCCATTATGCATTACAATTTGACCAACATTTGCTTCTCAACGCTTCCTTGATAACGTCAGCTAGCAAACCATATATGTATTTGTTGTCTTTAATTTTATCGACGCATCGCGATTTAAGGAAAAATTGTGCCTTTTGAATAAACCATGAAATTAATAATGCTCAATTGAACGGCGATTCCATCCATCGCACATAATTGTACATCCATATGTCTCCCATTTCTCCTTTGTATGTTGACATAATCTTCCATTTCTTCTCTCCATTTCAGTACTTGCTTTTTGATTTCGTATGGAGATGGTGGTTTCTATGCCCATCCCTATATATAATAATTGAAAAGTTGGTTAGTGGTTAGAAATTTTGTAATAATAATTTAAGATAATAATGTCACTATTAAAACATATTATACAATTAGACAAACCTGCTTGTTGTGCACCAAAAATCATGTTCTTAAAATGGTGGGAGTCCGCTTTTTGAGGTGGAACACTTTCATATATGAAAAACTTGCTAATTAATCGTCCCATTGTTTCCTTGATTGAACCACATTTGAACATATTTTTTAGAACTTTTGTTTCGCGTAGGAGCTTGTATAATGATGGTGCAGTAGGCGGTGATGGATCCGTATGCCGAACACTTTGTGACCTTTGAATACGTCTTGATGGATCACACGGTTGTGAAGACTACTTTATTGCAATTATGCAAAGTAATAATCAATTCAATTTATTATTTCATACATGATTATGTGAAAAAATGAATTAGGTATAAGATTTACCTATTTTCTTTTGCCTCATAAATCTGCAGCTTTGTTCTCGGTTCCATTATTTAACTTTGATGCACGTCGTAACTACCGATATTAAATCTCATTAAATCCGGGTGCGTGTCATTGGGATACGTATCTGTAATCCTCATCGCCCTCCTCCTCACTCCTCATCGTCATCATCGATAAAAGTATGATGTGTTCTCTGGCGTGTCTTATAGTAATTGACTCGAATTTCGTCGTATGGCTAGCTTTTTAGCTTTTCTGGCTTTACTCTTTTGTTCTAGGTTGCTTCATTTCTTGTTTAACTTAAATGGCACATTTGGACACTTCTTAGTATTTGAATAGAGGGATCGTATGTGACGGATGAAGCTTTAAGCGGGTAATTCCACCACTTTTATCATGCATGCTAATAATTACAAATTGTTCCATTTTTATATCCCGTCCAAGTGTGCAATACCTCCGTGCGAGGATCTCGGCCTCAAGCTCTCTATGCATCCTATAAACACATGTGAACATTAAAAATAAAATATGTAATAATTATAATTATAATTATTTAATAGTAGGATATGTAATAATATGTAAGTTTCAAACATGATATCTACTCTAATTTATTATTATCAAATTAAACTAAAATAGAACTATAGTATAAAACTATTTATTATAAGCTATTTCAACACCAAAACAAACTAGAAACATTAAAATAAAAAATATATGTAACTAATATAATATAATTAATTATAAAAAATTATATATTAGTTAGTGTATAATTAATTAACTAAATATTATATTAGTTACTAATATGTTGATGAAATAAAAATAATATTATTTAGATATGTAATTAAAATGATCTAAATTTATAACATTACATAATTATAGTATTTAATATTAGGATGTGTAATAATATGTAAGTTTCAAACATTATATCTACTCTAATTTATTATTATCAAATTAAACTAAAAAATAAACATAAGTATAAAACTATTTGTATAACTTCAACACCAAAATAAATTAAGATACATTAAAAATAAAATATGCATGTAACTAATATGTTCAAATTTCTAATATAATATAGTTAGTAGTAAGTAAAAAAGGTCTAATTATAATATGTTTTAATTAAAAATAACTAATAACTAAATAACTAATATAATTAATTAACTAAAAGAATTTATATTATCCATTAAATATAATAAAACTATAGTATAAAATATTTATTATAAACTACTTCAACACCAAACAAACTAAAGAAACATTAAAAATAAAATATGCATCTAACTAATATATTATAATTATTTAACTAAGTATATTGTTAGTAATATATTAATTAACTAAATATTATATTGTTTACTAATATGTTGATGAAATAAAAATAATATTATTTAGATATGTAATTAAAATGATCTAAATTTATAACATTACATAATTATAATTATTTAATAGTAGGATGTGTGTAATAATATCTAAGTTTCAAACATATATCTACTCTAATTTTATTATTGTAAAATTCAACTAAAATAAAACTATAGTATAAAACTATTTATTATAAACTATTTCCAACACCAAAATAAATTAAGATACATTAAAAATAAAATATGCATGTAATAATATGTTCAAATTTCTAATATAATATAGTTAATTAGTAAGTAAGGTGGTAACTAATATGTTTTAATTAAAATAACTATTAACTAAATAACAATATAATTAATTAACTAAAAATTATATTATCAAATTAGAAACCATAATAAAACTATAGTATAAAATATTTATTATAAACTACTTCAACACCAAAACAAACTAAAAACATTAAAAATAAAATATACATGTAACAATATAATATAATTATTTAACTAAAATTATATTAGTTAGTAATATAATTAATTAACTAAATATTATATTAAGTTACTAATATGTTGATGAAATAAAAATAATATTATTTAGATATGTGGTAAAATGATCTAAATTTATAACTGTTATAATTATAATTATTTAATAGTAGGATGTGTAATATGCTCCCGAAGTTTGAACATTATATCTCTAATTTATTATTATCAAATTCAACTAAAACAAACTGTAGTATAAAACTATTTATTATAAACTATTTCAACACTTACCAAAATGAAACTAAATAAAATATATAAAAACAGAATTAATAAACAAAAACACTTTGTAATTCTGAATCTTCAAGAAAGTGGGTGAGAATAAAGAAAAAAATATTTGAGAGTGAAATGGAGGTTAGATGTGGATGGATGGGTTTAGCAATGATATTGTATGAGTTTAAGGGTATTTGTAATTTTGGAGTCAAAATAAGCTAGTTGGATTGTCAAACCCGTTGTGATTGATTTCTAACCGTTGGATTTGATTTTTGGTTCCATTGTGGTTGGATCATCATATATCCGTTATAATTTGATACGGACGTTAGATCCAGCTTTAAATTTAAAATCAACCGTTGGATAAAAAATATAGCTGTTGGATTTTAAAAGCGAACAAATGCGGACGTTGGATCAGTAACAAAAGTCGATTGGCGGGACATTTCTGGATTTTGACAAAGCGGCCGATCGTCGGCGGAGTATATCGGCGATGAAAGTTCAACTTCGCGGCAGCGATTTTTCCCTGATCACTTAGCGCCTTCCGGTAGCGTCTTTGGCCTAAACTTCGATTTTCACCCAGAAAAATCGCCCGATATAGATTTTTCGATTT
The DNA here is from genome assembly GCA_016808115.1 of Tetrastigma voinierianum. Classification (NCBI taxonomy): domain Eukaryota; kingdom Viridiplantae; phylum Streptophyta; class Magnoliopsida; order Vitales; family Vitaceae; genus Tetrastigma; species Tetrastigma voinierianum. The sequence goes on along the minus strand of JAEQBH010000260.1, from coordinate 963,306 downwards.
TTAAATGACGAATTTTCCATCGTTTTCTTTTGAGGCTCACCCGAAAAAGCGATATTTGATTTTAGACCGATTTTCCGAGTACGTACATGGTTGTATTTTAAATTATGTCCTAGTTGTTTTATAACATGTTTAGGGTATAATAAAAGTAAATGTATATTTTTTCGGAATTTAAATGCTAAGTGAGAAAAATGATAAAAAACCGAGATTAATAAAAAAGTCAAGGGTAAATTAGTAATTTACCAATCCATGACCTAAAGGTCATATGATAATAAGTTTATATGCCAATATAGAAATATTGATACGTTGAAGTGTAAATGAAAGAGAAAGGAAGGGCTTTAAATGCAACAATGGAAAATAATGCAAAAAATTGGGTTTTGCCAAACATGACCTTATAGAAAATGAGGGATAAGACTAAACTGGTCTTGGAAGGAAGAAGCATATCTCATTTTGAAACAAAAGGAGCTAAGGTTACGGTTTTGTGTGAAGAAGCAATTTGGTTTGATTTTCTCCTTTGTCTTGGGCTCTACTTGTTAAAGAGAGAAGAGAAGAAGAGAAGGAAGAAGAAAGAAGAGAAAGGGAGAAGAGAGGAAGAGAAGGTTTCAAGAAAATTAAGGTTAGGAAACTACCCTAATTTCTTCCTCTTTGTTTTGTTGTTTTTGTTGGTTTTAAGTTGGTTTTGATTGTTATTTGGTTTGTGGTCCTCAAATGAGGAGATTATGTATAAAGAAAATGTTGGGGTTTTAGGGGAGATGTTATCAAATTTTTTCCAAAACCCACGTTTTTGTCTTGGCCATAATTTGGCCATCACTCATCCAAATTGTTCGATTCAAATTTTTGGGTAAATTAGACTTATAGGAGAACAAATCTCCTTGAAATAAGTGTATCCAAATTTGGACCCAGTGAGCCTGAAACCGTCAGTGGTTGTTTTTAGGTCAATTAAGTTTAGGATCACGTCTCTGAGTTTGGTGTTTCAAAATAGTTTTAGTGTTTAGGTCATAAGTTGAGTTTCACTCATCCAAATTGAGTGATTCAAATTTATGGGTAAACTAGACTTCTAGGAGAAAAACTTCCATGAAGGAAGTATACAAAATTTAGTCCCCATAGTTACTAGAAATTCGTCAAAGTAAGGGAACAATTTAGTTCACAGGCACGTCTCAAAAGCACAGTCCATGGCGGAGTAGTGCGGATTGTTTAAATCATAACAGGTGCCGATTCAAATGAGGTTATTCAAATTTCTGTACAAACTAGATATCTGGGAGAACAACTTTCATGAATAAATTATGGTCAAATTATGTTTCTAACGTTCCCAGAAAAATTTCAAATATAAAACACAATTCTAGATTTTGTTCCTAGAAACTGTCCAAGAGTAGTTCGGAATGTTTAGACCATATCTCCCAAATTAAAAGTCCAAATGACATGATTTTTGAACCATAATAAACTTAAGACATTGGGGTATATTGAGTTAGAAGATTACCTTCTCTAATAATCCCGTTTACAAGATCAAAATTGTAGTCGAAAATGGACTTGGGAGATGCCTCGAACTGTTCAGACAGAATTGGTTATGGAAACTGAAATTGTATAAAAGCTATATAATTTATTATTATATGAAATAATGCATCATAGTAAGATGACCATGATAACATGTGCTATGAAAGTTAAAGAAAATACCGTATATTTTGTTATATGAAAAGTGTAAAAGAGTACGGTTAAGTAAAGAATTATTTTGATAATAAATATCTTATAAGTATACATGATATCAGTAGTTATTTATGTATATGAGATATCTTTTTCTGATACTTGAAAGATTGTTAAAAAATATATATAAAAAAATTGATTGCCTGCTTAAGACCAGGTAATTGGATAGATAGACATGCCTATAGGGATAACAATGTTGCAGTATACAATTTACAGACAGAGTGGCCCCATTTGGGTCGATGACATGAATTCCGTTTGGATCATTACAGTGGCCCCGTTTGGGTCATACAATACAGTACAATTTGCTGATCTTGTCTCGTATAGTGATAAACATCTTCGGGTATATCTGGAGGTTCTTTCGTATCACTTCTTTGGAATATACGAGGCATGACATAAGATGAGATGAGAATTTTGGAATGTTTATAAAGGCGTGAAACATGAATGATGTTGAAATGCAATATGCATTAATTATAATGATGAGAAATAACATATGTTATGAGATAAATATTGTGATATTGTTGACGTCGTTTATAGTGGTCGATCCATATTTATGAATTCCCATTAAGCTATAAAGCTTAACTTGAGGTGTTTATTAGATGTTGGTACCCGAGAAGAAGGGCGTCCATGATTTTCCGCATACAACAAGGCCAGCTCTGCTTTGTAAGTCTTACAGTAGGTTTTGGATTTGTTTTTGTATGGTAAATGTAGGGTTTTGTAATAGTGAAATTGTATAAGAACAAATAAATGAGACTCAGATATATGTACAAAATATTATGAACACTACGGTGGTTGTTTTATATGTATATATTATAAATTTTATTTCTTTATGAAAATATATATAAATTGGGCCCACCAATGACATAAAAACAGGTTAAAGAATCCCAGTCTTGTGCCGCGTCCCCACTTTTCGCCTAGGTGGAGGTAGAGGCGTGACAAAGACAATGGCCTTAACTTATGGTATTGAATCTATTAATAACCAATGAAAAATTGTATCAACAAAAAAGATGAATTCCACCCAGATCTCACTCTCTTTGGCTGCAAATGTAGCTAGTATTTTCATGGATTGCCTTTCCAAGTGTAGGTCTTTAGAAAGAGGTTTATATAGATGTTCTTTCTAGCTTCACATCTTCAACAAGGGGAAGTCAGATCTGTGAAATATACCTTTATGGTGTTATATGGGCTATGTTTTTGTTTTCCTTTTACGTTGATATAAAATCTGTCTACACACAACCATATATCAACAAAAAGAAAAAGGTTCATGGAGAAACAATTCTGTATGAGCAGTAATTATCACCCATTTCATCTCATAGGAAGAACCATTTTATCTCCATGGGAAGAAATGGTAATAGTTTGTTGTAATAGTTTTGTAAATTTAATTTCTTGAAAAAAAACTGAACAGTTCTATGTGGACTTCATGATGTTTCCGAGAATCATTGCCTAGTCAAATGAATCAATCACTACATATATGGTGAACCAATCACACAAGTGTTTAAATGGATCGATACATAGTAAGTTCTGTATTGGTCAGAAAAAGACCATAATTTTGGATCCATCAAGTACTTATTGTGGATCAATATTCTAGAGGAAAAAAATGACAATATTCAGCTTTTAGATATCACAAGAATATCATGTCCACATAAGCAGAGAATAGTGTACCTGTGATAACAAGCAATGTTAAGATAATATCTTATTCTACACATTAGTGTTTGTTATCTTAATGGTTTACATGGCTTTTAGTATGGGCTGCATTCAGGGAATTGGCTAGACATGATGCCCCAGCATGAGTGATACAATATTCTTAACTACTCATGTGACAAAGAAAACCTGTAACCAAAAATATGAAGAGGGTGGGGGGGAGTGTCGGTTGGGGTTTGTAACAAAAGCTCTAATATCATGAGGAAAAAAATCCCAAGAACCCTAGGATTTCCAAATATCATACAGTGTTGCTCTGGAGGCTAGTGTGAATGGTATGTGTTAAACGATCAACTTTTCTAAGAGCTCAAGCTTTTTACGATTTGGGTTTAATATGAAAATCATGTTTCACACTCTCCCTCACGTGCATGTGGCCCCATACCCGTGCACGTGGAGAGTCAGAGTCCTTTATGGACTTTTAAATCAACAAATGAGGGTCAAAAATTAAAATTTGCAAGGAGAGGGTTTGAAGCCAGGACCTCTTGCCAAATCAAGATCTGATACCATGTTAAACGACCAACTTTCTCAAAAGCTCAAGCTTTTTAGGATTGGGGTTTAATATGAATATCATACTTCACAATATGGATGCATATCATTTGATTTTTCATGTGTGCTATGTTAGTTTACAATGACAAAAGTCACAAAACAATGATCAACGCGGTATTACTAGTAGTTTTAATTAAAAGCACATGGCCATGTTTAGTTCTCATAAAATTTGAAGGAAAATGCAGGGGAAAGAAAACATAGAGATAAAGTAAGAAGGAAATAAAAAAATAGATTTAAAATCAATAAAACATCTTTGTATACTATACACTTATTTTAGCTTTTCAATATAAGGATTATGATTAAATGATATAAAAATTTCCTAGCTAATACTAACTATATTTGATTTTTTTTTTTGATAACCGTGGATATCCGAGAAAGATTAAATGTATTTCGACTAATCCCACAAGGTCCTAAAGTTAATAGCTGGGTAAAACCTCTAGTGGCCCTGAGAGGATTCTAACCAGTGACCATTAGGTAACCCCACCCCAATGCCTTACACCAACTAGGCTACCCCTAGAGAGCATGTCGAGCCAAGCTACTTGTTTCGGTGTTGGAAACTGTTGACTCGCTCGAACTCGTTTATTAAGTTAAACGAGCCAAACCCGAACATCATTTTGAGGCTCATAATTTAAACGAGCCGAGCTCGAACACCTTCAAACTTGGCTCGTCAGCTAGTAAACGTAACAAATGGCAAGCTTGTTAACAAGCTTGTGAAACGGCCTGCGTCCAGGCTCGTGAGCAGGCTTGTGAACATGGAGAAGACGATGCAACAAATTTTCTACAAATGAACATGATGAATATTTTAACTCTTGAACTTCAATAAAGTTAAGTGAACTTTTCTTGTTTATCTTTTTAATTTGGTTGTATGTTGGCTATTTAGATGAACATTTTCTTTAAATAGGGTTATGTCGAGCGAACTCTTTCGGCAGAAATTTTGCTCGACTTGTTAAACTTCGCTCGAACTCGTTTATTAAGTTAAACGAGTCGGCTTTGAGAACGTATTTTGGTACCGTAATTCGCTTGGCCGTACGAACTTCTGCATAAACTTAGGTACCGTCCCGACTCGTCGCAGGTTCGTGAATAGAGGCTCCGAGAACCTACTCCGCTAAACCAAAAGTAGAGCAGGCAGCGGCGAGGCACCTAATATTCCGCTCGACTCGGCTGGGTTACACCCCTAAGATACCCCTAAGGGTTTTTAACTACATTCGATTTTCTTTCATGTTTTCCACACAACATCTAACATGAGAATCATTTTTCTTTGTTTTTTTTTCACCAGTTCTTTCCAAAAACCAAAGATAGCCATGCTTTATCCTTTTCCTATTTTGTGTCTATACACGTAGAATCTGCCATGTGAAATGTGCAAACTGTTGGAATATGCAGGGGGATTGCATATCATCCAAGAAATACAATAAATCCCAGAATGAAACATTTTAAAATCAAGCCTTGAAGTCCTGGCAGAAAAACATATCATTTTGAATAAACCCAATAAAACCATGGATCAAACATCTTTAGGTTCTTGTATGTAAAAATATCATTTGAAAAAATACAATAAATCTAGGGACCAAACATCTATAAGAAAAAAGTCTTGAAGAACAGATTTTAGAGAACTTAACTAAGTAATATACGTTGCAACATGATAGGAACCCTAAATTCTCGCTGCCACAAAACCAACCCCAACCCCCATAATGCCCTCAACCCCCGATGCCACAAATGCAGAAAAAGCCCTAAGGCGTCACGTGCCTCTCATGCCTTTTCTTTCTTGAGTAATTGATGTGTATGGGAGACTTATCGATACTCCTTTGAAGAGTCACTTATCCTCAAGGTGAAAGGAAGGGAACTGATTCTGAATTGAAAACGAAGGGTTCCCTGGTGGTTTCATGAGCTGGCAAGTCTTTCCACTTGATTAAAACCTCCACATCATGGGGAATGGAAGGGCTGGCTAGTCATGCGATACCCCATCATTGATTCTGGTTCCAAGTCTTCAGATAATGGTAGGCACAAGCAAAATTGACAGGTAATTGTTTGTGACACAAGCTGGCTATATTATAAAATTCGAATGAACATCAAGTTTTTAGACATTCGAGATGTTTGAATCTCTCCTCAAAGCAAACTTGCTAAAGAATTACCGACGATATGTTCCTGGGGTGCCGTCATCTCAATGAATCACCGACGATATTCTTGCAGCGAGCCATCTTGTTCCAACGCCAACCATTACTCGTGGAGGGAACCTACCTGGGTTGTGCAAAACTGCCGGAATAAAAAATCTTCATCTCTTCCCACAACACCATCGGTCGCCGTTTGCTTTCCCATTGATACCATAGCAGGGCATCTCCTTCAAAGTTGATGACTGCTGCTTCGTGTTTCTCATCGTTCGACATGTGGTAGAGTTAAACGTACCTCTATGCCTTCAAGATCCAGCCATCGGGGTTCTTTCCATCGAACATCGGCATCTCGATTCTGCGTAATCGTAGGTCATGGCATGCAGATAATATGGGGACAGGACCCTTGGTGCCCCCTGGGACCGGATTGCGTTTCTCTTGGGCTTTGCTGGTGATGGATGGTGCGTGGGTATGGGTATTTTCTTCATGCATCTTTAAAAATTGCTCAAACTTCTCATTGATAGATTGAAGCTACTCCTTCAGTAAACCCATGTCGCTTCTTCCAAGTCCTCCACACGCTGGGCTTCGGGTTTTGCCACACTCAAGGATCGTGCTCTGATATCAAACTTGATAGGCACAAGCAAAATTGACAGGTAATTTTCCGTGACATAAGATTGCTATATTATAAAGTGGAATGAACATCAAGTTTTCAGACATTCGAGAGGTCTGAATCTCTCCTCAAAGCAAACTTGCTAAAGAATTTACTCACTGCCTCTCCTCACCTCTCTCCCGCTCCTTTTTAAACAGAGAACCAAATCATCAATCTGAAAAGATAAATCACGACGATGTTGGTCGACATAGGACTTCATCTGTTGCTGGTACGGTTGAGGTGCTCTGAAGATAGTCAGCATGGAATCATGGTCTCCTAGCAGTGGGTCCACGACAGAATTGGGGAGGGCATTGGGGGATAGCTTTGATAAGTGGTGGTGGATCTCTCCCATAAACCACCTGAAAAGGGGTGTATTGGTATCGGAATGGAAAGAGATGTTGTATCAATATTCTACCCAAGGAACTTAGCCTATGAACGGGGTTTGGAGCTAGCAAAACAGTGGAGGTATGTTTCGATACAACGGTTGCCGACCTCTGTTTGACCATTCGTTTGGGGGTGGTAAGTCGTGCTCATCTTGAGGGAGGTTCCCTGACTCTTGAAGAGGGACTGCTAGAAGTGACTAGTAAAAATCTTATCTTTGTCGAAAACAATAGACGGTGGAAAACCATGGAGGTAGACTATATCACGAACACAGAGGACTGCCACTAATGAGGCTGAGAAAAGGATGGCGGAGGCTGAGAAATGCCCGTATTTGCTTAATCTGTCAATCCCTATCCATAATAGAATCAGTGCATGTGGACAAAGGAAGGCCCTCAATAAATGTATGAAAATATCATCCCAGATGGCGGCTGGGTTGGTAGTGGTTGAAGGAGACTCGTTGGCGCAAGATTCAAGGACTTATTTCTCTGGCAAACATCACAATGGGTCACAAAACTGGCGCTGAAAAGCTTGAGAGTCCGAAAATACCCAAGTGGTCTCCCGATGGACTAGAATGGTTATGTTGCATAATAGAGGGAATCACCAGCCTGTTTTTGAATAATAGTCGACCTTGAATAATAGGGAAACCAGGTTGGGAAGAAGGATTGGCCAGCAGATTGGCATAGATGGTTTTCAAGTAGGGGTCGAGCCAGACCTGGTCATGTAGCTGTTCCAAATCCACAGGGTTTGACAGTGAGAGGAACTGGAGAGACTGAACTATATTGTGCGGCATTCGAGACAGAGCGTCTGCTACCTTATTATTGAGGTCTGGCTTGAACTGAATTTCAAAATTAAAGCCCAATAATTTAATGACCCATTTCTGATAATTCGGGTTGATGATCCGTTACTCCAATAGAAATTTCAAATTACGTTGATCTGTCCGGACAATAAACTTATTGCCTAGTAAGTAGTGGCGCCATTTTTGGACTGTAAACATAATAGCCATCAATTCCTTTTGGTAAACGGATTTCTGACAGGCCCTGGGAGGTAACGCATGACTGAAGAAGGCAATAGGGCGATGGTTTTGCATCAAAACAGCTCCTAGGCCGTGACTGAAGTCATTAGTTTCCAAAATAAATGATCTATTGAAATCTGGGCGGGCAAGCACTGGTATCGAAGACATTGCCATTTCCAATTGTCTGAAGGATTGGTCTACTTCAACTAACCACTTAAACCCATCGTTCTTAATTGATCTGTTAAGGGGAGGGCAGTATTCACATAGCCTTTTACAAACCATCGATAGTAGCTTGTGAGTCCGAGGAAACTGCGAAGCTCCTTTAAGGATTTCGGAGATGGCTAATTCTGCATAGTCGCGATTTTAGTGGCATCGGCTTCTATGCCCTGAGCTAAGATAATATGGCCTAGGTACTCTAGCCGGGGCTGGCCAAACTAACACTTATTTTGATTTGCAAATAATTGGTTATCCCGGAGTAAAGAAAGAAACCACCCTCAAGTGATGAGCATGATCTACCAAAGAAGCATAGTAAACAAGTGCATCATCAAAAAAGAACAAAACAAATTTGCACAAGGTGTCATGTAAGACTTGGTTCATCAATTCTTGAAAAGTTGTTGGTGAGTTGGAGAGGTCGAAGGGCATGATCAGAAATTCATAATGACCCCCCCTTGTTCGAAAGGCTATCTTTGGGATATATGCAGGTCCTCAGCGGAAATCTGATAATTTGCCCTAATCGTCCACCACTGGGATAGGGAATTTATCAGGGGTTGACTTTGTTTAAGGATCTATAATCAACACAAAAATGCGAGCCCCCATCCATTTTCTTAACCAATATAACCAGGTTGGAGAAAGGGCTAACACTGGACTGTATAATCCCAGCTCTCAGCATGTCACGGACCAGTCACTCGATCTAACTGTGGCGGTAGGGGGTATCTATAAGGCCGAACATTTACAGTTGGAACCAGTGTGAAGCACAATGGCATGGTCTAACACTGAGCTGAAGTGCAGTCTATAGTTTCAAAAGAAAATATCAACAGATTCAGTGAAGCAATGCAATGGGCTCTGGTACTGCTGATTCCTGGGGGTGCTGATCTGTTGAAATTAAGCTGCACATCTCCAATAAAATGGCCTCCCTCCCTCCTTTAATAGCCTTTAACATTGCTTGTAAGGAAACAAAGGAGTTATAGAATAAGACCCCCCTTGCAGCATTATTAGTTCATTTCCCTGATGGAAGTGCATATTAGGCTCTTCCTGTTAACTTGCATTTTTTCCAAAGTCTCAGGCCATTGCATTCCGAGAATGATATCAGCACTATCTAAATTTAAAGGAAGAAAATCAACCTCAACCTGATATCCTACAGTTGTAATACAACCCCTTGCAAAGACCCATATCCTGGACTGATAGGCCCGTGTCCATGGGAACTCCAAAGTTGTGGGTACCAGCTGATGGGATGCCCAATTTTGCAACAAGATCCGCCGAAATGAAATTGTGAGAACCTCCACAATCGATAAGGCAAACCATAGCGACATGCTTAATTCTTTCAAATTTCATGGTTTTTTAAGCGATGTTTTAAAAATCGGATGATGTTCATGGAAAAGTTATAGATTAAAGTTGTTGATCGAACCGCGGTTGAATCAATGACTTGATAAATAGATAATTTATTTTTTTTAAAAATTAAAATTAATTTTTACAATTTCAAAATATATAATTTAATGCTTATAATATAATTTATTTATAATTTAATTTATATGAAACATATTAACATAATATGTATAATATTAAACATAATAAAATTTATTTAGAGAAAATAACATGTAAAACCTTGAACTTTGAAGGTTTTTATATATTAAGCTTGAACTAAAAAAATTGCATAAAAAACCTTGAACTTTGATTTTTATTACAAATGGAGTCTCAGCAACCTGAACCTCACCTCTATTTGCAATAAAAAAATATAGTTTCATGGTTTTTATGTTATATAGTTAAAACTTGTCTCTAGCTCAAATCAAAATTCAGGGTTTATTATGCTATTTCCCATTTATTAAATTGAAAAAGATAACATTATAATTATAATGATATTTATATTTTTCAAAATAAGGGTATATAAATGGTTTTTGTTATAACATTACACAACTTGTGAGTTAGCCTAGTGGATCCGGCAGGTTCAGTCCTCCGCTGCTACTAAGTTTTCTTCTTTTCATGTTTTTTATATTGAAAAATCCTATTGTATCACATTGGACAAGAATAAAGATGTACAAGCCTTTATAAGACTTGTTCATTCTACAATCAATCAAAGGCGTGTGTAGTTGGACTCACAGTTAAGTAATAATCTTGATTACAGAGCAATGTTTTGAACCGTTCGGTTCATTTCAAAACTCATAATTCTGGTGGTTCAATTAACCATCCGGCTTGAAGCTTCAAACATTGGTTTAAGAAGGATGAAATGCCGGCTGTTCAGGAGAGTTTCGTTGCATCCAACAATAAGGGGCTGATCATGCTCACCCTCTTCCCCTCGGCATCATCCTCCTCCACCAGCAATACTTGCAGTTGTTTGTTCTCACACAGGTGACCCACAGAATTTTTCATCACAACGGTAACATATGCTCTTGTCCTGTAGTTCCGCCTCGATGAGTCGTTTGAATGGTAGTCCCCCCTCATTGCCCACTGGGTGTAACGCATGCTTCAAGAAGTGTGGACCTCATAGCCATGGCAGCTGGGTTTTGGAGTGAAGGAAGCTATGGGTTTGGACTCGATGGTGGACTAGAGGGGCTTAAGTATGTAGAAGAGGCCGGGGGTCTACTTCTACTGCACTTCATGGATTGAAGCCCACATTCCCTTTTAAATACCCATTTGACTTCTCTAAGGATAGGCGCACTCAGCGGCTGACCAAAACTCCTGATAAACCTACCCATTTGAGTAGCTGGTTTTTGCACTATTAGGGCCCAATTGGCCCAGTTCTTCTCCTCAACCTGCTTTTTATACTCCATGAGATCCTCCAATTTTTGAGGCATCACTAATCGAACCTCAGCTCGGATCTGGGTTTTAAGCAGTTGATAAAGCTTACCCTCTAGCACAAGCACATTATGTAGCATCTATGCCACTTCTTGGTCACGGTGACTCTCTCACTAATTATCTTCCCTCAAAGCCAAAAATCTTTCAGACAGAGACTCCCCTTGAAATTAGTCCAAAACAATCTTGAAGGTGAGATTTTAATTCTGACTTTTCATCTACTCGTTGATCCTCCACGGTACAGGGCCACAACTTCCCTTGGCGATAGCAACAACATTAAGCTTCTCGGCCTTAGTCGGCGTGCATCAGAAAGAACCTCTCAACCACAAACACATCTCTTTAGATTTTCCTTCAAACGGCATTTCTACTTGTCGCTATAAGCGGACAATCTCTAGCCCCTATTTGTATAGGAAGCACCTTTGTTCTTTGTTCCCTCTTGCCACGTATCGGTTAGATCGTCTTCCATATATCAAGCCGACAGGTGGTGCATGATTCTTAATATTCTAACTATGTATATATTGTAATTAATAATTGCAGGTAATTTGTAGCAGGTTGTATTATATTCCTTGTTTAGCTAGTAGCCGTGCCTGTCATTTGTGTTTGTAGCTTCCTTATTTAGATAGACTTAATTGTTGTAATTTGTTGGAATTCAGCGTTCTACTCTATCACCTTTATATAATGAAGAACTCTCCGTGAGAGAATTCGATCCAATTGACATGGTATCGAGCCTTGATTGAGTTTTTGAAGTGTTTTTGGTTTCTGCAGGTTATATTTAAGTACAAAAATCTTCTTTATTTAAGTTCTTTGGACACTCTTAGGATTCTTGTTTTTGTGGTTGCATTTGGTGGGGTTAGCATTTATGGTTTGGTCATTCTGAGACGTATGTCAACTGACAACATTGATGTTTTGGTGTGCGCTTTGCAATTAAAAAATTATTCCACTTTAGAATTTCAATTTACGTATTTTGTCATGAGAAAAGAAGCTATGGGGCCATCGATGGTAGTAATCATTTTCTTGACACACTAAAGCGCTCAATGGCAGAAGTCAAGATGCTAGAAGTCATGACATGGATTTTAGCATGTTGACCAGTGATTGTTTTCAATCTGGGCGATACAAGATAGCTAAAGATATGTGGGATGTTAAGAAGATTATAATCAAGACAACCACGGCCATGTTTTCCAGTGATGGTATGATGTCATTTGTACTCTCAGAGCAAATCTCTCCATTTAAGATTATTTCTCTGGATTTTAGAGCCTATGGGTTGGTCGTTGACATGGTTATGCAAAGGTACCCGGCTGAATCTCTTTCGATGTTCGAGAGGTTCATGAACAAAGCGAAGGTCGATTTTTGATGAAACTACGTCCCGAGATTTGAGGCATTCGCTCCAATATGATGAATCGTACTTCCTTCTCCTTCTTTGAATGCGTGCTTTAAGGGAATGCCGTGAAGCGGCGCCTTTGTAACCTGAAACTACTTTCCAACAAAGCGACATGCGAATGTGCAATTGTTTATGCGACTCATGGGAGGAGTAAGGTAAAAAATATACACAGCCAGGTTCAATGTTACATTCTGTGGAATATGGACATATTTGCTAATTGATCTTGAAAAGAAATCTTGCAACTATTGCAAAAGCGGCGTATCATAGATTGCCCTCTTGTCTCGAATCGCGAAGCTAATGTTAACCAAACATTGTTGGTCATCGAAATTTGTTTAGTCTGTGGCTATTGACAAATTAGCACCTCCTGAAATAGTTCCCTGAAATGATTATTCGGCTTTCGACCTTAGGGCTTCAAGGTAGGTGATTTACCATCTTCATTTTGAAAAATGTTGATTCGGGTGCCTCTAATCATATGACTAGCTCCTCCGACACTCTTAGTAATGTTCGTACATATCATGGTGCAACCAATAATCAGATTGCTAATGGTACTTAGTTACGTATTCATGATATTGGGGACATCAATTCTTATGTTAAAAATGTCTTTGTAATATCAGAAGACTTTCTACTAGTCTCATTTCAATAGAGACGATTGGTTGATAATACTATGATGTTCGATTTTCGTGATGGATTTGTGATACGCGGAGTTAGGTATCGACGAAAATACATGAGGGGCCTAAAGTTCAGAATTGTTTCCTTTGCACTTTTCCATTCATTTGTTGCTTTGGCTTGCACTATTGTAAACTAATGAGTAAGTATGGCACAAACGTTTAGGTCATCCTAACTCTGTTGTTTTATCTCATTTAGTCAACTCTGGTTTCTTGGGTAATAAAGATCAATTTCCTCTCATCTTTCTGTTGATTGTTCAACATGCAAACTAGGTAAGAATAAGTCTCTTTCTTTTCCTTCTCACGGTAGTCATCTTGAAAATGTTTCGATTTGATCCATAATAGTGATGTGGCGGGACATTACTCTGGTATATCTCATACTTGAAATAAAATACTTTGTGACATTGATTGTCGATTACAACAAATATACTTGGATTTATTTTCTTCATTCTAAATATGAGGTATTTTCTATTTTAAAAAAATTTGTCACTTATGTTGAGACTCGATTTTCTTCAAGAATCAAAGTGCTAAGATCTGATTCGGGTGGCGAATATATGTCTCATGAAGATCATGATTTTCTTCAAAACAAAGGAATTGTTTTTCACGTTCATGTCCTTATACTCCTTAGCAAAATGGTGTTGTCGAATGTAAGAATAACCACCTGTTAGATGTTGTTAGAACTTTATTGCTTGAATCTTCTGTTCCATCTACATTTTGGGTTGGAGCCTTAAGCACGATAGTCTATTTAATTAATTGATTGCCTTCTCGTGTCTTAGACTTTTTTTTTTTTTTTTTTTGTCTCCTGTGCATGGGTGTCTCACGTGTGGCGTCATCTCGACAACCTTGACATGCATACTTTTGGTTGTGTTTGTTTTTAATCCATTCCATCCCATGAATGACATAAACTTTATGCTCAATCACATTAAATATGCATTTATCGAGATAGCATTCGCTTCAAAGGGATTATGTTTGTTACGATCATGCTTTAACAAATTTCGTATTTCTAGTCATGTTGTTCTCTTTGAAAATTAATCATTCTTCTCTACTCACGTTGTGTCTTTGCCAGAGATACATGTTCTTCCTAATTTTGATGAGTTAAATTATACTCTTGAAAGATTTAAGCGAGAGTTGACCAGCGTGAACGTTGGCGTCCAACTTTGTCGCTTCACGAGCGCGACTTATCATACGAGCACGATTACAGTTGATCATTCCGCGATCAATTCAACTTAACACCATTCTTGACGGCTCTTCCGAGTCCGTCATCCTCTTGTCGGTATGGTTTTTCACATTCATCTCAGCTCTTTTCTTTGACCTCTATTCCCATACCTAAATGTTGTTGAAGTGCATTAAACATGGTTGGCCCAGGCGTGCGTGATGGTTGAAAGAACGGCTCTTGAGGGACGATCATACATGGATATTGTTTAATGCCCTCTAATGTTAAATCCATCGGTTGTAAATGGCTTTATTTGAGATTAAGCTTTATTTTGACTTGGTACTCATTCATAATAAAGGCATGGTTAGTTGTCCTTGATAGCAAACAAGAGTAAGTGCCGACTGTAAGGAAGACTTTTGCTCTGGTCGCCAAAATGACTACAGTGCGAATGGTTATTTCTATTGCTACTTCATAAGGCTGACCACTTCATCAGATGGATGTCAAAAATGCATTTCTTTATGGTGATCTCAAAGAAGATATATACATGGTTCTCCCACCTGGCTTGTCATCCACCTCCTCTTTGGATGTATAGGCGAAATGAATCTCTATATGGATTAAATAGCTCATAGCATGATTTGATAAATTAGATCAACCACCTTCACTTTTCTTTTAGGCAGAGCCAATATGACTCACCTTTGTTTCTCTTGCGAAACAACTCACAGTATTGATAATTCTCTGGTTTATGTTGATGATGTCATTACTAGAATGATTCATTGATTATAGTTTGTAGCAGCATCTTGTTTCTTTGTGAAGGATCTTAATCCTCTTATTTCTTAGGGTTGGGTTGTTCTATCTGATTCTATTGACATTTTTAAAATCAACACAAAGTACACAGAGTTGATTACTTTGGTTGGTCTTCGAGACCACTTCTTCTTAGGATGCTCATTGAAGTAAACCTGAGTCAGTAGTGAGGGTGATGCGCTTCCGATCCTGCGTCTTTACCGATGGTTGGTAGGTAGCTTGAACTACTTGACTATTATTTGCCCTGATATTTCCTTTGTAGTTCAACAGGTTACTCAATTTATGCACACTTCCCGTCATCTTCACTTAGCTGTTGTTCGTCGTATTATTAAGTATCTTCGTGAGACACCTAGACGTGGATTATTCTTCCCATCTGGTTCTCCTCTTCATCTTGTAAACTACGGTGATCTTTGATTGTGTCGGATGTCCTGATACTCAACAGTATGTCTCAAGTTGGTGCATGTTTCTTAGTGATTCTTTGATTTCTTGGAAAAGCAAGAAGCAGGTTCGAGTCTCTAAATCTTCTACAGGAACAGAATCGCGTGCGATGTTTGCTACATGTTAAGATTAATAAGCCGTGGAATTCTATTTAAGCAGTTTTCTCGACATGATCCTGCTCCTCTCTATCTTTGACAACACTTGTGCTATTCGATTATTGCTAACTTTGTTTATCATAGCGTACAAAGCATATTAAGAGGTGTTGTCATTATTGAGACCTTGGACTCTCATGTCTTCTCTTCCTTATATTTTTACTACCCTCTACAGATAGCTGATGTGTTTACAAAAGCAGGCCGCGACAATGTCATCGAGTTCTTTGTAGGCATATTGATGCTTCTTGATCGACCAACATCAATTTGAGAGGATGTCGGAGTTAGATATGTCTTTTGCCATATATATCGGCGAAAATTAGTGCATGATTCTTGTATTCTAGCTATGTATATATTGTAATTAATAGATCTGTTGTGTTGTAGTAGCTTTATTATAACTTCCTTATTTAGCTAGATTAGTTGTATATATCATACGTCTTTGTAGCTTCCTTATTTAGCTGAACTTAATTGTTGTAATTCTTGAGTCAGCCTTGTTATACTCTGTCATACGTATAATGAGGAACTCTCCTGATGAGAGGTGAAATCAATTGACACACATCTCCCAATTGGACGTCAGGGGGCCGAGGACAATCTCTCTTCCCTATTTTGCGTCGATAGCACCTTTGTTGCCATTCCCTGTAGCCCCACATCTCCCAACTGGACATCAGGGGGCCGATACCTTGGTGAGTTCTTTGGAGCCAAAGTGGCTTCAGATATATATATATATATATATATTTTTTTGATGAGTAAAGCAGGAATAAATATATTAGTAAAGGAGGCGAAAAACGCCCAATAATATACGAGGTAATATACGGGGAAAAAGCGGAAAGCAAGAGCACGAGCAACGACAAACCTGAAACCAGCCCTTCCCACGGGGCCCAAGAAGACACATAATACATCTTACAAAAGAATAGTCCACATCATGAATCAAACTAGTCGAAAGGAGCTTGACAAAATAGGATTTCATTCTGTTGTAAGAGAAGCAGTCATCTTCAAACACAACTTTGTTCCTATCCTTCTAGATTGCCCACATTAGGAAAAGAGGCACCGCCCTCTACAACGAACTCCTTCTTCCCCTAAGGGAGACTAGGCCACCAGCAAACAAATCATACTTAGGAAAGGGACAAGCGTAGCCCCCTCTTGCCACATTAAAAGGGGTTGTCCTAGCTCAAGTCTTTGGGTAGTGAAAAAGGCTCGTCTTTCTTGTGTCTCTTCGGCTTTCCTTTACCAAAGGGGACCTCTTAGCGAAGGTAATCCTCATTTTGAGTTGATTCATAGTCGATACTTTACCCGCCCAAACTTCCTGGTAAAACCCACTTTTGTGGAACAATGGAGATTCCACAACGTGCATGAAGGCACGAATCTGCCTCCTACCTTCTAGAAGATCCAAACGAGGACTTTCTGAGAGTAGGAATAGGATTTTGTCTCTTTCCCACCATATCACACAATTGGGGATAATGACTTCTAGAATTCATTATGCTCGAAGTTTTTAAACCACTTCATCTCTAATCATTAAAGTGTTTTTGAACATGAAATTCCATCCACCCTTTGACGAAATCTCGAGGAGATTTGCCATCTATCTCCTTTGGGCAGCCACATCGTATGGGGAGGGAAAAGAAGTGAGGTGTGACTTCCACGCTGTAAGTACCCTTTGAAATATGGTCCGCACCCATCACCCTATGCAATGGAGGCAAGCCATTTTGATACGCACTTTGTTTCTTGCTGTTCCTTCACGAAACCTACCTTGCTTGCCCTTAGGGATGATAGGAAACCAACCTCCTTCCTCGAACGCATACTTCAGGTTAATAACATTCCTATAGAATTATCCTTCACCAACAAATGTCCCGGCTCCATTTCAGCAAAGCCCCATTGAACTTGGAGAGATTTTGGATGCCCAATCCACCTTTCTCTTTACTAAGACAAACTGTTTCCTAGTTGACCAAGTGCAACTTCCTCTTAAGATTACCACCTCCCAACAGGAAGTCCAGTTGAATTTTTT
Source organism: Tetrastigma voinierianum (assembly GCA_016808115.1). Lineage (NCBI taxonomy): Eukaryota > Viridiplantae > Streptophyta > Magnoliopsida > Vitales > Vitaceae > Tetrastigma > Tetrastigma voinierianum. The sequence goes on along the minus strand of JAEQBH010000260.1, from coordinate 945,643 downwards.
CCAGTCTTAGCTTGACCCTCCTAGGGAGGCGGAAAAGGGACATTAGATAGGTAGGCATATTGGATAGTGTGCTTTTTATGAGAGTGAGTCTCCCACCTTTAGAGATGTATTGTCTTTTCCATAGCGCCAACCTTTTGTAAAGCCTTTCTTCCACCCCATCCCACACATAACTAGCCTTGTGCTTCGAACCTAGGGGCAGACCAAGGTAATCAGTTGGAAGGGAGCCGATGTTGCATCCTAACTCAATTGACCTTTCACAGTCACTTCTACGAGGGCGACAAGAGACTTTCTCTAAATTGATTTTAGCGAAAGAGCTTCAAACTTGTTGCACATAGGGTTGTAACTAGTTAGGAAACTTAACATAGGTGCCCAGTTAGGAATCTAACATGTAGAGTTGTAATAGATTAGGAAATATAGTCACATCCCTCTTGTATATACACATGTTAATTCAATGAAAAATACAAGATTCTTTTTCTTCAATTCTCTCTTGAATTTGTTTTCTACATGGTATCGAGCCTAGGGCCGAGTTTGAGAATTTTTGGAGGATTTTTCGACAATTTACTGAAATTTGTGTCGGAGGGGTGACTTTTGAAACACCCACAGAGATTAACGTGAGTCATCCTTGACATAAGGGTTGTTTGACCATCGACGACGAGCTAGGCATTTGTAAATCTCGGTGGTCGAATTCTGACACGTGAAGCTCACACAGCCAGAAACTTTGGTGGTTCCGCCGACATTTTGCTGCGTGTGGGCGCATGGGATCTTGTTCGACCCGGGCTCCTCTCGTGGTTATCCGTGGCCAAACCAGAGCCTGCAATGCGCTTGGTTTCTTTGTTGAATGCGGATCCTAGTAGTTTTAGTGCTTTGATAGCGAGAACCATCTTTTCCTAGGGGTTCTGCTTGATTTTTCCAAAATTTGAGTTTTGGGAGTGCTCTCTGCTCTTGGTCTTCTTCCTGTGGTATCATAATGAGTGATTCAAAAGGAGAAAACCAGCTCCCACAGCTTTGAAGTGGTCCCAGGGTGATGTCTAATCATGGAAGACAAATTGATTGGTCAAACTGACTGGAATGAAGGAAAACAATTGAATATACATCGGGAAAATACGTATCAGGTCACCTCACTAGCAAGGATGTTGCCGGTGATGATTGAAAAACGATGAATGGAGGAGGATGCTAGATACATTCATCTAAATCAGTAATTCCATAAATGACAGGTATTGGGCCTTGTTAATCATTGTGAATTGGTAAAGAGCTAATAGATTATTTAGAGTTTGTGTTTTTACGGGAAGAATGTTTCTGTATGTTGATGTGTGTAAGGTCTATCGTCGAAAGCACGGGATGGAGTCTCTCCACGTAATTTTTATGGACTACAAAAAAATATATGAAGAGCTTAATATGCTTATGCCCTTTAGTCCAGATGTCAGTTCAACAAGAATCGACGAGAACATATAAGCAGATTATGAGATTCATGTCGCTCTTCCTTTTTAGTATGATTCGGCTAGGCCAAGATTGCAGCCAGATCTTGAGATATCACATCTCTCCGAGAACCTTTATGATTCTTCGCGGTATCATCCTCTTAAATATACTTCCACCTACCCTTGTATCGCTGTTAGCCGGTGCTCTTGTTGGACAAACCATTGAGTCGGAGAGACAATGAGCAGAAGCCAGTGGTCTGAGGCGGTAACACTAGAAGTGCAGTTGGTGTTGTTGTATTCTTTGGCATAAGCCTGGCCATATGATGAGATTGTAAATAATGAAAATCGAAATTAGAAATTTCAATAATAACTCATACATAGCTTCTACTACTAAGGCATCCCGTAGTCATTTTGTCCCACTGTTTACCTTGGGAGGGTTTAGTTCTCGACCTTGAGTGGTGGAGTTCCAATTGTATTAGGACTCATTGAGATCTCCATCTACTCCAATTACTACTATTGTTGAGTCAGGTAACCCGAATAAATGCCTTGTATCTTCTTCATCTTCCGAATGGGTCATTAACTCTAGAGCCACAGATCACATGACAGGAAACTCTAGTCTTTTCTCTACCTTTCAGTCACAACTTTCACCTTCCACTGTCACTTTGGCAAATGGATCATAGTCATGTGTTCTTAGGTCATGCACAGTGATGTTGAAACTCCATCGTTCATGACATCAATGCCAAGTTTTCCCAATTTTATAACTTTTAATTTTGATGTATCATTAGCAAGTTAACTCGAGCACTTAAGTGTTATATCTTATTCTTTCTTGATTTTTGTCTCTTTCAGGATCTTATGACGAAGCAGATTATTGATAGAGGTCATGAGTTTAGGGGCTTACACATCCTTGATCCTGCAAATCCCCAAACCTATTTCTTGTTTTGGAGTCACTACACCATTTGAGACACATTATCGATTAGGTCATCCTTCGCTTCCATTATTAAAGAAATCGTGTCTCGATTTTAGTGCGGTATCCTTAGATTGTGAGTCTTGTCGATTTTTGAAACATCATCACCTTAGTTATAGTCTGGGTCGATAGCGAGCTAGTTCTCCTTGCAGGTTAGTCCATTTGGATGTGTGAGGTTAGGTACTAGTTGTGTCCCTAGCAGGGTTTCGATACTTGCATACTTTTGTTGATGATTATTCAAGAACCATGGTTATATTTGTGAAAACCGCTTTTGAGTTGTTTTTCTCATTTCGTGCCTTTTGTGTTAAAGATTTCTGTACTCCAATTTCATGTTTATGTTCAACATCGAGAAGTGATAGTCTGAAGAATATGTTTTAAAACAATTTCAATCCTTCATGCTTCAAAATGGCATCAGCCATCGGAGACTTCTTACGGTATGACCTCTGTTCAGAATGGAGTTGTTGAGAGGAAGAATAGACACCTCCTTGAAACTTTCAGAGCTATATTATTTCAGATGTATGTGCCCCGACATTTGCGGGCGATCTTTATTTCCACGGCTTGCTTTTGATTAACGGATGCGCCCCGTGTCGGTCTTGAATTGGGACAACAAGTATGGCGTCCTTTTACTAATAAACCTCTATTCCCTATTGAGCCTTGGATATTTGGATGTATCATTTTTTGTTCAGAATGTTGATCTCAAAGTATCTAACGACCATAAATCTTTAAGTATATATTTTCTTGGTTGATGGGTTCGAAGGGGGTATCGATATTACTGCCCTAGTCTTCGTCGGTACTTGGTTTCTACGGATGTCAAGTTTTTTGAGAATGTCCCTTTCTCTTCACCCCCGATCCAAACTAGTCAAGGGGAGGCAGACGACCTGCTAGTGTATACTATTGCCTCCCTCGTGGCCCCTCGTTCTGCTCGATGAAGCCTCATCACTTTCCAGTCACACTTTCGATGCGAACCACCCGATCTTTAGTCCTCCACTGGCTACTTTGACATCAGATCTAGTTCCTGATGATGATCTTCCTATTGCTTTTCGTAAGGTAGGCGTCGGTGTGTTCATCGATTCTCATTTGTACCTATAACTAGTTGTCTTCTCAGTCATGTTCCTTTATTGCTTCTTTGGACTCTATTTCGTTGTTGAACACTTTTCAGGAAGCCTTGTCTCACCCTGGTTGGCATAGTGCTATGATAGAGGAGATGGATGCTTTGAATGGGAATGATACTTGGAACTTGAAACACGAGTTACCCTCAGGAAGAAGCGGATTAGATGTCGTTGGGTCTTTGCGATCAAAGTTAATCACGGATGGTTTAGTTGCAGATTAGCAGACTTGTGAAATTTCAAAGGGTGTGCTTAGACCTATGGTGTGGACTATTATGATACATTTTCCCTTGTTGCTAAGATGCCCTTATGTTCGGCTTTTTATTTCCCTGGTTGCCACTCATAATTGGGATCTTCATCGGCTTGATATTGAAATAACACTGTGTACTTGATCTTCAAGAGGAGTTTTATATGGGTAACCTCCGAGTTTGTTCGGGGGGAGATTGGGAGGATTTTGTAAGCCTTCGGAAGTCGTTATATGGCTTGAAGCAGAGTCCCCATGCTTGGTTCGGTAAATTCAACCAAGTAGTTGAGAAATTTGGCTTGCAGAAGAGTAAATATGATCATTACGTCCTCTACCGGAACTCCAGTTCAGGTATCATTTTGTTGGTGGTGTATGTGGATGATATTGTTATCTTCGCCTGGGTGACTCTACGAGAATCTCCTCCACTTAGTCATTTCTTCATGGCGGTTATCTGAAAGACTTGGGATAACTAGATATTTCTTGAGCGTTGAAGTTATGCGGAGTAAACATGGAATCTTCTTATCTTAAAGGAAATATGTGCTTGATTTATTGTTTGGGACTGGAAAATTCGGAGCAAAGCCATACAGCTCCCTTATGGCTTCGGGCGTACACCTTACTAGAGAAGGTGAATTGTTTGAGAATTTTGAGAAATATAAAAGACTAGTTGGGAAGCTGAACTACGTTATAGTAAATCATCCTAATATTGCACACTCAGTCAGTGTTGTAAGTCAATACATGTCTTCCCCGACTGTTGACAATTGGGCAACTGTAGAACATATTATATGTTACTTGAAAGGAGCTCAAGGACGAGGAATTCTATAAAGTAATCATGGGCATAATAGGGTTGAGTGCTTCACAGATGCTGGTGGGCGAGTCGAGAAGATGGGAGGATCCACATCCCAGTTCTTGTGTTTTTGTTGGTGGAAATCTGGTCTCGTAGGCGTGAAGCAAGGGGGTTATTTAAGTTGAGTGCAAAGTCGAATATAGAGCAATGGTATGATGCGTGGCTGTGAAATCGTAATGAGCCGTCAGCTATTGATGGAAGTCGGCATTAAGGCGTGGTCGTGGCTGGTGTGATCAATTTGCCTTCATATTGCCTCGAATCCTGTATTCCATGAATGAACTAAGCATATTGAGATTGATTGCCACTTCGTTTGTGAGAAAATACAACTCGGTTTGATTTCTACAAGATATGTGAAGATGGGAGAACAGTTGGGTGATATTTTATGAGGCTCTGATGGGGTGAGTTAGCTATTTATGTAACAAAAATGGGCATGATTGACATACGTGCTCGGCAGGGAAGTGTTAACATATGAGTTGTACCTAGTTGGGAAACTTAACATAGAGTTGTAACTAGTTAGGAATCTTAACACGTAGAGTTGTAACGAATAGAAAATATAGATATCCCTCTGTATATATATGTTAATTGGATAGAAAATACAAAGAATTCTTTCCTCCAATTCTCTCTTGGTTGTTTCTACAAAACCATGCTAAGATCCAACTCAAAAAGGTCATTTGATCCTCAGAGTGTAACACCCATTTTAAAACACATTTCATTCAAACCATTTCAAATATCTTGAAGCATTTTTAGTTCCTCTGATGAGCCCATAAACATTTAAACAATTCACTTACAAAATAGCATACCATGCCTTTCAAATATTACACAACATTGTTTGAAATTTACTATTTTAAATATAAGAGTAAAGTCATGCTCAAAAAAATGATATTTATGCATGTCATTATATCTTTCTCGGTCTTTACATTGACTCTGCTGACACCGATCTTTGCATCTTTCGCATTATTTATCACATCCTTTCTTGTCGCCTTGCGTGGTAACAATCTGGCTAGCATTTTAAATAACTTAGTGGTTATCTAAATCCATTCCAGCCGATTTCGGTTTTAATCAAATCATGCAATTTAACAATTCCAAAACTTTAAATCTTTATGGATGATCAATGTAAGTACAATGCATATCTTGTTATATATCTGATCGATTCGGAGTTAATTTGATGCGTAATATTTCGTATTGATATTTCACAATCTCAAATCCAATTCAAATATGCCCACAAATTCAATTTAGTTTTTGTAAATTGGTCGATTATGTCAATCCAATTAGGTTATACCCTTAACAAATTTAACTATGTCTTAGTTATATAGGATATTAGAGAAGTCCAGAAGCGCGATCCATGGTACAGCGATGGGTATAAAAAAAGAACGTTTTATAGCGATGCCGGTCACGTGGTGGCGTGGTTATAAACAATCAATGAATTAATAACACTACCGTCTGATCGTGAAATTTCTTGATCGGGAATTGACACGTCAATAAAATCGTTCGCGATCTTCTTTATTTTGACACTGTTATCTGCGATATTTTTAATACGAACTAAACGGTTAACATTCTATTAAGGGTGTCCAGGAAATATTTTATAGCAAAGATGCAAATACATTTGTATAAACTAGTTCACTTTATTGATCATGCAATTTTCATATGCAAACATTTTCCAGCCAAATTCTTCAAATCATTTAAAACAATTCAATATACCTTTCTTATGCATTAAAACAAGCATTCCAAATATTGAAGCGAGAGAATAAGAAAGGTAGAACCAAACATACAAAAACTTGAAGCGAGGAAATAGAAGTCGGTAAATTGAAGCAAAGGTATCGTCCTTTAATTCATGTTCTGGGAATCTCGGCCTCAACTCAGGACTTTCCTCGTTAATCCTAATCCATCACACTTATTCCGCAAATCAAAAAGAATAACGAAGAAAAATCATTTATTACTACAGGATTTTTGGTTAGGGTTGATATCTACCCCAATACACTTTCACTTTCCAAATTTTCTGGGGACAATTGAATTCATATTCAGCTTATACATCCTTCACGAAAATTATATGGCTCTATTAGATACATTTTGTAGTAGGAATTTGGAATAAATCTAATTTGGATCATTTGCGCAAGTTATGGCATTTTTATGCCAAACTGGTCGATGCCCCGGATTCACTCGGTTACCCTCTTTGTTTTTCTCAATTTCAGGGTCTTAACTCCATAAATTGGTATTGGTCCCTTCTACTCATTTGAATCTATGGTTCTTAGGTTTCCCTTACAATTGGAATCATCAATTTGGATCACATAACTCAAGTTATGGAATTTTTATATTCAGACTACTCTAATTTGCAAAGCAGGAAGCAGAATTTTCTTGCACATAGTTTTCCCCCTTTGAAGGATTTCTGGACACTTTGAGGTTACAATTTGTATACCATTCCTTAAAGTAAATTATTCTCTGCAGAAATAAGTTCAAGGAAATTTGAATCATTTCCGATTAGGATGAGTGACTAACTTATGGTCTGAAGTACCAAAACTACTCTAAAACACATAACTGTTTTAGAACTGGACCAGAAATTTTATCCGAAACAGAGCATCACTTCAGCTTGAATTTCTACTGGTCAGGTGGAGTCCCGGAATTCGGGTACCATTGCTTCGCAGGGTTTTTTTGTTCTACTATAAGTCTAGTGTAATTGGCAATTTGAATCACTCAATTAGGATAGAAATGTTAAGTTATGGCCAAAACAAAACGTTGGTTTGAAAAAAAATTAGCAGCATCTCCTTTGAAAAACACCATAATTTCCTCTTCGTGATTTTCTTCCCAAAACACCTCAAAACTCAAGAGCAAATCATGTCAATCACTCTATGCTCCTAACAATAATTACAAGCCAATCGCAAAGCAAATCCGAAAACTTGGATGATTTAGGGTTCACATTCAACGTCGTTAAAAGAATAAGATTACAGGGTTTTGTGTTCTTGCCATTGACTCTCTTGGAACCCTATGCTTTAGCTCCCTTCTTCCTCTTTGATCACTTGGAGGCTAAAAATGGGGATGATCTCGCCAAAATCTGGATATTCTTCAACCCTAGCTCTTCTCTTACTCCTCCCTCTCAAAAACGTGATTGCTCAGAATGAGCTCCCAAAAGACCACTTTGGTCTTTTAAGCTCATTTAAGTGTAAAAGGCCATGTTTGGCCTTCCACCCTATTTTCATTCTCATTTTTTTTCCACACTGTTGGTTTTTTTAATATCTCATTTCCTCAAGGCCTTGTTTGGTTACAAAATGCATTTTTGGGTTAAGTCCTCCCAAATGGCAATCTAACTCACACTTATTCCTATTTGCACTTAAATTCCCATATTTACACTTAGACATATAAACTTGTTTACCATTGACTCTTAAAGTGCTCATTTTCCACATTTCAAATTTGTCATTTTTCACTTGGAGTAAATTTTTAGTTTAATCTTTTTAAATCATATCCAAATAACAATCAATATTCGTTTAACAAACTTTGAGAAATACCAGAAGGTTTGACTCAATTTATACTGGGCCATATAATAAAATTATAAAAAAAATTATAGGGTATTTTTGGGGCGTTACACAGAGTCCTTGCAAAAGACTAGAATATCATCCGCGAACAACAAGTGAGTAATTTGACTAACTGTCCCATTTTTTCCCTTGAACTTGTACCCGGAGATATAACCTCTTTCAGTCGCTTTATCAATCATTAAGGATAGAGCTTCCATGCCAAGCACAAACAAGTACGGCTATAGAGGGTCCCTTGTCTTAGCCCTCTTGAGCTCCCAAAAAAACCTACAAGATTTCCATTAACTAAAACCGAGAAAGAAGCAGTGGAAATGCACCACTTTATCCATGCAGACATTTTTTCCCTAAAACCCATTATTTGCAGCACCTTTAGAACAAAACTCTAATAAATCTAAATAGGGTTTCTCTATGTCCAATTTACAAAGTAAACCCCTTTCCTTCTTCCTTAGAATTGAGTCAATTACTTCATTGGCAATCAGGGTAGCATCTAGAATTTGCATCACTTTCTTCAATCTATTAGGAAGCACCTTTAGATCATGCCCCATTTTTACACTTCGACTAAATTTAATAGAATTCTAAAGTCTTTCAAATCTCAACTTCTCCTTTTTTGGGATTAACACCAAAAGAGTAAATTGGGTTCATAAATCTTGCCCTCGCAGAAAAACTTTGCGGAAAGTTATAACCTTCAGGCTTAGCATGTCCCGATAATTTGCCGAGTAGCGAATGGCATACCATCGGCCCCGGGGGCCTTGTCACCATTAAGGTCAAGCAGGTAGTATGCACTTCCTCTTTCGAAAAGGTGGCTCTAACCTATGACCTCATTCTTCTAACTGAAATTCAACTCTCAGGAATTTAGCTCTCACGCTCGGGTGAAGAGAGCACTCTTTATCTTTATTCACTATGCTATTCTAGCTTCCTCCTCACCATTAACGAAACTCCTTGCTCTGGATCCTTTCAATGTTGTTCCTCATCTTGAATTTTTCCATTTTTGTGTTCTGTCATATATACTTTAAACCAGATTTTCCCTAGACTTTGCCTCAAAGTTTCCTATAATGACCATTTCTGGCGAAATCCTCCATAGTACGCTAGTCTAGCCTTTTGTACACTAGAGAAAGGAATAGGTCTCCAGTTAATCGACTTCAACCTTTGAAACAATTTTCTTATTCTCCTCAGTCTCCCAAAACAATTCTTTGTTCCAGATTTTGAGTTACTTTTCCAGAGGAGAGATTTAATCCTTCTCCATCAGGAACATAGGCTGCCCCAGATATCTCTGAAGCTCAAAACTGCGCCTTCCACCGGTCTAAGTAGTCCTTGAATCGCTTCTTTTTAATCCGAGTACCCGCCAGATCTGAGGATGATGCTGTGGCCCTTCTCCTTCCCTTCAAGCGAGGTGAGAGTGATGTAGGCTTAGGGAGGATATACTTTGGTTGGCACCTCACAAAAATACAATCCCGATCTTTGAAGGTGAGTAAAACTCGGCCTCACGTTATGCTATTGTTTAACTCCATTTCCAGGTGAATTGGCCACCCTGGGTAAGGATATCTTTCATCTCTAGATCATCAATAACTTGGGAAAAGAAACGCCTCATAGATCACAGCGTGATTCTTGCCTCCGCATTCCTTTCATTTGGAAATCCTAACCACATTAAAGTCCCACTAATGCACCATAGATCTGCGGCCATATGGCACCGATTTCTTCCCAAAGAGATTCTACTCCGCCAATTTTGTGGTCATACACCCTCTAAGGATCGAGGAGAAATCATCTATATGCACTTGAATCTACAAGCGAAAAGGCCTTCCTGTATCAATCGGTTGGAGCACGGGAAGTCCCAAAGAATTATTAATTACTTGAGGCGCCCTCGATCTTAAGGCTACCCACTCCGGGAATCTCCCGAAACCCCGAGGCTCTAATCAACCCTTTGGAAACTTCCCGAAATTTTGACACCACATAAACACACAATATCCACCCTTTTTCATTTAATAAAGGCCTTAATCACTTTTCTTACCGCCCTTGCATTTAGCCACCACGATATTCCGAAAGAATTTTAACCCACCAATTTTACAGCCATATTACGAAGCCTAGCCCCTTGCAGGGCTCCTCTCTTTACTCTCCTTATTCTTACCGACTGGCTAGTTTCTTCAACTCCTGTCAAACTTTGTAGTTTCGGCCCTTCAATTTTCCTTTAATTTTGCTTTTACTAGTGTTTTATCTTTGTTCATGAGGAAGTATCCAAAATTATTTCTTGCGTATCCATAGTTGAGAAACCCGGGATTTCTAGGAACCTTTATGGCTCTTTCCTCATAAGACCCCACACTTTGCTTCTCAATTTCTCCTTTTCCATATCCTCAAATTATAATGCCACTCCTTCTCTCTAACCACGACTCACGGCAGGAGGCCTGCAGTTCTTCGAGAAGAACTTAAAATGTCAAGGGACTTAGCCTGGCCCCTCATTCCCATCACTTTCGGGCTAGAGAGGGGCTTCACCTTCTTGGGGCTTCTCCCATAATCACACCCCCCTGACCAAAGAATTCCTCTGAATGGGGAATCCGGTCTGAAATATGAGAAGAATGGGGAGAGACTTGTGCCAAAATTGAGAATCCATACCTCTCTTCTCAGCGACTAACTGTGTATTCTCCCCAGAGACCCTATCTGGAACTCTCACAGCTATACGAAGAGCGAAGCCCTTTGACATTGATTTTCTCTTGAGTTCACATCTTCCATGTTTGTTTCCTCCCTGCTAACACCTTTTGCTTATTCCAGCCTTCCAAAAGCCCTAGGGTAAGAGACTCCCATCTTTGAAGATGGAGAGGATGTCCTAGAAATCGAAGGCTCATTTGAGCCCTCATGGGTCCTTTTGTTTATCTCTAATGGGCCTCCACATCTATAACCATCTCCACCTTTTGGGCTAATTGATGGCCTGGCCAGTTGAGCCTACCCTTCATCACTTTCTCTTTGAAAGAAAAGGCCCATAGAATCAGACTTAGTCCAAGGAGACCCACACACATTGACTCTATCTCCATTTGTTTAGTAAGCTAGCCTATGAGAAACCTTGAAAGGATAGCCCGGCTATGGGAAATCTCCCAATCTCCCTTTGATTGGCCTTGGAAAGTCAAGACCATGGTTTGATAAAGGTTAGGCTGACCTATCTGTCTATTTCTTGGGGAAAGCGGTCTCCTTAGTCTTCTGTCTTTTCACCTTATCACCCTATCCACCACTTACTTGCGACGGTGACTCTCCCATCTTGTTCATTTGTGGCAAATGCTGTAAGGCCTTTTTGTGATACCTGGCGTCTCCCAATGCATTGGTATTTCACTAACCTTCTGTTCTTCTCCTTTACTCCCTCCTCTCTTGCAAATGACTTGACTTTTGAAGGACCTTGCTCTATGGATGTTGACCGAAGCCGACTCCCACGGTTGAAGCTCAAAACTTCTCTTCCACCTTCGGGATGTGAATAACGCTGGTCTCATTGTCCCCATCTTCACTAAGATCCTTGCCCGCTAATACATTCCTCTGAGTTGTCTCCTTGTCCAATTGCTAAGCCCCCCACGACTATCTCCGATCTTTTTAAGACCTTAGTCGCCATAGATTGTAAGGAAATTCCACCATCTTAATCCATACCCCCTCCCACATTTTCAACATTTTGTCCAGATTCGAAGTGGAGTCTCCACCAATCTCAGCTTTAGCAAATGCAGCCTAAACCATTTTCTCCCTACCTCAAGCACCCACTTTGCTTCCTCTAGAAGTTTGAACTCCAAGAAAAGAAGATCTTGATTCAGGAAGTCCACCATTAAGCTCCCCTTCAGTCTCCATGTTGTTTCGCCCGCATCCTTCAGGTTCAGCTGCCGTTGGAGTATAGGTCGAGGAGTTTCACCCGAGTCCGACCATCTGATACTTTAGAGTTCCCATTGCCTCCATGGTAAGCTCTCCTACACATCTACATGCTCGGGTTTGGATTTTTCCATCTTTCATATTTCACTATTTCGACCAAGATTTCCCCCTATTGAAGACTCTTAGCACCTTCCCCTCAGCGTGTTCCTCCGCTTCTCCTTGGTTTGCACTTGTTTTCCTCTCATCTATCTTCCCCTTCCAGTTCGAGCTCTTTTGGGTTTGTCAACCAACACAACCCAACCCTTGATTAGCCCTCGTCCTTCCGGGATGAAAATCTTGTGTCTTTTACCTTCTCCATTTGTGACCGCGCAAGACGTATAATTACCCGCATCATTTATGTGACTCTCCATTTTGTAAAATTTGCCATTCTCCCTCCATTAAAAAGTTCTTTTGATATGGACACCTTCATTGCAGCATATTTCAATATTCTTGAGGAAGAATTGACCCTTCTCGAAATCAGGAATCTAATCAAGAGACACCCGACCTATTCCTCCACTACGTAATGAACACCTTCACCAGACCTACCCTCTCATCTATAAGGCCTACATTTGTTTTGGCTGAATCTTTGAAAGCGATTTGCTTTTCGGCGATCCGACTCGATTTGTTTTATTTTTCGACCGTTTATCATTTGTAAATTTTGAAAAAATAGAGCATTTATAAAAAAGCCAAAAAATTTGGCTTTAGTTTGAAAAAGCTCGCTCCGTCACTTGATTTTCATCTTTGGGTTTGAGAAGTTACGTGTTTTTCTTGATAGTTTAAGATAAATAAAAAAGCGAGTTTAGAATAAAAAATAATATATATATATATATATATAATCCCTCCAATTTTCCAGGAAACCAAAAATAACTGTAGTGTAGAGTAGTTTTTTTGCTCATCCCACCTCTTCTCAAATCATTATTAAAGATAAATGGATTAAGGATGAATTTTATATAAATTTTCAAAATCAAGTATTTATACGATTCATTTATATTATTTAAATTTATTCTTTTCTTTTTTCATCGTGTTGCATAATAAAAATGAATAATAAATTGTATTATTATTAACTGAATAAAATAAATTATAAAAATAATTATTTAGGATCAAAATGAAACTAACAATTTAATCCTTAATAGAGAGATAAAATATTAAAAAACAAGCGCTTAATATGTACTATTATTAAGTACTGTTCAACATTAAGCTCAAAAAAGTTATATTCGGCATTCAATAAAAAAAAGCAATGTAACAAGACTTGAGAAGGATTTAGTCAACAGAGGGGGCCAAACTTTCTTTGATCCTCTCATCCTCTACCATCCAGAAGATTAAGCTATTGAGCTATTGAGTTGAAGCCCAAGTTTAAAAAAATTGTAGAACTTATCTTACATGTCTTACATTTGAACTAGAATCCTAGCTCCAGCCATTGGATGACGTTTTCTTATGTTGCTTGCCTGTACCACCCTTCCAAAAACTCCACTAGAATCCCTTGTAGGGTGCGGTTTTTGAGTGTCATGCGCCACCCTTGCCCTGATCTAGGTTGGGGTGCATGGGTTATTCCAAGTGTTGAATAGCTCTATCTACCCTATCCAAGACCAACATCTTCTCCAACAAAACTCCCAAACCATAACAAGAATTTAATCATTGTAGTTCGCTACTTTGTAACCAATTTCATGTTGTGACTCACAGCAGACTTGAGCCATTTTCCTTGATTTGCTCCATTCTCCCCTCCACCTTTTTTGCCCCTATCCTAGGATCCACGACTCTGATACCAAATTGATAGGAACCCTAAATTCTCACTAAATGTGAATGATCTACTTATAACCGCCACATTCTTTTTCTATGGAAAAAAGTTGATTCAATTGCATATTCCATGATTTCTATCCTGGATGACAATAGCTATTATACCACTTTTCTTCAAACTAGAGCTTGACATATTTAGTTTTTTTTTTTTTTTTTAAATTACTAAAATAGTTTGAAAATGAAAATAATGCCTAAACTAGTATGTAAACAGTAATACCGTAGTCAGTGCCTGTGGTATTAACTAAAAATTTTTCAAAACATTTATAATGCTACAGTCAGTAATTGCAACATTGATTAATTTTTTTTTTAAAAAGATACTGACTGCGTCATTAACCATTTTCAATGTTACAACCAATTTCTTGACATTCTGGTCCATGTAGTTTGGGCGTTACTTTCCATTTAACTATTTTAATGTTTACAAAAAAATAAATAAATAAATTCATCCAAGCTCTTCAAACTACGATATACCTTCATGATTTAATTTAGACATTGAGTAGTTTTGCTAATTACCCATACAAGGACATTGTTAAACATGACAAAGAATTGAAGGGGTGAAAGTAAAAAATAAAGATAAGCAAGTTTTCCAACATGCAGTCAATGGTCAACTCATTTTATGTCCAGCTCATCAAAGAACAGGGAAGTGAAAATTCGGAGAAAAATAAAGGAAAAAAACACTAACTTTATTCTGATTCATCAAGTAGAGAAAACATGAAAAAAGGAAATGAATGTTACACACATGTCAGTCATATACATGTAGATGTGTCTCCAAACTCACAGTAGACCACGTAGGAAAGAGTTTGCTGAAGAAGCTGGAGAAAGAAGCTCCTGTAGCATACACTTTAGAGTACTAAAACAGAAGAAGAAACTTAGGGTCAAGGGAAGACAAAGGAAACAAAGTTTTCCAGAAGAGGCAGTAATGGTGGGTTAACTGACAATTATTGCTTGTCACTTGACGTAAAAAGTGCCAGATTACCAACCTTCAGTACAGAACTCCAGTTATCAGTCATTGGCAATTGATGTGAAAACAGTAACTCCTACATCAGTAACAAGACATTGCAGCCAAAGAATCTCAGCATCTGTCCTGCCACAGTATGATGCATTACTTTGGTGCCAAATTAAGATGCAATATTTTGATTCTTAGACTTCAAAATAGGTCTTCCAGAAAGATATAGAACAATGATAGAGTGCTGATCGTTAACATCACTATTTTAAGTACAGAATCGAAGGCACTAAGGTGATTAGGAAGGTCACCAAATTTACAAAGGATCTTCAATATAGCACATAATGTATAATGTGAGTGCTATAAGGTAGCAACAAATAAATAGCCATATAAAAAGTTTATACAAGCTCAATTTAGGGACATCGGGATAAATGATAGCACCGACAAACTAAATATAGAGAGTTCAATAAGTATTAGGAGGTGGCTCACCCAGTTTTGATCAAATCACTAAAAGTTTCTTAATATTAGTAATAGTGCATCACCATTCAAGAGAAATGCTTGAGTTGAGAAGTCACATCACTGACATTTCTGCACCAAGAAAAGCAAGGATCCTTTACCACATGCAATGTCAACATTGAATACAGAAAAATGAGAAACAAGGATCTTTCATCTCAAACTGAGATTCCAAATGCTACTTGAGAAATTAAAGAAGGATAGCCACAAGTTAGTCTATAAATAATTTAAGTATAGTTGTGCACTCACAAAGCTGAAAAGATGAGTTGGCCAAAATTTCTCAATTCACATATAAAGAGCCTGAATGAAACAACTAGTAGCATGACAAAGTCACAAAGAGCAAAGGACATGCTCTGGAAAATGAGGAAGTCCACAAGACTGCCACATTTAAACCTTCTTAATAGGATTGTAGAGATGAAATGTGATCTTCATATCATGCTGGTGAAAGAATGGTTCTCTTGTTGGCTAGAGGTCTCTTTGTAGTCAATCCCATGCTTGTGAGCAAAAGCACAGACCAACACTTGAGCTTTGTATACCAATGAAACCCACAAGGTATGACCTCAAAAAAAAAATTATCATTGCAGGAGTTTATTACATCTTTTTCACTCCTTCCTCTCTTTTTCCCCTTGAAAAGCTAGAACATTTTCTTTTATTTATTTTTGATTGAAAACATTTTCTTTATTTTGTAATGCCCTAACAATCAAATAAGTTATCGTTATGTTTAGTTATCATTATATGTTTTATACTTTGTTAAGGTTTACTCTCCTAACCCATTTAGGATCTTCTTCCTTCTCTTTATCCCCTAATTGACTCTTAACTTTTATTTCTTTTTTGCCCTAACACTAGAGTATATATGTATGTTACACTTTTGTAAATTAATGAAAATCGGAGAATCTTTTCTCTCAACATGGTATCGTGAGCCATAAGAGACCATAATTTTAGTGGTTAGAGTTTTGTCGCGTAGTCAATTCCGACAACCCATTAGTCACCATGTCGTTGTCGAAAGTCACCTCCACCGTCATAACCTCTTGCTATCGGCAACTTTTTCCGACGACCCCACCATCAGGATCGTCTCCCCCTGATCTACTCGTCGGAAGAGACCCCGGCACGAAACAGTGAGCCACTCGCTGGCATGCATGGCCAACTTTCCGGCAACGTTGTTCTCCCACCTAGGTCGTCCCTCCCCGACGAGCGCCCTAGCCCCTAGTTCCCCTATCCAAAGCTTGCAATTGCACTTTTTTTTCTCTTTTGTGTCCAACAACTGTACTTTTCTGGATTTTCTTGATTTTTCCGACACCTAATCTATTACCTACGTGGATTTCTGTGATTGTTTCGCCCCTCTAGCAGTTGTGTTTCATCCTTCAGATCCCTCATAGTTGTAGTTACGTAATTTTTTAGTTTCTATGGCTGCTAAAGGTTCAATATTTTCTCCCATTTTGGCTACATCTGTTGTTTTTACATCGGAGAAATTAGTTGTGTACCCTCATTGCACTCAAGCATCCAAATTCCACTGCTATACGCTTGTCGCCTGTGCCTAAGAATGCATCTACTTCTGCCTTTTACATTCCTTCGACCTCGATTCTGATTTCCGGAGCTTCGATCATCTTTTCAAAGGATATGACATTTTTCTTCTCTTTACCTCATTTCTCCTTTACCTTGGCATTACTAATGGATCTCAAACATAGCTAAAGTTAACTGTCGACATGCCCTCTTCCTTCCTACTCCCTTTACTTTGTCCTTTATGTCTCGATTCTTTTGTTTGATTTCCATCAATAAGTTGACTCGTGACCATAATTGTTTGATTACCTTTTTTGTCACATTGCAGGACTGGAGTATAGGATGGACAACAGCTAGGACGGAGTCTCAAGCTCCTTTCATTTCACATTTTCACCTTCCATCACAGATCTTCATGGATACTCCTCTCCTTATCCACAAATATCACATCCGAATATTTTCTTGAGTTTAAAATGCTCTTGTTTTTTCCATTTTGTCCTCAATTTGAAATGAAGTCATGTCGGCCATTAAACATACTGTCTCATTCCTAAAGCTCCTAAATCAACTGGTCTCCTCGAGTTTGTCCAAAATAATATGTTTGGGTCCTCAGTTGAGTCTACCTAAGGTTCCAATATTTTTACTTTTGTGATGATTATTCCGATGTACTTGGCTATTTAATGAAAACTCGTGCCGTAGTTATTCTTTGCTTTCCGTGGTTCCATGTCAAGTTCGAACTCAATTTATTACTTATTCGTGATCCAAAGAAGTGATAACGCCAAGGAATATCTTTTCGCATCATTCTCCTTATGTCCTCTCACATGGATTTTCATCACCTTCTGCTTACCCCTCAACATAACGGAGTGGTTTGAACAAGAAACCGCCATTTAGTTGAAAACAACTCACTCTTTCTACTCTATCATAAGGTTCCCAGATTTTGGGAATGCTATCTTAGTCAGCATGGCTATTTGATTAATCGTATAACATCCTCCGTTTACATGATCAAACTCCTCATTCTATCATTCTCCTAATCAATCCTCTTCCGCCTCTTCCTCCCTCGGCACATGTCTTTGGCTGTCTTCTTGTCTCAAATTCCCACTACGGCAAGACAAGCTCTCCGCCAAAGCAACTAAGTGTGTCTTCTTGGGTTATTCTCGACTTCAAAGGGGTTATAGATGTTATTCTACTGTCACAAATCGGTACTTCATCTCTGCTGATGTCACTTTCTTTGAGAATTACTTTTTCTTCTTCACTGTAGAGTGTCCTCATGTTTCGAATGTCTTACATGTCCCTCTTGTCTTACCATCTCCAGATTTCCCTTCACCTGGGCGGATCGTGGACTCGACTCACTTCCCGTGCTTACACTCGTCCCAGTCCTCCCGCCGACAGGCCTCTTGCCGATCTAATTCTATGCCACACGCCATCTCCCGCTTTGGTTCCACTCACCGCCTAATGATCTACCTATTGCCTGAGGTACTCTGCTCTAATTTGTAACCCGTGATCCCGTTTATAATTTTCTGTGTTCTATCATCATTTATCTTTACCCTACTTTGCCTTGTTTCCACCTCAGTTTTATCTTTACCCTTAAAAGTGAGGCTCTCTCTCATCCGAGCTGGAAACAGGCAATGGCTGAGGAAATAGATGCTCTTTACTCCAATGACACATGGGAGTTCGTCACTCTTCAACCTGGCAAGTCTCTTGTTTGTTGTCATTGGTTTTATACAATGAAGGTGGGACCTAACGGCTAAGTAGATCGGCTTAAGACCCGTTTGGTTGCCTAGGGTTATACTCAAAGAATATGGCTTAGACTATTTGATACATTTTCTTCGGGCAATAAGATTGGCTCTGTTTCATTGCTTTCATGATTGTTAGTGTATTCATGACCGTTTTCGCCTGATATCAAGAATGTTTTCTTCACGATCTCACGAGATGATATAATGGAAGAATCGTCTATTGTTGCTCTGGGGAGTCTGCCTCTATGTTTTTCTATTCCTTATATGAACTAAAACATTATCCTCGAGCTTGGTTTAGCCGACATTGTTTAGCCTGCTTAGCCTATGAAGGCTTTGTGGTTCAAGAGTTTAACATGATTCAAGCACAATGTACATTCCATTTTTATCATCATACCTCATCGACGTGCATTTTACTGATCACGATGCAGACGACATCATTATTGCTGCAGAATGTGATGCAGGCTAAGAAACTCAAACAACACTCTTTAGCCAATTTCTCGTGACAAGACTTAGGGAAACTCCAAGCATTTTCTAGGCACGAGGTAGTCTGGCCTAATCAAGTGGATTATTTTTTAGAGGAAGTATACTTTGATATATCAAGATACTGCATACTTGGATCAGGTTTCAAGAGACACTTCAAGTGACTATATGGATCCTAATGCCCAACTCAGACAGTCCGGGGATCCTCTACGCAGATCCAAATAGATATCGACGACTAGTAAACCGAACTATCTCACAATCACTTGGCCTGACATTTCTTTTCCTACGAGCATAGTTAGTCGGGCCTCCACAATCACCTTTAGTAGATAATATCGATGTCAGAGTTCGTATTCTCCATTATGTCAAATGAACTCCAGATCAAGGGGTGTTGTATGAGAACAAAGGTAATACCTAGATTGTTGGCTTCAAAGAATGCAGACCGGCAGGCTCACCCACGTATAGACGCTTCACATTGTATTGTGTGTGTCACCGGGAGGTAAATCAGACATCCCGAAGAGTAAGAAACAATATGTAGTAGCTAGATTTAGTGCCAAGCCGTGCATCGCCATGGCTCCTAGCTAACATGTGAACTCATGTGGGTCAAGCATCTCTTTCAAGAGCTAAGATTGGTAAGGACAACAAATAAGTTCATATGTGATAATCAAGCCGCCTCATATATCATCTAACCTAGTTTCATGAAAGGACTGCTATTATTTAAGTGGATTGCCACTTTATCAAAAGAAAAGATTGCATTTGGGATGCATGACTACTAGTTACATAGTGTCAACTCTAATGACCAACTAGCAAGATAATCTCTTCACTAAGTTCCCTTCTGTGAGGTCCTAGAATAGCATATATGACAAGCTCGGGTGTTTTTTCGACCATATGTTCCAAATTGAGGAGATTGTTAAGGTTTAATTCCTAATCCATTTAAGAGTTTATTCTTCCTTCTTTAGTCTACTCGACTCTAACTTTATTTCCTTTTCTACCATAACACTAGAGTATAAATATATATGTTACACCTCCTTTGTAAATTAATGAAAATCATAGAATTCCTTTTCTCTCAACACTTTTATTATACCATTTTTTACAATTCCCCCCACCACCGCCAAAAAATTTAATAATTAAACCTCTTCTTTCATTTTGAGGCCCTAACAATAAAAAAAAAGTGTTTTTTTCTTGTTATCATTACATATTTTGTCATATCTTTTTTCACTCCTTCTCATGGTACAAACGCATGTATTAACCACAAAAGAATACAACAGAGTTTACCAGAGTACACATTGGGAGCATAAAGGGGAACATCCAAAAAGGGAGCCAACGCTCAGAAAGATCCACCATCCCAACAAAATCATCTATACCCATCATCCAATTCCCTTCTCCCCCCTCTATTTTTAACCTTGAAAAGAAAACCTTTCTTTCATTTTAATCTTAATACAAAAAAGTTACTTTAAAAAAATTATTTTCTACTTCATGTTAGCCTCATTTCAAAGAAAAGCAGGTGTATATATATATATATATATATATATATATAACAGGAGAATTTCCAAGGTGTTTTTCTGAAAGGTATTTAAGATTTAAATAGGATGTTGCTTATTATAATGTATGGCTTTTCTTCTTTCTTGAACACAATGAAATATCAAAAAACATTTAATACATACTCAAATGAGCACATTTGGCTGGAGAGACATGAATAAAATACAGTGCAATATTAGAAAGTTCAAGATATTAAGAATGCTAACCAACTTATCTGAATGCATAAACTGTAGGGATATGGATGAAGTAACATACTTCATCATGTGTGGCCCAATGCTTGTGTAAGGAGACAATACAAATTGATGGAAAAACATACAGGAAGGAGACTCAAACTCGAGAACTTTGACTTCTAATCGACCATAGTTCTAATACCATGTCAATGTATCAACTTACACAAAGACTTAAAGGTGTTATCAAGGTATACCATACCAACATATACCAAGTTCCACTTTGTTATCTACTCTCAAAAAATAATGTTCTTCCAAATTCAAACTACAAATGCTTTGATTATCCTGTCATATTTCTGCATCCCTCAAGATATTTTCGATCTCAAGAAAATAAAAAGTTCAGCTGATAAAAACTATAGAAAAATCAAACCATCATCAATCATATTAAATTAGATTTTCATTGTCTGAAATTCAAATAAAATATTTGAGTTAACCAGCATACCCCATTTTATTTTATCATTTATTATCTATTATGTAAAAACAGGATATGTTCCTGCTAATACTGTGGTCCAACATGAACTTATTTTTAAGTCTAACATCAAGATGAAAATAAAGAATAAAAACATGCCATCATTAACCCAAGAAAAAGACACCACTTCCAATATGCTTTTCTAATGCTAACTGCCAAGTAACCCAAAGTCAACAGTATAATAAAATGGAGAGCCTAAAATTTTAGTTATGTTAAAATGCATTTTGTTCAAATTTCTAGGTTGTCTGATGAGTTCAAGTTTTGCCTCACCAATTGAGCTATGGATCTAAGCAAGGCCTCAACATTCAATTTAACTGCTTTTCCAGCATGCTTAGTTAGCGGAGTTCCAGTGCTTTCATGAAAATCATTTTCAGTTAAGTAAGAAATCTAAAATGCTTCTCATATGTTAATAGGGTTTTTGTATGTTAAAGGCATGATATTCAAATTAAACCCAAATCCTACAAGCTTGAGCTTTTAGGAGCGTTGGTCATTTAACACAGACGTTAATTAGCTTGGCAAGATCTCTGGGTTCGAGCCACCTTTTTTGCAATTTATCTCCTATTTGCTGATTTGAAAGTCCATGGAGGACTCTATTTGGTTTATTTGACTCTCCACGTAAGGGTATGGACTTGCACGTGAGGGAGGGTGTTAAAGGTATGATATTCATATTAAACCCAAATCCTATAAGCTTGAGCTTTTAGGAGAGTTGGTCGTTTAACATTGTATAACATTGATTAATCACAATGAATTTATCTGCCAACTAAGGAGCACAAAGCATATACCAAGGTACAAATACATGCATAGGAAATCACACAAACAATCGAGATATTTGGTGGTGGCAAACAAAATAAAGAAGAGGCATCCAGCTTCCATGAAAACAATCACACAGTGGCAATATTACCTTCAACTTTTATTTTTGCTTCACTATTATGTTATTCATTTTCTTCTATTCCATGTAACTGTCACAATGACAAATCTCTAAAGGAAGAAAAAGATAGGAAAAGCACTTAAAAGCATGCAGCAATAGAATGAAAATTTGATTATACAGATCATAAAATGAACACTCTATATGTTCAGCATATGCAGAAGAGAGGTTCAACAAGAAATCAAATAGTGTAATGTAAAGAGACATATTTATTCTTATTTTAGATTGTAAATATTTAATTTTTTATTTCCCCTTGTAACTTATCTTTATTTATATGAAGATAGAGGAGGAAGAGAAGAAAATAAGTAGAGGGAGAGGTGATTTCACAGTCAAATAACAGAGACCATGAGAAGAATTTCAGTAGGATATCAATATTTTGATACTGAACACATTTTTTATGCTTACAATATTTCTACTTTGTACATAATGTGACTTTACAACATTTCTGGAAGAAACTACCAGTATTTTTATACTAACCATATTTTTGAAGTTTGCCACATTTCTACTTTGTACAGAACAAGAGTTGCATAATGTTCATAAGAAATTTTCTGGGTTAATAATTAGGTTTTCAAATTTTGTACACGCAGTGCTGCAAATTTCTAAGTACAATCCATATTAGTGCTGTTTGAACTTCCAGAATTTTAATATTTTCATATGATACTTAGTAGCAAGTGTCAATACTGTACTGCTGAAAAACCAAATTTAAATTCTAAAAACAATAGAAATAACAATAGACTATCAGATAAAAATGAAGGCATCTTAACTACTCAAGATGACAAAGGTAAATGATCCAAGCAATAGGCACATGTTCAATAATGAATTTCTTCAGCATCTACAGCTCAACCTTTTTTTTTCCTCAGTACTATAAATTACAGCCTATTATGCAAGATGGATATCTTATCTTTCAATGAGAGATGGAGCTTGTTTAAGGGTAGAAATGGAACAACAGAAATGAGGGATAGGCACGTGTTCAGTGTGTAGTGTTTCAAAGCATCTACACAGCTGAACGTTATTTTCTTTTTTCTTTCCTCTTTTTTTTTTCATCTTTCAGTTGGATAAGTTACAGTATATTATGCAAGATGAATATCTTATTTTCCAATGAGAGTTAGAGTTTGTTTAAGGGGTAGAAAAGGAGCAAAAGGTTGAGGGAAATGCACCATGATAGAACCTGAACTAGTAATAATACCAATACTAAAATACTAATACTAATAATAATTTGATAGGTAACAAAATATTTAGGATGACCAACTCCCTATCAGAAGCTCAAGCTATAGGATTTGGATTAATATGAATATCAAGGTCTTTAGACACCTCCCCACATGCAGCCCATACCCGTGCGTGGGGAGTCAAATGAACCAAATAGAGTTCTCACGGACTTTCAAATCAACATAAGGAATAAATTATGCAGAGGTAATAATTAGACCTCCGCCAAACTACAACTTTGATACCATTAAATCCACCACAACTCTTCTACCAACACCACATTGACGGATTTGAGTTTAATATGAATATCATGTTTTTCACAAAAATAATAGTAATAACAGTAATAATAATAATGAAGATGATGCGAGGTGTTGGTGTTAAGGCGCACCCAAAGGTAATGCCTCCTTAGGTTAAGATGACGCAGACGCTATCACACCCGAGTGAAGTGAAATGTGACGAGGGTACATTAATTTTATAAAATATGATTCAAAATCTAATTAAATTAATAAAAAAATTTTTACGCTCCTAACATTTAAAAGAAACATCTAATAAAAAAAGCATAGAAATTATATAAATTTCAATATATAATTAGAAATTTCAAGAATTAAAGCGTTTAGAAATGAAATTAAAGTCTGCAAGGTGCGCCTTTTCAATAAGGCACATGTTTTAGATAGTGAGGCACTCAGCCAAGGAGTGATTTTTTCTTGAGCCTAGGTGTGCCTTTCAAAACTATGTGATGACGATGTAGATAATAAACTCAACTACACAATGATCATTATTGCTAGCCTATGATACAAATGCTTCTAATTATTTCTACAATAAAATTTCATAAGACCTTTCCTGAAACAGCACAGCAACTACTGATGCTTGAGAATAACCCTACAACGAATTATTTGATTCCAACACTAATCATGGAAGGAAAAGGACTGCAATTTCTACTTTTGTAAAATTAATTATTTCTACAATCATATTTCATAAACTCCTTCCTTGAAACAACATGGCAACTAGTGAAGCTTAATATTAACCCTAAACGAATTATTTCATCTCCAAATTAGCCAATCATGGAAAAAAAAGTAATGCAATTTCTTACTTTGTAAAATTAATTATTTATACAATAAAATTTCATAAACCCCCATCCTGAAACAACATGGCAACTAGTGATTGCTTAAGCTTAATCCTACAACAAATCATTTCATCTCTAAATTAGCCAACCATGGAAGAAAAAGGAATGCACTTTTATTTTGTAAAATTAATTATTTCTACAATAAAATTTTATGAACCCCTTCCTGAAACAGCATGGCAACTAGTGATGCTTGAGATTAACGTACTACAACAAATATATTTCACCCCCGAATTAGGGGCAATCATTGGAAGAAAAGGAATGCAATTTCTACTTGTAAAATTAAGAGCATGCAGTTTCTAAGAAGGTTGGCAACACTCACAACCAATAAGCCTGCCAAAAATCTTCTCCCAATTAATTAACTGCAGAATCAACAAGAAAAAAATGCACCATAGCAAACTGAGATTAAAGAGTGTAAAGAAAATGTCTAAGCATAGCAGAGTGACTCACTTTACTTCAACGGTAGGTGAAGAATGATCTTCCGAGAAAGACTGAGATCAAGCCAAGCACTTGGCCCCCAAAGCAAAATCATCTTCTAAACTGGCTGATGATACTGGCCAGTACTGTCTTAGGTCGAGTCCCATAATCCCATCTAATATTCATGCCGATTCATGCAAACTGCAGGTAATACATGCCATGATGGCAGGTAACAGGAATTAAGAAAATAATAATTCAACAAAATTACATAAGATTTGTAGAAAAGAAAAGCAACACATCTTCCTTTTTATCTGGCACACCCAGAGTAATACAGGTCACTAAAAGAAGTCTCACTAGACAAGTAATTTTAATTGTTTTAATTGAGATCATCAAGAACAGTTGGTAAAACTGTGTTGTTAATATGAGATTGCATCAACTCTTAATGTTAAAAGTACATACATGGAAACCCTAACATGATGCATTTTACCTTTCTACCAAGCTACACAGATTATTCCTGCAAAACTGTTCGAAAATTCCCCCCTTGTTGGCTATAAATTACATAAAAAAGAACCTGAAGATATGCAGTGAGATAACCAATATGTATGCTAAACATACAATCATGCAACCAAACTTGAGACTCTTTTCTTCTAGTCCCTCATGTTTGGTTATCGCAATGTGGCATTTTCAGAACAATGAAGAACCCAATGTAGGAGACTATGAAGATGTCCCTCTGATCCCATCTGTATAAGGGATAGAGCTTCACCTTGAGGCCAGCAGACTCGTTCAACAAGAATGAATAGAAATCAACACATTGATGTGCCCAAAAACAGTCATGCCCTTTGAACCAAAACTGACCAAACACATCACAACTAGGGGACACTGATCTTGCTAATGGAAGTCTTGTTCCTCAAATAGCGTAGATATTTTCTCATGCAGCAATGGCCAGTCTTCTCCAAGCTGCTGTGGGTTTAGTTCCATTGCAACCTTAAAATCAAGCAAAGAAAATGGATGGCAGGATTCCTCTTGCATGCCTCTTGAAGGCTCAATACTTTTGAACTGATAATGATGACCTCGCCACACACCATTAACAAGCTTCCCACCAGACTGCTGCTTGTTGGACCTGTTCTTCGTCATGTCATGGCCATATCTTGCACCTACCATTTCCATGCAGGACCTGATTATACCCTTCAAGTAAACATCCAGGCCATTGTTTAATAAATTAGCAGAGTCCACTGACACCTCTTCAAGAATGCTGTGTTGAAGCACCTGCTGCATAGCAAGTGTTCCCTTAACATCCTCAATATCATACAGTCTACCACTATCAAGTGAGTGTGGATCTAACACTGCTCGCCAGCGCAAAGACTTTCGCCCCACCAACACCAACTGAAAATAATGGAATCCCAAGTGAGCATGGAGCAGACTTCGACAATAAGAAGTTCTTCCCCACTTCAGAAACTAGGTCATTCTGGTCCTTGTTATTTACAGAAACCGGACCATCAGGTGGTGGTGCATTTATGCCGATGGTTTAGCAGGGTAGGTGAAATTAACCCCCTTTCATTCTTTTGACTGCTCTATCGGTTCTGATGATGCAGCGACTGTTTTAACATCAACAGGAGGAAATGCCCATTTTCTGATATCAGAAAATCAGAGAGTTACCTGTGTAAAATTCAAATCTGATGAGGATGCAATGTCAGCCTTCCATTTAGTACAACAACTGGATGATCCCCGACCTTACGATCACGGATTGATGATCTAGCCTTCTTCGGTGACAATGGAAAGATATTCCCGTTGAAAAATGCAGGCTGGTTTAGCACCTTGGTTAGAATTGGCTTTGGAACTTCTTCATCATTAGTGGCCGGAGGCAACTTCGCATGACAAGCATTTCTCAAGATTGAAACATATGTTTTGTATTATGAAGTGCACATTCTCTTTCCCTAGTATCCTAAAACAAAGCTTATTAAACTCAACCTTGGTTAGCTTCAATGCCAATAATCTATTCAAAATAAGAAAATACTGCTTCGGACCTTTCCAACCAAGTCTCTTCAATCATATAAGCTTTCAAATGGACAAGATGAACCATGAATCTGATGTAAGGTTGGGCCAACAACAGAATTCATGAACAGATCATCAATTTCACTCCCAAGCCTCAAAAGAAAAATCCACAATCAGTAATCTTTGGTCATCCTCCGGAAATAAATTGCACAACTCTTTTTAATATACACACTGGCAACTTCGACAAACCCCCAGCAGTGCCACCTCAACCCTAAAACACATTTCTCTTGAAGGGAGAAGCCGAATCCACAAGCCAGGAGATTCCAACTAACTCTCCCTCCAAAAATTTCAACTCTAACAAATTTTGAGTTCACATTCAACAAATCCAAATCCTAACCCTAACACTAATCAAAATCCAAACTTCAACTCTAATTTACAGAACCCTGAATCAGGCCTTCCCGAAACCCACTTTAACGACACCGTTATTAAAAATCCTAGACACCAACCCCACCAACAACTCCTCAAAACCCACCAAAAACAATCGGAAAAGTAGAGATTCTGGAGGTTATTCACCAGGGTTTCAATCTCAACCCAATTTCTCCTCTTTTTGTTGCAGAGAATTGAGAGAGACAATTGACAGAGATTCAGGCTCGCGAGAAAGAGAGAGAGAGAGAGAGAGAGAGAGAGAGAGAGAGAGAGAGAGAGAGAGAGAAGGCGAGAAAACAGAGAGAAAACTAAGGGCCTGACCTGTTTGGCGGCTGAGGAAAACCGAATGAAAATTGAGATTCAGAGAAGCATAATCAAAGCCTAAGGCTTACGGGTCGGGGTTGCTTCTTCTTTCATTGTGCTTCTTGCTTCGTTTTCATTGCGGGTCTGAGAGTTTTCTATCCTTCTTCTTTCTCTGCTTTCTCTATAAATCGCCCATATTTCCATTTTCCCTCTCAAATTTTCAAGGGTTTCTGTAGAATCAGAGATTGGAAGGAACCCTTTTCTTCTCTCTCTTCTCGGCTTCTGTCTTGTTTTTCCCTTATAATATTTCTTTTGCTTTTTTTTCTTTTTCCTTTTTCTTCTATATTAATAATTGGAAACTTCTATATGGTATTACCATTTTTAAAAATCATCTTTGGAAACTTCTATTTGGTTTTCATTTTTAAAAATCATCTTTGAAACCTCATTTTTCTTCCTAATTATTTTTTAAGCTTCTCATTTCTTGTCATACTAAGGTGGGGGTACATCCTTGGTCCTCTCTCTCTCAACATAAGTTTGAACTAATTTAAAGATTTAAAATTTGGATATTTTATATAATATTTAACTATTTCATTTGATAGTATAAATAGAAAAAAAAAGTACGAAAGTGTACTCAAAGTTTTTATTTAAGATAAAAATTATTGTGACATTTAAAAAAAAATTAATATAGGAGTCTCAATTGAAAGTTTTATCCAAACTTTTTTTTTACAATTAAACATTTTAGTTACATCTATAATAAACTGTTTTCATTGGAACTTGAACTTAAGACCTCTCCCTTTTATGTCCTTCTTTTTTAAAATGTTGAACGCTCTACCACATGAGTTATGTATAATGTGCTATCCAAACTCTTTTTAAATTTATTTTTTATGTTTAAATATAATTTTTAATGTTTGAGAAACTCAAGTAAATATTTTTTAAAAATCTTATATTCTTGTTCTTTGGGATAACTTTCTTTAGTTGGTGTTTCCTTTTGTTTGATTTTCTTTTTCATTCTTATATTCAATCTATGATGATAAGTATAATAAGTATGAAGTTCCAATCAAATTCCAAAAGATATATTTCTTGTTGCATTATGTGTATTTTGAATACCCATACCTATTTTTATTTATTGTGTTGTGAAAGTTGTCATCTTAATTCTTAAAATTATTTTATGGGTGTGAGTTTCATTTTTCGTTTCTCCAATTATGTACCATATTTTAATCAATATATGTACAACATATTAAACACTCTAAAGATGTGTAAAACGGTGGTTTTAATGGATATATATATATATATATATAAGCTATAATTTTAACTAGATTTTTCTTACTTATGATTAAGTAAGTTCCTTAACAAATTCTTAATTCTCACATAATGCCTTTATAGTGTCCCAAAACTTTAAAAAGGTAAAAATAGTGGATTTAATAGAACAAGATTAAATTAAATGTTACACTCTCTTATGAGTCTTACGTCAGCAAACTAACTTTAACTAATCTTCATTATTCTTAAATAATTAGCATAACATATGATGACAATTTTAATTAGTTAAGAAAATTTATAGCTTGACTTATCACAACTTTATAGTACTTTATGTATCATCTTGAAGGATTGACTCATGAAATAAGTAATAGCCTAAAATGATCCCCTCAATCAAATCCTAATATAAAATGTTGAATATTTTGATTTTAGCGTATGAATTTAATTTAAGAAAACTAATTGGCAGCACAAAGCAAATAATTGATTTTGAATGATATTAATTCCGATGTCTCTAAAGATCCTATGTATAAACCTTTGGAAAGTGAGAGAGTATTGCATAAGTCAATAAATATTATTCTTTATATGTAGATATTGATCAATGGACATGTGAAGGTGATTTTCTTTTAATTTTCAAATTAATGGAGAGATTTAGAAGAGCTCTATTACCAATTAAGAGTAAAGAAGTCATATCTAGTCATCGTTAGCAAGATATGATATAGATATAATAGTGGAAAATGATCCATCTTGCTCATTGAGTTCAACT
Source organism: Tetrastigma voinierianum (assembly GCA_016808115.1). NCBI lineage: Eukaryota > Viridiplantae > Streptophyta > Magnoliopsida > Vitales > Vitaceae > Tetrastigma > Tetrastigma voinierianum. The sequence continues at coordinate 916,096 of JAEQBH010000260.1, read as the reverse complement.
TGATGTAGTTGATAAAAACTCAACATCCTATAGTCAACCTCATTGGAACAAGCTTTCTTGAACTCATTTTTCCTTATAGTAATCCTACTTTTCAAAGGATAACTTATGTTGGTCATATAGAACTACTATATTGATATTGGCTAGATAGTCTTTGAATCAAGGAGAGCTTTAGTAACTTAGTCTTGACTAGGATTTGGCATGAATAGACTTTATAGTTACCTAATGTTTAGCATCTTCTTTCAAATAAATGTGTGATAAGTGTAGATATCAATGGGTCGATCCTCTTACATCTAGGAGATTGACCAATTTTTGCATTATCATACTCTTAGTCCTTTTGGGTTCAACCTTTAACCTTTCAAATAATGAAGTCAAGATAACAATTGTCTTGTACTTCACTGTATATTTATTTATCATTATTTTAAATTTTCTTTTATTATGCTTGATTTTCCCATATCTCTTCCTTATCATTAAAGGGAAGCAAAACCTTTCAAATGTCTATCATCTATAAGTTGATTCAATGTGTTATTGTACAAAATATTCTATTAAACAAGTTTTCTGTATTTTAGATTTGGCTGTCACGAACTTAGTCTTCCTTACAAAATCTTGTGGTGAACTTAGACAACTCGTCATTTGGATCGCTTAAGCCTTCACTCTTCATTGCTTAGCATTATGTTGCCATCCGTCAACGTTGATGCCAAGAGAATTGACTTGGAAGGAAAGAACTCTTATTGATGGAAAACTCTTACAACACTTTGGGAAGCTTAACCAGTTGGTTAGGGTGCTCTCGCCAAATGAGGTTTCACCTCCATTTATAGGCACCTTATATAAATTCTCTATGAACTCCGTCTGCTCCTTACAAATCATGGTATATAGCCTGCACTCTACTATGTACACACACACAAGTTATATATCAAGAGATCTGATGAAGACTCTAGACAACCTCCATTCTTCCTTACCACCCCATAGCTCTATGTGAACTCCTCTAGATTTTCAGAATCTTCTACACTAAGTCAATATACAAGGTATCTTTTTTAAGACTTTCCACCATGACTCTCCCTAGCTTCTCAAGTCTTCTACACATGTGTAGAAGAGTGTAGATTTCTCTAGGGCCTTCTAGAAGTTTCAAAACTCTTGTAGCCAAGGAGGGCCCCATAAATCTCTAGAATTCTCCTCTCCTGTAAGATACCCATGGTGGGATCCTTCTTCCCCATGATGGTGGGGGTCAGAATGAGCACATGACACTCTCCCCACCATATTGATGAATCCCACTGACATACCTTGGTCTCGAATCGGTCGAACCAATCTCGCGAATCCTGATTCAACGCATCCCATGCCTGCCAGCTCTTCGCCTGTAAACCCTTCAATCGAATCCAAGCACTTCAAGACAAAGAGGGACCCCGGTTCATAAGGACCCACCAAACCAGATACTCTCCACCTTCTTTCTCCCGAGCCTCCAACCCATCACTGGTACTCCATCTTTTCGAGGCCCAGAGTGTCATTCCTCCGCCCACGACTTCTCCTGGGTTCTTAAGGTTCTATCCCTATACATAATACGATTAACTTGCTCCTCGCCCATTACCTGTTAACTAGCCTTGGACACAGGAATTGAGGGCATGCCAAAATCTGCACTCAACCCATACATGAGATCCCCTTCCTCTTTTTCACTTTTCGTTGTATCGAGCACTCTCTTAGGACATTCCCACAAAAGCAACTGATCACATATGAAGCATCTCAACCTTGGCACAAACTCTTGTTGCTTGCCCTATCCTTATCCTCCCTAGTGGAGGGGACCTTGCCCTTCCCATACCTAGTAGTACTAGGAGACACCTCTTTCTCCTCCACCCATGGTGTGACTATCCCTAAGCCTCTTTATGAGCAGCTCATAACTTGACCGATATCCAGTCTTACAAATGGCTTACCTCACCATTTGTCATCCCGAGTTTGTGCCTTGTCAAGGCATCCACCCTTGACTCCAACCTAGTAAGCACACTCAAGATCTTACCTGAAAAGCCATGAACTCTTTCTGTGATACCACTGAATCGGTGAGCCTTTGCATTTTGAAGGTCCTCTAGGGACCCACCTCAGATATTCCCCCATGACCAATGCAATCGGTCTAAAGGTCCATATCCCCTTGTTTTCCATACCCAACTCTAGCTTGGCAATCCGTCCCTCAAAACTAGAAATGACATTAAGAGACTTGGCATCCTACCAGATAGGAGGGCCACAAGGTCCCACCCCCGGGGTCCCTCCAAGCCACTAACACTTCTCCACATGAGAGCCCACTAATGCTTTCTCCAAGCACACTCACACATCGCAACCAAGCTCTGATACCAACTCCTCCCTTAAGATGGCACCAACCAAAGCTCTAATACCAACTCCTCCTTTGAGATGGCACCAACCAAAGCTCTGATACAACTCCTCCCTTGAGATGGCACCAACTAAAGCTCTAATACCAACTGTCACAGACTTAGTCTTCCTGCTAAGCTCCCATGCGGCACTTAGACAACTCGGCACTCATGCTGGGCGGGGTTAGTCTCCCACGGCTCCTTCGCTTTTCTTCTATGCTTCCGGCTTCTACCCACGACTTGATGCTAAGAGAGAGAACTTGAACACTTGGAAGAAAGAACCTATTGAAGGAAGAACTCTTATACAATGCTTTGAGAAGTTTCAATCTTTGGTGGTTTGGCAAATGAGGCCACCATCACTACTATAGACACTTTCTGTATGGAAGTGTGTAGAACTTTTGATGGTTCCTACAAATCAAGAGAGTTCTAGGAATTTTACATTGTATGTTAATATGCAAGAGGTCTCTTAAAGACTTCTATGATAATCCCCATACTTCCATACTCTCCCAATAATAAGTGTAGACTTCTTCGGAACCTTCTAAAACCTTCCACATTCTTCTAGCAAGGGAGGTGTTGTAACACCCCAAATTATACCCTAATAGTTTATTACATGTTTAGGATATAATATAAGTAAAATTTATGCTTTTTGAAATTGTGTAAAGTGTGAAAACGTGAATGGGTAAAAATGTTCACATTATGGACTTATATATGTTAAGAAAAGATATGTTAAAGAATAAATATGATAAGTTGATTTTCAATAGAATTATGAAGGACTGATATAAAAAGGGAGAATTTAAACCAATGATGTGATAATCCAAATATGGTCATAATAGAGCTGGGAAAGACCAAACATGGTCTTAGAGATTGGATAATTTCTCATTTTGGGGCTAGGGCATCTACTAAGGTAAAAACAGGAGCAAGAAGCTGGGGCTGAGTTCCACTATTCAAGATCAAGTCTGTCTGGCAATGAAGAAGAAAAGGTTTAAGCTTCAAAGAAATCAAGTTATGAAATTATATATGGAACTTTGTTGTGGAAATTAACCTAACTCCTTTGTCTAAGTTATGTAGGAAAAAACTTGGCCAGAAATGTTGTTGGTTGGTATAAGATGAGTTTTATGGTTTATTTTGAGTTTCGCTGAGTAGGTTTCGATTTTGGAAGGTTTTGAAATGTAAAAATATTTCACATTTAAAAAACATAAGTAAAATGAGACTCAAGAATATATAAAAGAACATTTTAATCACTTTCACTACGGTGGTAGTTTTTACAAGATATATTATGATATTTGGATTTATAAATTGAAATAATGGGTCTCAACAATGTACAGAGAACAGTTTAAAGAGTCCAGCTCTGTTGTTATGTTCCCTCCTCGCCTAAAGTGGGTAGGGGCATGATGCTTTAGTGGTATCGTAGCCTAGGTTTAGCGTGCACGCCTGTGGGTTTGTTTATCAACCGTCAACCCACGGAAAACATGTGGATGTCAGGTAACCTGATACCACACTATTGTGTCCCCTTTACTGGGACCTATAACTTAACAAAAATCTGTTAATTCCTCGTATTTCCACCAAAATAACTTGTACAAATGAGCACAAGATGGTCCATTCTGGGCCAATTATCATATCATGATCTCTTCTGTCCATCTATGAGTAAAAATGACCATAGGTCCATTTATCCATAATTAACAAGATAATAACAAGGCTATAATTATGTTCCTGTAAGAGAGGCTTAATTTACAATACTTTGTATAATAAAAACATATCAAAATAGTTTATTCTAATATATTTTATAGTAAGAACTTAAAGAACCCGGTTCATACTAGTTCTTCAAGTGAGCACCGTTTCCTTACTACACACTCCCTTGCAATTAGTGTCTAATATAGTGAGCAATGCCCAATAGAGTGGTCCCATATATACTTCTCACCATGCATATGCAATGGTCATGTAAAACACATTCCAATCAAGATATTCATGCACCCAGAATTGAATTTATATGACATGAATGAAATGTGACTTACCATGTGTCCCATGTACCGAGTCCTCACCGACTATCAAACCTGTAGTCACAATTGACTCCCACACAATAAATGCCAAAACCCATGTGATAAAATCCATCATTCTTGAATTACATTCGTGTCATTTTACAAACAAATTTCTACTTTGTTTTTCAAACCAAAGCTTTTGGATGTTACATTCACAGCATTCAAAAAACTAGGTATTTTTGTGGTAGCTAATTTCTATAGTCTCACCACAGTTTCATGAAGCCTTCCACACTTTCTCAAGTTTTCACCGTTAGACACAATATGTATAACCAAAACTAACTGGCTACAATTCGAAGGTGTCTATCCCTACTTGCTGGCACACCACACATATTTTCTGCCATTCTTTCTCCATTTTGACCGTGCGACTTGGCTGACGCTGTCCCACCGTATCGAGTCCACCCAATCAAACAAGTATGATTATAAATCATGCACTTCACACCTATTTCTTTTACATACATGTCTGTGCATGAGATAATGCAATGTCATTTCATGCTCAAGGCATCATGTCACAACATATATGATGAATTGTTATATGATAATTTTGATCATACGTAAGATCACTCAAGGCATCATGGACAATTATATCAAATATGTAATCTCCACAAAATTTCATTCATGTCAATATATCATACTGCATATCATCACAATGAAATATTACTTAGTTAAGCAAATCCACGCACTTTTATCCTCTCTAGGGCTAAATTATATAACATAGTCCACAAATAGCTTACACATGTTACATGTAATGGCCATACACACACTATTCATCACATGTCATTACATTAGGACACATATTGGACACATCTAATCAATTACTACCAAGCATGTCACTCAAACTCAAGCAATGACAATCTCTGTCCTCAAGATCAATTTGTAAGTGAATAGAGATGCCCACAAAACATTCCACAACATTCCACACAACAAACCACAATGTTATAGGATAGTTCCTCCTGAACTCCTGCTCGTAAACCAGCCCTCAACAACCTTTCTGCACTGGACACAAAACCACAAACAAATCAAGATAGTAGTCCTGGAAAACTGACCATAACTTGATATAGAGGTCCGATTTGGGTGATTCAAAAGCCTAACATCAAGTTCTCAGATAGAGCTGCCAATTTTGAAGATACCAGTCCAAATTCTTACTTTTCCCAACCAATCAATCCCAAAAATTTACGTGAGGTTCGGCCAAAACAGGGAAGCCCGTGGGCAGCCCCTGAAACTGATCATAATCTCATGAGTAGAGGTTCACTTGGGTGATTCAAGCATAACATCAAGTTCCTCAGACAGAGCTACAATTTCCTCAAGGATACTAATCTAAATTCCCTTTTGTAACCAAAAATCAGCGTCCAAAAATTGACCATCATATAGGGTCAAAAGGCACTAGTTATTCCCATAACCCATTATTTGCCAAACAACCCCTTTTAGGTAAGGGCCACAGCCCTTAGGCATTAAATAACCAAACATCCTCAGAATGGAAAATCAACCAGTAGGGAAGAACCCTACTTCACAGAGAGCTTAAGACTGCTTTCTAAGTCTCCGGAGACTTGAAACCCACGATCTCTCGAACTCTTTAAAGGAATCTTTCAAGCAAATCCTTTTGAGTCAGTGTGTACTCGTAGCCTCGCCTGCAGAGATGGGCTTTTAGTTCGCCACTCAGTGCAGAGCAACCGAGTTCGTAGATCGAGAGAGACAGCTGGTTTCCTCCTCTACTCCTTCCTCTTACTTAAAAACCGTAAAACACTCAGTTCTTTCCCCATTTTCTTTAACTTCACCAATGTTTGGCCCACGCCACCCACGTGTCGCGACTTGTCCCGGGTCCGTTTCTACCCGAAACAATTTATTTCGTCTCGGTTCAAGTTCAATTTATTTTAAATGAACTTTACTTAATTTATTTTTTTCAATTTGGAGATTTTTCTCAAAAATCCAGTTTTTGGGGTCCACCAAACACCCGATGTCTCGAAAATTATGAAAATTCGACCGTGGTCGAATTTAACTTAACTATCCTGCAGAATCAGATTTCACTTGCATTTAATCCAATGGTGAGGTCCGCTTTGTCATCCGAGATCTAGAAAAATTTTAGGTTTTCAACTTATACTGTAGCGGCAATTTACCGTTTTTCCATTTTTCGGAAAATTTCAAATTTTCCCGGGTTTTACAAGGTGTTTCTGGAAAACTTATTAGGTTAAAAATGTACTTACATAGTGTATTGTGTCGCTCAATGCGGATGTCCTTGTTTTCAGATATTGTCTAGGAATGGATCAATCTCAGAAGTCAGGAGGAAACAACTGAAAGGCCAATCCCATGGATCTTAATCCATAAGTCTCTTGTCTGCCCGGGTAGGGCTAGAAGTGACCATGCCTTCAACCGGTTGCTGTTAAAAATTTCTCAAGATATGGCAAGGGTCTTAGATCGACTAACATCACTCTAGAGTCCGATTGATTCTCAGAACAAAGCATGAGAAGTGGAAGAATCGTTCATGGTACAGTTTGGGGAAGAGTTTGATGTGCTGAGTTTTGGCTTGAGAAATTACAAAGAGCTTTGGATCACAAATGTCCACCGAAGAAATGGCTAAATGCTGTCCCACCTGTAGAGAAACCATAGATCGGGTGGAAGTTATATGAACCATTACTTCCGGGACCACTTATGGGACTCTTTGTCCAAGAGTCGCACAAAGCATGTCACTAATGATTATAAAGAGACCGTGTGGAAGCACTTCGAATATGAAACAAGTAATCCTATGTAGGAATATGAGAAAGAGTTTAGCCGCCTAGTAAGTATGTGTGTGCCGAATTATTCTTACTGAAACTTTCCATGTAGACGCTTCTGAGACGGCCTAAATGAAATAATAAAGCACCTCATAGCCGAGACATCGTTGCAAGAAGACCTTTATTAGTCGGTGCAAGGCCATGAAAATTCGAGAACTGAACAGAAGCATCGTGAAAGAACCGAAAGTTCTCAAGAGGTAGCTCCTCCCAAAGAAAAGAGCTAGAGAATCTCTAACTGAATCTGCAGATGTGGTTCGCTTACAAGAGGTAGGAGACAAGGACCTACCATGACATAGGGTTTTGGTAGAGGTATTTCAACCAAACAAGACGAAAGACCTGAATGTCCGTACTGTCACAAAAATCATTATGGTACTTGCAGAAGGGTAACTGGAGGATGCTCGATGCGAGCCACGTCATTTGATAGCAAATTGTCCTGAAGGATCAGGATTTCAGAAATCCTAAGGAAGTAGTCGAGGAAGATCAAATGTACCTCCATCGACTCATGATAGAGGTAGAGGGCAAGGTAGTTCAGGACGACAAGGAAGAGGTATTGCTTTAGAGATAGTAAATCGCCCTACTACTACAGTCCCAACTCGAGCTTATGCTATGAGAGCTCGTGAAGATCAGGATGCAATAGGGGTTATTGTGGGTAATTTCACTCTTTATGACAATGAAATGCATGCTTTGGTAGATCTAGGTTCTACACATTCTTATATATGCATTGAACAATTGAGTGATGAATTGCCATTAGTAGAACCTTTAACATATGAGATGCTTGTTACCAATCCTATGGGGTATAGTGTTAAAGTTAACCGAGTGTATAAGAATTATCCCCTAATGGTCTATGATAGGGAATTTTTGGTTGATCTGATTGCTATGCCTTTTCATGAGTTTGACTTGATTTTGGGCATGGATTGGTTATCCAAACATCGGGTTATAGTTGATTGTGATAAGAAAACTGTATTGCTTAAATGTTTTGACCAGTCAGAAGTAACTGTACATGGTATTCGATCTGACTCAGTGTCAAATGTAATCTCTGCAATGCAAGCCCGATGTTTTCTTAGAAAAGGTCATGAAGCCTTTTTAGCTTTGGTACTTGACTCCAAGAGAGGACAGTAAATCTAGAAAATATTCTAGTGATAAAAGAATTCGAGCTCTGTATATTCATCGAAGCACACCGAGAGAAGTAGATATGTCTATTGAAATTGTACAAGGGATGACTCTTATTTATAGGGCACCTTACCGTATGGTCCCAACTGAATTAAAAGAGTTGAAGACTTAACTTCAGGAATTATTGGACAAGCTTATCTGGTCCGACTTGTTTCACCCAGTATGCACCGATTTTGTTTGTCAAAAGAAAGATGGCACTCACTGATGTGCACGCCAACGACAAATAAATAAGGTAATAGTAAAGAATAAATATCCGCGTCAGAATAGAAGATCACTTGAAAGGGCAGCCAAGATAGACTGCACTCGTGGATATTATCAACTTCTATAAAAGATGTCATGTCCCAAAAACAACCTTAAACCCGATATGGTCATTAAGGAGTTTTTGCATGCTACGGGTTGACTAATGCATTCCGACGCATTCATGGACTTGATGAGTAGGGCATTCCAACTTTATTTGACTGCTTTTGTAAAGGGTATTCATCATGATATCTGTGTATTCAGCTATCAAAGAATTTTATGAACAATATCATGATAGTGTTACAGATCCCGAGAGAGTAGTGCGTTGTTTCGTTAAGTTAAGTAATGTGATTTTTGGCTTATGGGAAAGTGTCATTCCTCTGCCATTGTATCCTCGTAGAAGGTATTAGAGTCAATCTCTACTTAAAATCAGCTAAATTTGTGGAGCTTGAAACCACCCTAATGTAACAGAGGTGAAGTTTTCGTTTAGTCACATTGATGGTTCGTAAAAGGATTCTCCATCATAGCATCTAAACTTACGAAATTACTTCAGAAAGGGGTGAAGTTTGTGTGGGATGACAAGTGTCAGTCAAGTTTTGAACAGTTAAAGAAAAATAATTTGTCACACCAAGGTTGGCACTAACCTACTCCGTGTAGAGAATATGCTTTGTATAAAGGATGCTTCAAAGATAGGCTTGGGATGTGTACGATGCAAGATGGAAAAGTAAGGGCATACGCCTGCATGCATGAAACCGCATGGGACACTATCTCACACATGATCTGTAGTCAGACTAAGAGGTTCGCTTTGAAAATATGGTGACATTACTTATATGATAAAAAATATAAAATCTTTACAGATCATAAGAGTCTTAAGTATTTGTTAATTCATAAGGAACTGAACTTGAGGCAACATCGGTGGTTAGAAAATTTTTAAGGACTATGACTGCATAATTGATTACCACCCAGGAAAAGCTAATGTGGTGGCGGATGCCTTAAGTAGAAAAGTTGTGATGTCCTAAAACTTGGGGGTCCGTTAACCAACCGTCAACTCGTGGAAAACTATTGGATATTGGGTAACCTGATCCCACACTATTGGGTCCTCTTTACTGGGACCCATAATTTAACAAAATCTACGTAGTCTCCCTTTGTACAGTGGAGCTCTACCAAAAATACAACCTCGTATAATATACATGGCCCATATACAAATATCATATCATGACCTCTCCGGGTCCATTTACGAGTAAAAATGACCACATAGGGTCCATTTATCCATACTCAAACATAATGCACAAGACTATAATACCATAGTCCTTAAGAGTTTAATTACAATACTCTTTACACAAAACATACATCAAAACAATTGTTCCAATATATTTTACAAAAGTGGAGAACCAAAGCCACAACTCCGACTCTCTTCGACGGCGCCCTCGGGAGCGAGCAGCCTCTCCGCACACACCCTCGTATTCGAAAGGGGGTCCCATGACAGGATGAGCAATGCAAAGTAGAGTAAACTCCTACAGAGGCTACTCCACACCTAAGTGCACATGAAATGGTCATGTCACCAAAAAAACACATTCCAATCAAGATTATGCAAACCTAGAATGAAATTCTACATGCCATGAATGAGATGCGACTCACCATGTCCCATGTACCGAGTCCTCACCGAATCCATCAAACCCGAGTCCCAACCAACTCCTATCACACAATTCCGAAACCCATGCGTGATAAAATCCACCATTCTTGGATTACATCCAATGATCATTTTACAAAACAAAATTCATTTGTTTTCAAACCAAAATATTTTTGGATGTTCACCTCAATAATCATTTGTTTTCAAAATCCATGTCTTTGATGGCGGCACTTCTTTCCCGGGTCCCATCGCGTACTTCACAAACATTCCCACACTTTTACGGGCTTTCATTGATGGATCCATATGTGTAACCAAAAAGATAACGGGCCTTTCACCTGACACATAATTTCATTTTCCATTTTCAAACCGTGCGACTCAATTTAGACGTTGTCCCATTTTTCGAGCCTACACAATCAACACCAAACGCAGTGTTAATTATAACCATGCACTCACATCCATGTCATGCGATGTTCCTGTGCATAAATGAAATGCGATGTGCCATTGCATGCTATATCATGCCACGTATATGATGAATGCTATATGAGCAATTTAATCATGCATTTTTCATGCACCATGGACAACTATATCAAACATGCATGTAATCTCCACAAAATTTCATTAATGTCAATATATCATACCCACATATATCAATATCACAATCAAATCATTACTTAGTCAAGAATCGACACACTTTATCCTCTAGGCTAAATTATGACATAACATGTCCACAAAATAGCCTACAAACAAGCCATACAATGGCCTTATCCATACACAAACTCATCGCATGTCAATACATTAGGACACACTTATTGACATCTAATCAATTACTACCAAGCATGTTATTCAAACTCAAGCAATTACAACCTTATCCTCAAGACCAATTGTGGCATAGAGATGCCCACAAAACATTCCACACAACAAACCATAACAGAATTCATTGTGAGGCTCAACTCATAAGAAAACTAGTCCCTAACAAATCCCAAAATTTGGACTAAACCATTAAAATGTACCCTAAGTCAGAGTACCTGAAATAATCATAAATTGAGTTATAGAGGTCTGATTTGGGTGATTCAAAAGCCTAACATAAATTTCTTAGATAGAGTTACAATTTCCTTGAAGAATACTAGTCCAAATTCTTACTTTTTCTCAACCAAAAATCAGTCCCAAAAATTTGGACAATAGGTTTGGCCAAAACAGGGCAGCCCATGGAAGTCTCGAAAAATGGACCATGACCTGGGTTAGGAGGTCCACCAGTAGATTCGGAAGATCAACTCACTCAAAATTGAAGCTGTACTCTGCTGAAGGACACGAACCAAGTTCTTTTCCCCAACTGTGAATCATTCCCCAAACCTGGGATTAATAAACAAAGCATCAACCTAAGCCGTGACAATTCCTAAATTAAAATGGACCATAACTGGAAGCCATAGATAATCCTATTCTGGAATGATTCAAAATCCTAACCCTATTCCATAATTTCTGTGATATACCATATTAAGGAAACCGTCCACGCTTTCCTTTTTTTCCCAACCGAAAATCATCCCAAATCAGACTCAAACAAGAATAAATTTAAGCTCGTGATTAATTTTAGAAATTAAATGAACCATAGCTTGAGCTATGACAGTCCTAATTTGAGATTCAAAACCACATCGTCTACAACTTCAGCTAATTTTCATGAAGGATACTAGTCCAAGTTCCCATTCCCAACCGAAAATTAACCCAAACCCGACACAACAGTTAATATCAAGTCAGACAATTCCAATTAAATGGACTCAGAATCCTCTGAGCCATAGAGGTCCAATTTATGATTCAAAATCCCAACATCGTCTACAACTTTAGTTACAATTGTCATGAAGGATACTAGTCTAAATTCTCCCTTTTCACAGAAAATCTGCTTCCCAAAACCAGATGATCATATAGGTCAAAATATAAGACTATTCCCATAACCCATTATCTGCCAACAGCTTTATAAAGGCCACTAGTGGCATTAAAACTCAACCAAACAGCCCTGTAGAATGCAAAATAAACCAAAGTATAAGTAATCCCCACTCGAACTGAAGAAACTCTATAAGCCCAGAATCACTCCTAAACCCGAAACTTTTTTGATTTCCGAACTCCCGCCAACCTCCGTGAAATCCCTTGTTTCGCATCTACGTGAGTCTGCCAGAGTGATGAACTTTCGCTTTTTTCGCCCATCAATTCGACCATAAACTCAGAGATCAAGAGAGAAGTTTTGAAAACTTCTTCCTCCCTTTTCTCTTCAGAAGTTTATCTAACCACAGCAGCAAAATGAGTTCCTCCTCTCTCAAATTTGACTTATCTAACTTATCCTTAAGTTTTAAAGACAAGGCCCACATCGCGCCACGTGTCCACGCATTGGTTTGGGTCCCTTTTTGCCCTTAAATATTTTATTTCGTCCCAATTCAAGTTCAATTTATTTTAAATGAACTTTACTTAATTTATTTTTTCAACTTTAGAGAATTTCTCAAAAATCATGTTTTCGAGGTCCATCGGACACCCAACACCCTGAAAATCCGACTGTCTAGGAATTTAACGAAATTCGTCTGAGTAACTAGATTTCGCGAGACGAATCCAATGGTGAAGTCCGTTTCATCATCCAAGATCTAGAAATTTTTCCAGGCTTCCCTGAACCATTTCGACAATTTTACTGTTTTTACCATTTTTTAGAAAAATTAAAATTTTCTCGGGTTTTACAAAAACAATTTCTGTTTTGTCCTTGAAACATTGTACATAGAGATTTACAATTGATGGAGCTTTGTTAGCTTAATTGAGAGTTATGCCTGATTTGAAACATATGATAATAAATGCTTAGGAAAATGATGTCAAGTTGCAACAAAGAGTACAATTAGTTAGCAATGGAGACAAGATTGACTATTCTATAAAAGATGATGGAGGTTTGTATTACAAGAGCAAATTATGTGTACCGAATGTCTAGGAATTGAAAAAGAAGTTGATATATGAAAGCCACAATACCGTATTCACCATGCATCTTGGAGGTAACAAGATGTACCAGGATTTGAAACAATATTACTAGTGGAGAGGGATGAAAAAGGATATAGTGGAGTATGTATCCAAATGTTTGACTTGTCAACAAGTAAAAGCTGAACATCAAGTACCGTATGGTCTGCTGAATCCCATTCCAATTCCACAATGGAAGTGGGACAACATTACTATGGATTTTGTATCCGGTTTTCCCCTCACCCAAAGAAAACATGATTCTGTTTGGGTAATTGTAGACATACTTACAAAGTCTTCTCACTTCTTATCAGTCCGACTTGACTATTTCATGGATAGGTTAGCAGAGTTATATGTGAACGAGATATTTTTGTTGCATGGGATTTTAGTGTCAATAGTGTCTGACCACGATCCACGGTTTACGTCAAGGTTTTGGAAAGAATTACAGTTAGCCTTGGGTACTCGACTAAATTTTAGTACTACCTTCTATCCACAAACAAATGGACAATCTGAAAGAGTGATTCAAGTGTTGGAAGATATGCTTCGGGGTTGTATGCAAGATTTTCCTGGAAGTTGGGATAAGTATATTTCCCTTATGGAATTTGCCTACAACAACAGTTACCAGTTTAGTACTAGTATGGCCCCCTATGAAGCCTTGTATAGAAGAAAATGTAGAACTCCTATATGTTAGATAGAATTAAACGAGCATAAAGTAATTGGTCTTGACATAGTGAAAGAGACAATGTAAAAGTTCTGGGATCATTCAACAGTTGCTAAAAGCTACTAATGATAGAGACAAAAGTTGTACGAGATTCGAAGGATCAATAAGAAGTCTGTGGATAAAATATTCTTGAAAGTATCACCTTGGAGAAAGATACTCTGGTTTGGAAATAAAGGAAAATTGCGTCCAAGATTTATCAGACCGTATGAGATTTTGGAAAGAATCGACCAAGAACATCGTTTGGCTCTGAAAGCTGCCAAATTACATAATGTGCCTATGTGTCAATGCTTCAAGATATTGTTATGATGAACTCACATATTGCTCAGATAAGCTATACACGTAATCGACTTCACTACAAAGAGCTAAAAGCTATTCTAGATCATGGGAAGTAAAACAACTACTGAACAAACAAGTCTCTCTTTTGGTAAAGGTGCTTTGGAAACACCACTGGGTATGGAAGAAGCCACTAGGAACCAGACCGACAATGAGGGCACAAGATCCACAACTCTTCGATTCAGCGAGTAATTTCGAGGAAGAAATTTTTAAGTGGAGTCAGGACACCCCAAATTATACCCTAGTAGTTTATTACATGTTTAAGGTATAATATAAGTAAATTTTGCGTTTTTTGAAAATTAAGTGTAAAGTAGGAAAAAGGTTAAAATGGTAAAATGTCACATTAAGGACTTAAGAGGCATAAGTTAAGAAGATTATACGTTAAAGAAGAAATATGATAAGTTGATTTTCAAATAAAATGAAGTGGAAGGACTAATAAGTAAAAAAAGAGAATTTAAACCAAATTGTGATAAGCCAAACATTGCCTTAAGTCGAATTTGGGATAAGACCAAACATGGTCTTAGAGATTGGATCATTTCTCATTTGGGGCTAGGGCATTTACGGTTTAGGAAGAGGAGCAAGAAGTTGGGGTCTAGTTTTCCATTTGTTCAAGGATCAAGTTTGGTTCATGTAAGAAAGAAGGAAGAAGAAAAGGTTTAAGCTTTAAGAAATCAAGGTATGGAAACTATATATGTATGGATATTATAAGTATGGAAATTTTGTTAGGAAATTAACCTAATTCCCTCTTTGTCTAAGTTATGTAGGAAAAATCCTATTAGAAATGTTGTTGGTTGGTATAAAATGAGTTTTATGGTTTATTTTGAGTTTCGTTTGAGTAGGTTTTGATTTTTGGTTTTGAAATGTAAATGTAATATTTTGGTAATAGTGAATTTGTGTAAGTACAAGTAAATGAGACTCAGGAATATATGTGCAAGAACATTTAATCACCACTACGGTGGTAGTTTTACAAGATATATTATGATATTTGGATTTATAAATTGAAATGGGTCCACAAATGTCAGAAAATCAGTTAAAAGAGTCCTAGTCCTGTGTTACGCCCCCTCCCTTCGCCCAGGAGGGGGTAGGGTCGTGACAGGTATCTTCAAGTCTCTAGAATCTTCCCACCTTCCTATATAAACCTCTTAGGGTCATTTATACTTATTCATTCTCAAGTGGGGTCTCTCTTACAAGTGACGGTGTTACATCATGGTTCATTGATTTTCTAGTACAAATTAAAGACATTTATCTCAATGGTTTTATTCTTGAATGAGACTTGCAATACTCATTTTGATAGTATGAGTGTATTTGTTGTTAGTGATAGTGTTAGAAAATGAGTTGAAGGGAGCATAGCTAAGTTAGGGGGGGGAGAGGGGCGCAACGAGTGGGCGTAGAATATGCACGAATTAGTTGATTAGCATATTGATTAATATTGGGTTTGTCTCTAAATGATAGGGCAAGGGTTCAAACCCTTATTGTTGTGGGTAGGAAAGGTTTTCCAAGTATAGTAGGAATGAGTTGAATATTTTATTAACAGGCTATGGGTTTGTTTGGTTTATGTTTTTTAAAACACAGAAAACATCATTTCTGTGTTTTTTGAAAAATGTTCTTATTATCCGAATTTAGTGTTTTCAATATTCTTCGTGTTTTCTAGAACAAAAAAGAAAAATGAACCAAATGTTTTCTCTATGTTTTCATTGTTCTTCTTGTTTTTTAGAACAAAAAATAGTTTTCAAATCTATAAACAAACATGCCTATATATCTAATTCCATAAAATCTATGAAGTGGTAGAATTTGTCAACTTGCATTATGTGTCGGATGAAAGTCTGCTATCTTTTGGTTGCCACATATGGATCAATTCAGAAAGCCCAAAGAAAAAAGGGAAGGCTCAGGAAGCCCGCGATGGACCCTGCAAAATTGTCACCCATAAAAGACATGGATTTTGAAAACAAATAATCATTGAGGTGAACATCCAAAAAGCTTTTGGTTTGAAAACAAATGAAATTTGTTTTGTAAAATGATCATTGGATGTAATCCAAGAATGATGGATTTTCTCACGCATGGGTTTCAACATTATGTTATAGGAGCCTACTGGGATCGGGTTTGATGGAGCCTATGAGGACTCGCACATGGGACATGGCAGAGTCGCGATTTCATTAATGTCATGTGTAATTCCATTCTAGGCTCGCATAATCTTGATTGGAATGTGTTTTTTTGTGACATGACTATTGCATGTGCACTTAGGTGGGGAGTAGCCTCCTTAGGAGTTTCTACTCACTGGCATTATTCACCTGTCGTGGGACTCAAGCTGTGCAGCCAGGAGTGTAGGAGATGACGCCACTTAAGGTCGCTATCATGGAAGAAAGCCTGGTCAGGGCTTCGTCCTTACTTTGTAAAATATATTAGAACAAACTGTTTTGATATATGTTTTTGTGTAAAGAGTATTGTAATTAAACTCTTATGGACTATGGTATTATAGCCTTGTGCATTATGTTTGAGTATGGATAAATAGACCCTATGTGGTCATTTTTACTCATAGATGGACCTGGAGAGGTCATGATATGATAATTGGCCCCGGATGGGCCATGCTATTATCTGTTGTACATGTTGTATTTTTGGGTAGAGCTCCCTGTACAAAGGAGACTTTGTCCGATTTTTGTTAAATTGTGGGTCTTGGTAAAAGGGACACAATAGTGTGGTATCGGGTTACCCGACATCCATAAGTTTTCTGCGGGTTGACAGTTGGTCAATGGACCCCCGGGTTTTGGGGCGTCACAGATGGTGCAATACCTTTAACTCATTTTGATATCTCTAACTTCTTTGAAGATCCAAGTGGAAAAATTGACCATTTGATTTGCGATGGCAATGTGTGCTATGATTAACATATATGCTTATTATGTTACTTTTTATTACATATTTAATACAAACCGAGTTCTTCTATTTAAATTTTGTCTTTCTTTTGAAGATATATGGATCATTCTTCTGAAGATGCATGTCTTGTTGATTGTGCCACGACTTACACAATTTTACGTGATAAGAAATACTTTTCAAACTTAACTTTAGTTCCATTTAATGTTCAAACTATCTCAGGTCCCGTTGACCTAATTAAAGGCTTCGGAAGAGCTACTATTGTTCTACCTAATGACACCAATTTTCAAATTGATGATTCCCTTTATTTTAATAAATCTAATCAAAATTTACTTAGTTTCAAGGATATTCGTTGAAATGGATACCACATTGAAACTATGAGTCATAATGGAAATGAGTATTTACTCATTACTGGGCAAAAACAAATCTTGGAACAATTGATTTCTTCATCATATGGATTATATCAAACAATTATTAGACTTCTTGAATCTCATGTTGTCATAAACCAGAAGTTTAATGACCCAAAAGCGTTTTTACTGTGGCATGAACAACTTGGACACTCGGGACTTTCAATGATGCGGCGTATAGTTCAAAATTCTAATGAGCATCCATTAACGAGCAGAGAAATTTTAAAATCTCATGATTTTAGTTGTATTGCTTGTTCTCAAGGCAAATTAATTATTAGACCATCTTTTACAAAGATTGTGTCTGAATCCCCTGCATTTCTAGAACGTATTTAAGGGGATATTTATGGGCCTATTCACCCATCTAGTGGATCTTTTCGTTATTTTATGGTTTTAATTTATTCGTCCACTAGATGGTCTCATGTTTGCCTTCTTTCTATCCGGAATGTTGCATTTTCCAGATTACTAACCCAGATAATTCGGCTCATGGCACAATCCCCTGATCATCCTATCAAGACAATTCGTCTTGATAATGCTGGTGAATTCTCATCTCAAGCCTTCCTTGATTATTGTATGTCCATTGGAATAGATATTCAATACTCAATTGCTCATGTTCATACTCAGAATGGGTTGGCTAAATCCTTTATCAAACGTCTGCAATTAATTGCTAGACCATTTCTTTTGAACACCAAATTTCCTTTATCGACATGAGGGCATGCTATTATTTATGCTGCGAATTTAATTCGCCTTCATCCTACAGCCAATTAAGATTTATCCCCATTACAAGGTTATCAACCTATTATTTCACATTTACGTGTTTTTGGTTGTGCTGTTTATGTTCCCCTTGCACCCACTCATCGAACTAAACTAGGTCCTCAATGTCGTCTTGGTATTTTTGTTGGTTTTCAATCTTCATCTATTATTAACTATATCGAGCCTCTCACATGTGAGGTTTTTACTGCTCGATTTGTAGATTGTCATTTTAATGAAGATGTTTTCCCGCTATTAAGGGGGAGAGAAAGTGCTTCAATTCCGTAAGAATGGCGAGAAATTATATGACCGAATCATTTTTTTCTCTAATCTTGAGCCCCCACAAAGCAATCCACCAGGTCCAAAAGATAATTCATTTACAAAATCTTGCAAATCAATTGCCTGATGCATTTATTAATTCAACAAAGGTTACAAAATCACATATATCAGCTGCAAATATCCCAGCACGGATTGAAATTCTAATGGGAAAATTGAAATATAGCATGGCCAATGAGCCACAAAATTAAACGCCGGAAGACCATTACTCAAAAGATACAATTCCTAGAAAAAGGAAAAGTGTTAAATTCAATGCTTCTGAAGAGCATACAAATGTGAAAGGATTAAATAATGAACTAATAACCTCTGTAGAGGCATCAATTGAACAATTATCTCATGAGATTGTACCGGTACATAACAATGAAGAGATATCTATTAATTATATACATAAGGGAAAAATACGGGATCGAAGTAGTACCCTTATAGATGATGCTTTTTCTTTCCAAGTGGCTATGGACATCATAAGCAATGATGAAGATCAGGAACCACAAAATATGAATGAATGTCGATGTCGAAATGATTGGTTAAAATGGAAAGAAGCAATTCAAACTGAGTTAAAATCACTAGCTAAACAAGAGGTATTTGGACCAGTAGTTCAAACACCTAAAGATATAAAACCTAATGGATATCGATGGATCTTTGTACGAAAGTGAAATATGCAAAATGAAATCATGCGATATAAAGCACGCCTTGTGGTCCAAGGCTTCTCACAAAGACATGGAATTGATTATGAGGAGACGTATTCTCCCGTAATGGATGCAACTACATTTCGTGATTTAATATATTTAGCGGTCTCCGAAGGACTTGATAAGCAGTTGATGGATGTAGTCACAACCTATTTATATGGATATATTAATACTAAAGTATGTATGAAAATCCCTGAAGGATTTAAATTACCTGAAGTAATGAATTCAAAACCACGGAGCATGTATTCAATCAAGTTACAACGATCTTTATATGGATTAAAATAGTCTGGTCGAATGTGGTATAATCGTTTAAGCCAGTATTTGCCCAGAGAAGGATACGTGAATAATTCAATTTGCCTATGCGTTTTTATCAATAAAATAGCAATTGGATTTGCAATTATTATGGTATATGTGGATGATTTGAATTTGATTGGGACTCCTGAAGAGCTCATTAAAACAATTGACTACTTAAAGAAGGAATTTGAAATGAAAGATCTTGAGAAAACAAAATATTGTCTTAGCCTGCAGATCGAGCATTGTTCAGATGGTGTATTAATCCATCAATCAACATATACAGAAAAAGTCTTGAAGCTCTTTCATATGGATAAATCACACCCCCTTAGTTCCCCCATGGTTGTTAGGTTGCTTGAAGTGACCAGAGATCCATTTCGGCCTAAAAAAGAAAATAAAGAATTGCTTGGTCCTGAAGTACCATATCTCAAAGGTAATTGGTGCACTAGATTATCTTCTGCAAATTATACTACCGTACATTGGTCAGCTAATTTACTAGCAAGATACAACTCAGATCCAACTAAAAGGCACTTGTATGGAATTAAACATGTATTAAGATATTTCCGTGGGACATGTGACATGGGATTATTTTATTCCAAAACATTGGAACCACAATTTTTCGATTATGCAGATGCATGCTATCTTTCGGACCCTCACAAAACTTGATCACAGACTAGATATATATTTACTTATGGAAATACTGTTATATCCTGGAGGTCAGTAAAACAAACAATGGTGGCCACCTCCTCAAACCATTCAGAAATATTGGTCATGCATGAAGCTAGTCGAGAATATGTTTGGTTGAGATCCATGATACAACACACGTAAAATCCTGGATTATCTTCATCAACAAATAAACCAACAATATTATACAAGAGCACGCCGCGTGGTATTTTGCAAGTCAAAGGAGGATATATTAAAGGTAATCGAACTAAGCACATTTCACCAAAATTCTTTTATACTCATGAACTTCAGAACAATGGTGAAATCAAAGTGCATCAGATAAGGTCCAGTGATAATCTAACATATTTATTTACAAAAGCCCTACCCACTACCATATTCAAGAAACTTGTACACCAGATTGGTATGCATAAGGAAAAAGATTTTCAAAATGAAGTATTATGTCACTATCAGGGGGAGAATTGTTAAAGATGTTAGTATACTGCACTCTTTTTTCCCTTCGTCTAAGTTTTATCCCATTGGGTTTTACTGGCAAGGCTTTTAATGAGATAATACTAACTATCTAGTGATGGTCATTCAAGGAGGAGTGTTATAAATAATTCATTGAGAAATGTGAATGACCACACACTTATCGGTGAATCATTATGGATGTACTTATTATTGTATTAATGAAGACCCCTATATATATGGGATCCCTAATAATGAAAGACAAGAAGAAAAAGGACCTTTAGAGTTCTCTCTTTGTTATCTCAATTTCTCTCTTCCTTTCTTCATTCTTTATAATAGAAAGATTAATTATTTGTTTAAATTAAAAAAAATTAATTATTTGTTTAAACTAAGACACCTTAATATAAACTAATAGAAATTTAAAAAAAAAGACAGATGATTTTCGAAAATATTTAGTAAAAATAAAGAAAGTAAGTATCCAAATATTTCACAATCCAATACTAAATCCTTTAAAAAAAAATTGTTGGAAAGTGTGGAAGAGTTAATGACATTCATTACAAAGGAATTAATGTCATTTACTTGGTGTAGAAGTCTAAAGGCCTCAAGAGGCCAAAACGTTTGGCTTGCTTGAACCCAATGGTCTGTTTCACCCAATGTTTAAAATATCGTGAAATATCTTTGATATATCGTCGATATTTTGAGTGTCGGTTCATCTAGACACGATATTGGTCATCGATAGTCTATTAAGGGAAAAATCGGGAAAAATCGGCCAATATTGATGGTATATTGGTCCAGCAGCAATAAATCGATGATATTGTCAAGTGGATTCAACGCGTGGAATGACAAGCTTGTCATTGCTCAAATTTGAGCATTGTCAGTGATATATCGAACAATATTGGCGATATATCAGAAAAAAATCAGTGAAAAATTGGAGACATCGATGACACGTGGACGTCCAATGCTTTTTAGATCTAACGACTGAGGTTATGTTAGCTTTTTGAAAAAGTTCAAACGGCTACCTGTAGGATCTGAAGGTCAGCATTGATTTCGTGTTGATCTAACGACTAGGATTAATATGACAATTTCTTTAGTTTCCAACAGTCATATTTTTTATATGATGGTGGATTTTGAATATGTGACTTGATCTAACGGCCAATAATGATTTCTAACAGTCATATCAAGATTTAACGATCAAATTTGATCCAAAATAAAATCCAATGGCCAAAATTCATTTTTAATGGTTTTTTGACCAAAAAGACGGCTAGTTTAACTCCGAAAATTTTGTTAATAGTCCTAAAATCACTAGTTATATATATATATATATATATATATCGAACTCATCCATTCTTGTTGATATCTCTTAAACAATTCTTGATTTGTGCAAGTCTAGGACTCTTAGTGTTGAAGAATTTTTTATATCAATTATTGGTGTTCAAGTCTCCATATTCAATACAACGTTTATGCAATTTAAGGTATGTTTCCATGTTAATTTATTTATTTTTACATTTGTACAATTTAGTAATTAATTTAAGTTTATAATTAGATTAAGATTATGAATATGAAATTTAAAATATGAACACATATTATGTTTAATTTACTTTACATGTTAAATAGTTTACACATTTTATTTATTTTTAGATATTTAATGTAACTTTATATTTAGATTTAGATTGTGAATATGAAATATAAAAAAATTTAATTAATATACAAACACATATTATGTCAAATATGTGACACCCTAAAACTCGGGGGTCTCGTTGACCAACCATCAACCCGCGAAAATGCTACCTTAGGTAATCGCATACTAACTGGTATCAAATACCTGTGAGTACCGAGTAACTCGATGCTACCTCGATACGTCCCATTTACCGGGATCCATTCATTCATATTTAAGTCAAAATATGTGAAATTACATTTAAAATAGTCCATAAGAGTTCGATCACGACTCTCTTACCATTATTACATACCGAAACTAGATTGTTTCAAAGCTTTTGTAAGATCTCATCAAGGCCACATGTCGCCTTCACAATTGCGCTAATGAGCTCGTCCACCTGCAGTACACCCCACTTGAAATGTTTTCTCATAAAGGGTGAGCCACGCCTAATAGAGAATATTTCCTACAGAGGCTACTTTCCACCTAAGTGCACATGCAATGGTCATGTTTCACACATTCACATTCACATTCACATTCCAAGTAAAAATATACAATTTCTACTATGGAATCCTACATGTCATGTCATGAAATGAGATGAGACTCAATCATGTACCATGCCTCGAGTCCTTACCGACTCCTATCACACAATGCCAAGGCCCATGCGTGATAAAATCCATCATTTATGGATTACATCCAATGATCATTTTGCAAAACAATTTCATTTGTTTTTAAACCAAAAGCTTTTTGGATGTTACACCTCAATGATCATTAATATTCAAAACTCATGTGTCTTTTGTGGGTAGCGAATTCTTGGTGTCACACCTCAGGCTTAGCACACCTAGACACTTTTATGGGCTTTCACCACTGGAATTATTTCTAATCACACAACGGGTCTTTCACCCGGGGAGGTGTCTATCCTTACTTGCTATTACCCGACACAAGTTTTCTTTACCACTTTACTAAACCGTGCGACTCTGTTGGACTTTGTCCCACTTGACTGAGCCCACCCAATCAAACACTAAACGCAGTGTTGATTCTTCAACCATGCACTCACACCCATTCAATGCGATGTCCCTGTGCATATGAAATGCAATGCGCCATTGCATGTTATATCATGCCACATGTATAATGAATGCTACATGGACAACACGATCCACACCACTTATCGAGTGTCATGGATAATCACATCACTTGCATATGACTTCCATACATCATTTTATTCATGTCAATATATTAAGCTAGCATATATCAACATCAACATACAACACGTCATTTTATGTTCAAGCAATGACACGCACACAATCAAGCCATGTAATGGCCATTTGCACATATAAACTCATCACATGTCAATACATTAGAACACACATATTGAGACCCAAACATGTCACTCTTAGTCAAGCAATGACACTTTCAAACAAGTCATACAATGGTCCCGAAGCAAGCCACAAACAATCACAAACAGGGCCAAGAGATCGACCCTACCTCTTGGAGTGTAAAAGAATCCATAGGAAGCCTCATGGACACTTCCTAAACCTGGAACCTTTGATTTCCCGAACTCATCGTTTGGATCCTCGACGAAATCCTGAGTTTTCGGTACCCATGCTTAGTCCTCATCGATGCGATGAACTTTCATTCTCGGCCCGACGAACTTTGATCGACGGAACTTCGTAAATCTTGGAAGGAAGCTCTTGGCTCTCCTCTTTCTCTCTTCTCTCACTCTCGGATAAAACTATGGGATCCTTTTCCCCTTTTTGCCCATTTGTTCTAACTTAATTCTTATGTTAAGGAAGTAGCCCATGTCTTGCCCCGTGTCTACACCTGCTCGGGTCCGATTTTGGCCTAAGGCTATTTATTTTGTCTCAGTTCAAGTCCACATTATTTTCTATGAACTTAACTTATTTCCCAAATTCTCATTTTTGGGCACTACCGGACACCCGTCTCCCCGAAATCCGTGAAAATCGGTCTGTCTCTGAATTCAATGAAATTTGTCTAAGTAACTAGATTTCACAAGACGAATCCAACGGTGAGGTCAGTTTCATCATTTGAGATCTAGAAAATTTCCAGGTTTTTAACCTGTACTATAGCAACAAATTACCGTTTTGCCTTTTTTAAGAAAAATTTGATTTTTATCGAGTTTTACATCTCCCCCCCTTAAAAGATTTTCATCTCGAAATTCCCACACACAACACATACGATCACATGCATATGCAACAGTCATTTAATATCAATTTCTAAAAACATACATTCTTCCTCGAACAAGAAAGGATAATTGACACGCATAGTATCTTCCCGTTCCCATGTTGCCTCTTCCACTCCTCGATGCCGCCACAACACCTTCACTAGCCTCATAGTCTTGCTTCGCAAAACTTGATCCCGGCTATCCATGATACGTACTGGTCCCTCCTCGAAGGTTCCATTTGCATCAACCATAAGCTCTCCCTAATCCACAACATGAGTTGGATTTGGGGTGTACTTTCGGAGCATGGAGACATGTAATATCGCATGAATACTCGATAAACTTGGTGGTAAAGCCAGTCGATATGCAATCGTACCTACCCTCTCGAGTACCTTGAAGGGCCTAATATACCTCAGTGATAGCTTTCCCCCTTACCAAACCTAACCACTCCTCTCTTAGGCATCACCTTCAAGAAGACATGATCACCCACCCCAACTTCGAGGTTGCCGGGCTGCCTGTCGACGTAGCTCTTTGCTTCGCTTCCAGCCGTGAGAAGGCTGCCATATCAAATCCACCTTCTCGAGGTGTTCTAACCAAATGCGCACTGCAGGTTCTCCCTCCCACCTCCACAACAAATCCTGAGATTGACGTTCCCAATATATCGCCTCATGTGGTGCCATATGTATGCTCGCCTGATAACTATTGTTGTAGGTGAATTCCACCAAGAGTAAATGCTCTTCCCAGCCAGGCAACCACCCTTGAGATCCAGGACGCATGCCTGTAGCATGTCCTCTAAAGTCTGGATGGTCCTCTATGACTGACCGTCCGTTTGAAAATGAAAAGCAGTGCTCATCATCAAATGTGTCCCCATGGCTTGTTGAAAACTCTCCTAAAAATGAGTCGTAAACCTGGGATCCCGATTTGATACTATGGACACTAGTACTCCATTAGTACTCCATGTAATTAAACAATCTCCTGTACGTTCAACCTGCAGAATTCCTCAAGAGTGAAGGCCATTCGCATAACCAAAAAGTGTGTTGACTTTGTAACCCGGTCCACTATCACTCACACCACGTCATGTCCTCGTGATGTCCGTGGCAAGTGAGTCACAAAGTCCATCGTGACGGTTCCCACTTCTACTCAGCCACCTCTAATGGTTGGAGTAATTCTATTGGCCTCTAGTGCTTAGCCTTTACTTGCTGACACGTGAGACATCGTCGAACGAAATCTATAACGTTTTTCTTTATCCTACTCGAGTAATACTGGTGACGTAGATCATGATATATCTTCGTGCCACCTGGATGCAAATAAAATAAGAGCAATTGAACTCCTTGAGGATCTCCTATCTCAGATCTTCTGATTAGGGAACCACAACCTATCCCCTATATTGAAGACTACCATCTGTGTGCATGGCCCAGCCTTCATCACTTGTACCTGATCGTACCCAGTCCCTGATGGACATTATCTCTGTGTACTGTCCTTGAAACTTGATCACTTTGCTTAGTAGGGAAGGTGTTGCCACTAATCTCCCCAAGGTACCCTGAGCCTGATCATTGTACTACGGTACAAACTATCCCACAGTCTCAAGCATTTGCCACTCTCGGCAAGCTATACTAGCCAACACTCCTCGTGACTTCTGGCTGAGTGCATCAGCCACCACATTTGCCTTACTGGGAAGGTAATGCAAAGTGAAATCATAATCCTCCATATACTCTATCCACCTCAGACAAGGTTTCATGTTGGAGGTTCAAGCAGGTGAAAATGTACTTCGACTCTTATGGTTTGAAAACACTCGAATCGGTCACCGTATAGATGTATGCGCCAAGCCTTTACATAAGTAAAGACAATGGTCGCTAACTCCATGTCGCGTGTAGTACTCGCCATTTGTTCTTTAACTGCCGAGAATCATAAGCCCCCACCCTCTTGGACTGTATCAAAACACATCCTAGTCTATCCTTGGAGGCATCATAATACACTGTGTACCTCTATTCCCTCTTTGGGACTATTAGAATAGGAGCTGAAGTAAGCCTCCTCTTCAATTCCTGGAATGCCTCTTCTTCAATTTCCGGAATGCCTCCTCACACAAGTCATTCCACTCAAACTTGACGTCTTTCTAGGTCAATCTCGTCATAGGTGCAGCTAATCGGGAGAAGTCCTCAATGAACCTCCTGTAATACCCTACCAATCCTAAGAAACTACATATTGAAGATTGACTTCGGTCTCTCCCAACTCATAACTGCCTCAACATTCTCCGGGTCCACAGATACCCTTGAAGCCGATACCATGTGCCCCAAGAATCTCACCTCAGTAAGCCAAAATTCACACTTGCTGAATTTGGCATACAACCGATGTTCTCTCAAGGTCTGGAGAACGATCCTCAACATGATCCTCCTTAGACTTGAGTAGATCAAGATTTCGTCCACGAAAACCACAACAAATTGATCTAGGTAGGGCTGGAATACCCTATGCATAAGATCCATGAATGCAGTTGAGGCATTCGTCAATCCGAATGGTATTACTATTCACTCGAAATGCCCATATAGCGTTTTAAACGCCGTCTTAGGGATATCTGCCTCCCTAACTCAACTGATGGTAACCGGTGAGAAGATCTATCTTGGAGTAGACCCGCTCCCCTCTCAGTTAATCAAACAAATCATCAATCATTGGCAAATGGTACCTATTCTTGATGGTAGCCTTATTCAACCGTCGATAATCTATACACAACTAAAGAGTCTTGTCCCTTTTCTTGCAAACAATACCGGAGCTCCCTAAGGTGAAGTGCTATGTCTAATAAAACCTCTATCCAATAATTCCTACAATTAGACCTTGAGTTCTTACAACTCAGCAGGAGCCATTCTATGCGGAGTCATAGAATAGGCGACGTACTAGGGTGCAACTCAATGGCCTACATCCTCATGCGGTAGTAATCCCAGTAGTTCATCCAGAAAAACATCCTCGTACTCACAAACCACTCGAGGTAGACCCAAATCTTGTCTCACCTCATCTTATAGGGTAAGGCTTACTAGCCAACCCACCAACTGCCCGTGCCACCTAGAATCGTACACAACTCGGGATAAAGCATCGTGCTTATCCCCCTGAAACATAACACAAATACCATCTAGCGTGTAGACAGTAACTCTCCTATGATCACAATCAACGACAACTCGGTATGCCATCAACCAGTCCATCCCAAGGATGACATCAAAATTCAACATGTTCATGACCCTAAGGTCCACAATGAGTAGAATCCTTGAGATCTCTAGCTCACAATCCCGACATATCTGATCAACCCTCACCATAGTTCCTAGAGGAGAACTCACATGCAACTACTCTTCCAAGGTTTTAACTTCTAAGCCCAAATCTTTCACACATGAAGCAACAACATATAAATGAGATGCACCAGAATCAAACAACACTCTTGCCCATAAGCAAAAGAGTAGAAATGTACCTTGAATGACCAACTAATCTACAAGCTCGGTCTGAGGTGTGATGGCGTAGACACACCCCTAGGTCCTTGAAGTCCCAGCTTGTGAGCCCTACCCTCGACCTTGACCCATGCCTCGACCCATATGACTTGTCTGTGAAATAGTAGGCGCTTGTGCAGCACCCTGGGATTGATACCGATTCCCCTAGACCATAGTGGGGTAAGGAGGAACAAACTGAGTCTGTAC
This sequence comes from Tetrastigma voinierianum, assembly GCA_016808115.1. Classification (NCBI taxonomy): domain Eukaryota; kingdom Viridiplantae; phylum Streptophyta; class Magnoliopsida; order Vitales; family Vitaceae; genus Tetrastigma; species Tetrastigma voinierianum. The sequence goes on along the minus strand of JAEQBH010000260.1, from coordinate 887,925 downwards.
ATGTCCCACTGATGACTAGAACTAAGGCGTCGCATAACCCTAGAATCCCTGTCTTTGAGGAAAATTTCATCTCATGTGTCCAGGCTAGTGACAATGGAAACATGTCCTCTGCCTTGACTGGCTAGTAGCCCTAAAGTGTCTCCTATCTTGGGATGACTGATCTTGGCCTTAGCCCTGGTAGCCGTGACCCTGTCCTTGAAACCCTCGCGAAGTAGAAGTCCTCTGCTTCTTTCTCGAGCTAGAAGAAAAGAGCTGACTCTCCTTCCTCTTATCACTAGCACCCACATCATAGATGCTCTGTGTATCATCCACCTCCCTCTCAATGGCCATAGTTGTCTTGACCATTTAGTCTAAATCTTGCAGGAGGGGTCCCATAATTTTACCCCAAATGGATAATTTTGAACCATCTTCAAATTTCCTCACTTTGGCCATGTCCATGGCCACATAATCATCTGCAAAACGTGCTAATTTAGTGAACTTAGCCATGTATTCGAGCACCATCATCGTTCCTTGTTTTAGTTCTAGAAACTCTTGAGCCTTTGCATGTCGTGTAGATGCCGAGAAATATTTGTCCATGAAGAGCTCACGAAACTCTTCCCATGTCATTGCCTCTAAGTTCCTTGAGGCTTTGACCCAACCCCACAATACTTGGGATTCATCCTCTAACTGGAATATAGCTAGCCTTATCCTTGTGGCATCGGAGGTGATCTCCATAGCCTCCAAGATCTTACAACTTGTCGAACCAATGATCAGCTTCCATCGGTTCCCTCCTCCCTTGAAGGTTGGGAGGATGATGTGCCTTAAACCTCTAGAGGTTACTCGGTCCTCCCTGGCCCACATTTGCACTAGCTTGTGTAATGGTGGTAGCCACAACACTCACCTGCACAATGGTAGCAGTTGCAACACTAATAGCCTCCATGAAGGCTTGTCACAAAGGTCGCTGGTGGTCAAGTCATTCATTCCGGCCCACTACTCCTACGTGGCCATCTTCCTCGACTTTCCATCTACACATGTCAAATAGCAAATTGAGATTCATTTTCTTGTCTAACTAGTAGTGCATGTGCCAACTACTAATAGACCTCAACACCTGAACCAACCATTCGTTCTTTTTCTGAACCCCCAAGGTTATGTTTTCTAACCTAGTGTTCCACTTTTCCTATGTACAATTTACCATGTATATAATTAACACAACACAAAGCAATTAGTTATGTAACATAAACATGAAACACACAATATATGCAATGGTCTAAACTCATCCCATCCCATCAAACCCTAGGTAATCACATAACTATGTCTTGATGTACAAGCTACGACATTGGAACTCAATAAATCTAATGACCTAGACCCATATCCATCAAGCCTTAGATACTCGTATACCTAGGCTTTGATACCAAGCTATGACACCCCAAAACTCGGGGGTCCTATTGACCAATAGTCAACCCATGAAAATGCTACCTTAGGTAATCACATACTTAAGCTTTGATACTAAACTAGTATCAAATACCCATGGGTATCGAGTAACTCGATTTCACCTCGATACGTCCCATTTACTAGGATCCATTCATCCATATCTAACTTAAAATATGTGAAATTACATTTAAAATAGTCCATAAGAGTTTGATCACGACTCTCTTACCATTATTACATATCAAAACTAGATTGTTCCAAAGTTTACAAAAAAATATTCATCAAATTCCAAAGTTTAAACATAGTGCTTCTTGGGAGGCAACCCATATTGCGGAGATCCCCTTTCTTCTTGAACTTCATACAAGTATTTCGATCTTTTAATTGCTCTTCGGTACTTTTTAAATTTGACTTACTTTTGTTGTTTTAATGTGTCAGGAATTTTTCAAGAATGCCTTAAGTAGTGTGTTTGTAACTAAGGGCTTAAAATGTTCATTATGTGTGAGAGAGCCAAACTGTGCTTTAAAAAACTTGTTCCTCATTTCTTTTCTGGTAAGTCAAGACGTAGATTCTACACCACGCATATAAAGAAAATTTCATTTTTCAACTTTCGGTAATGTGAGCAAAACAGAAAAGCTCTACGCCGTCAGGTATCCCTTATCCAATCTTTGAGCACTGTTAACAGAGAGCCCAGCTTCGCGCTAGCCACGCTTTGCTTCAACGTAGAGCCCTACGCTGCGGCGTAGCAGGCACAATTTTTTGAGCCCTTTAAATATCCGAACGGCTGTTCATTTTCCCCCCACACAAATTTGGCCGTCCTTTCCTCCCCCTCTCTCGTTTTTTTTCGTGTGTTTGTAGATCCCTAACCCCATATCAACCACCATGGCTCCACGGAAGTCGATCCCTGCTAAAAGACAACGATCTGGCTCTACCTCATGGGCGACACCACCACCTCCGGAAGATCCACATAGGTTCATTTCCCGAGAGGCCGAGCATATCTATCACGAGTTCCCATTCAACCGCTCGTTTGACCCAGAACGAGGTTTCCTCTACCCCAGTCATGCTTCAACTTACTATCCAATTCGCGGGCCGGCAGACACCTTGCATACCCCCTCACCCCAGAGCAGCTCCTGGTTGTGTGGGAGTCCCACCCACTTGCCTTTCAAAGTCGCACCACTGTTGGTCCCGGAGGTGGCGGGTAGCTGGCACCTCGCCATCAACCGACCATGGCCATCGATGATCACATGAATATAGAGCATTTGGTCGACATGCATTATGAGTGCTTGATGCAGAGCTCACCAGGCCGGTGGAAACGCCAACCATCAATGGGTGATTTTACCAATTTTCAAATGCACTCCCTTACGCCAGTGGCTAAGGTCCGTATAATCTTGTGTAAAACTGGTCCACCGCATCTTAGCACAATTACGAAGGACAAGACGATCCTCCTCTATGCCATGACCAAGGGTTTCTAGTTTTACATTGGGTTCATCATCGAGAGGGGGTTGATTGAGTCGACCCACGGGAGATGTACCGGGGCCCTGATCCACCCCTCGATTACTCGCTTACGCTCCCGGCCGAGGTCCCTGTTGGACTCGAGGAGTTAGCAGCAGCAGCGCCTACCCATACCATTGCTTAAGGTGAAGTTCGGGAGCCCGGGCGATTCAGATGAGGAGACGGACGATGATGATGCAGCACCCACACCTAGTACGGGTGACCCCAAGGATGACGACCTTGAGGTCCCCCAGCTCGACTTAAATCCCCCGCACCGATTCATGCGCCACCACGGCTTGACACATATTGGGATGAGTCCTCAGAGCACCATGTTACCTGAGTCGCACATGACGCCATCAAATTGTATTCATCATCTCGCTAATTCAATCATGTTCATATCATGCAGTTTGTCTCATCTTCATCTTTTCACACTCCACCACCGCTACCACCACCGAGCGATTCTTCCGGGACGCATCTCTATGCCCTTATTTCCTTTCACAGCTGAGGACACTGCAGCCACCTTAAGTTGAGGTTTGTATGTATGTAGGGAGTGTACGTGGTTTAGTTATATATATATATATATATATATATATATATATATATATATATATATATATATATATATATATTTTATCTTTTGCATGTTTTTGGCATGTTTTAGGTCTAATTTTCGTCAATTTTAGCTTGTTTTGTTTTGTGTTTTTAGCATGTTTAAAGACCGAGTTTTGTTCACTATGTACCAGCATGTTTGCATTTGGCAATATTATGATATGGTATTTCCAGAGTTGGTACTAATTGTTCTTAACCTTAGTTTTAACCATGATTGCAAAAAGGGGAGTCATAGTAATCGCAGAAAGCTTGTGTTTCCTTGGCAGAATAGGAACTCCGTTGTTTGACAATTGAGACCGCAGATTGTATATCAAGCCGAGAATGACCATGTTTGGTCAGTCTTTAGATCTCAAGAAATCATTTCAAAGTGTGCCATATCACACACACACATGTGATCTTCTGGTATGCCTTGACCCTGGGATCACTATGTAAGAGTTCTACGAACCTTGGAAAGTTTAAACACCGAAGTGATGGGACACCTTAGAAAAAGAGGATTGCCTTTGAGCCCCAAATATATATATATATATATATATATATAAATTTAAAAAAAAAAGAAGTAAAAAATAAGCTTATGGTTTGGAATAAGTGGATCATTCAATCAGAATCTCGGGCATAGTCCGAGGGGCTTTTCAAAGCCTAATACCCTGAACCAACTGGCCGGGAGCCATTGACTTCACCGCCTGCTACATGGGATAGAGGATGGATGATTTCCATAGTCTAGGGTGTAACACCCCGAAATATACCCTAGTCGTTTTCGACATGTATAGGGTATTTTGTAAGCATAATTTGACTGTTTCGTGAGTTAAATGCGAAACACGGAAACGAGAGACCCGGAAATTTACAAGACTTAAGGACAATTTTTGTAATCGCCCAAAAGGGCTTAAAAGCCCTAATGTGAAAGACATCTAGAGGCCAAAAGATAATAAAAGGAAATTGAAATATAAATGGCCATATAGGAAGGCCAAAAAGCAAATAAACAAAGTTAACCTAAAATGGGTTTTAAGGGCCAAACAAGGCCTAAGAAAATTCGATTATAAAGACCAAATTGGTCTCATTTGTGAGGGGAGCAATCGTGAAGGGAGAGAAGAGGCGAGAAAAAGAGAGAAGAAGAAGATGGAGGAGATCACAAAGCCAAGGTATGGAATCCTTGATTTTGGTATGGAACTACTTGAGTATGAATTAAGTATGGATTTATGGAATTCTAAGGCTTGGTTTGGTTAATAGCTTGTCTCCAAAGCTGTGGTTTTAAGTTAGGAATTCATTCTAACCTTGGATCTCTTGGACCCTAGGGTTGGCAAAACCCTTATATGAACAAGTATGGAATCCTCCCTTTTGGGTTGGATTCATGGTTAATTTGAAAGCAATTGAATTAGGGTTTAGAATAAACCCTAACTAAACATCATGTTTGGTTTGAGGATGGATCATAACCCATGTGGGAATGATTTTGGGAGAAATTCATGGAAAGATTTTGAAAGAAGATAAGAAATGAAAGATGAATTGAATAGAAAAGAGATTTCAAGGTACTGAAATGATTAAGTGTATATGAAGTATAGATTTGGCTCGATGGAAAAGTGCATGAAAAATGGAGAAAATACACATTCCCAAGCACTTTTGAGACTCTGTACCGCACAAGCTGAATCCTGTACCTGCACAACCGGTTCTGGTCGTTTTTGGCCAACTTGTACCGTTACAAGTTAAGGTTGTACCAGACAAACTGTCTTGCTTATTCGACTAATTTTTTGTATTTGCCATAACTTCCCCATTACTCCTCTATCCGATTTTGAGTGGATCCAAGTGGCAACTTAAAACAGACTTCAAGGAGAACAAACCATATTTAATAAGTATCTCCAAATTATGACTCTAGATATCCCAAAAATTCACTCAAAATGGGGCTATGTGCAAGCCCATCTTCTCGCATCGCTGATCATAGAGATCTCCCGATTGGATTCGAATCGAAAGCCGAGTTCCTGTCTGATTTGAGTGATTCCAATTGGAAAAGAACCCTTAGCACCTTAGCTTTAAAGGAATACAAAGATACAGTGCCAAATATCAAGACAAGGCACTGGAAAATAAATATTTTAAATTGTCCTCGGCAAAACTCCAGAACCACTAGTTGGCATGAAAATGCCATAACTCAGTTTGGATGATCCGATTTGGAATGACCTACTGAGCAAAGATGATTCATAGAGGAAACAAGAATATATGAAAGATATATGATCATATGACTACCTAGGACCAAAGAATGAATGAGTGGATCGCCCCGATTAGTGCCCTAAGACTCCCGATTAGTATCCTCACCCTGACAAGGTTACTAAGACTCCGTCCCGACATTAGTGCTACGATAATTCTGTTCAGTACTTCGGCACTCGCTGGTGCTATGGCACTTAGTACTCGCATCGCACCTTCGGTACCTATTGTACTAAGGTCCTACTCATTTTTATAATTGGCCCAGATAGTCGCATTGCATATGATAAGACACTCGAATAAAGAATAAGAGTAAAAGATCTAAACGCATTCGATCCGGTCCCGTAGTACCTACGTCCTCCTCGTATCCGATAAGTCCCGTAGTACTTACGGGTACTCCCGCCTCTAATAGTTCTGTAGTACTCACGGGTACTCCCGTCGATTAGCTCAGAGTACCTACGGGTACCCCGTATTCGAAATGTTCAGAAGTACCTACGAGTACTCCCGTATTTAATTGGGTTATGTTCGTCTCTGATTAGTTCGTGCACCTATGGGTACTCGTCTCTCGATTAACTCCCCGTCTCTCAATAAGTCCCGATCTGATAAGTCTGCAGTACCTAAGGGCAATTCTTGTATTTGAATAAGTCCTCGTAGTACCTACCGTACTCATGTATCCGAACAAGTCCCTGGTCTGACAGTTCCCGTAGTACCTGGTACTCCCTGCACTGAACAAGTTCAAGAGTACCTACTGCAATTCCTATATCGGATAAGTCCCGCATCTGAATAAGTTCCGCCTCGATTAAGTCCTCGTCGCTAAGCTCGTGAGTACCCACTACCCCAGATTCAATTAAGTTCCCGTAGTACCCCATGGTACTCTCAGATTATCAAGTTCGTAGTACCCAAGGGTACTCTTTGTCTCAAGAACATAAGATAAGTTCAGATACCCACGGGTACTTCCTCGTATCGGTAAAGCAAGTGCAAGTTCTGTAAATTAAGTATAAGTCCAGTAGTACCTACGAGTACTCCCGTATCGATAAAACGAGTATAAGTCCAAGAGGCCTAAGGGTACCGTCAGACCGTAAGATAAGTATATGTTCAAGACAAGATAAGTTCCGTAAGACCGCATAAGTCTGTGAAGACCCCAAGATAAGTTCCAGAAGACAAGTATGTAACTCGGGAATACTACAAGATAATGCCTGCATCTCTCGTGGTACCTACGGGCATTCCTCCGAATAAGTTAAACTCCGTAGCATACATAAGTTCTCAGAATCTCCTACGAGTCCCGACGCAGCATAAGTCTGTTATAAGGATAAGTTCTGCATAAGAATAAGTTCTATAACTCCTATGGGAGTCCCGAATGAATGTAAGCCTGTTATAAGTAGAAGTCCTGCATAAGATAAGTTATGTAACTCCTACGGGAGTCCCGAATGAATGTAAGTCTGTTGTAAGTAGAAGTCCTGCATAAGATAAGTTCTCAGAATCTCATACCTGAGTCCCATGAATGTAAGTCTCTGTTATAAGTAGAAGTCCCGCATAAGATAAGTTCGTAGTACTCACGGGTACCTGCATCGGCAAATAAGTATAAGTCCAGTAGTACCTAAGGGTACTCTCGTATCCGAAAGACCAGTATAAGTTTTGCAGTACTTACAAGTACTTCCGTATAAGAATAAGTTCTGTAACTCCTACGGGAGTCCTGAATAAACATAAGTCCATGATATGAATGCATGCAATTTCTGATATTTGTTATGGTTATACACTTATTATAATTGTGTATATGCATGTTTCCTCAGATAAGAAATGTTTCCCACTAAGCTATAAAGCTTAACACGGGGGTTTTTAACTGCAGGTAGGTACAGGAGAAGACATCAAGAAACATTCCAGATGGCCAAATTTCGGCCAACACACTTATGTAAGGGTTCACACATGGTGGTTCCATGCTCGATTTGTAATCGTAGTTACGCTGTATTTGTAAATGGACTCATATGTGCATAGATTTTGATGGACACCCGGTGGTAGTTCTTTGATTATGTTATGTGGCGTGGCCATACCCACAGCGCCTGGCTCTAAAAAAAAAAAAATCAGGTAAAGAGTCCCAGTATTTGGTCTCGCATCCCGGAAACCGGTTCAGATCCGTCAATCGAATCGGACCGGATTCGGGCGACATAGACTCGAGGTTTGGTTGAATGTTCGCAGTTCGAGGGGAATCGAATGCCCTGCCCTCAAACCAACCGGTGGAGCCACGGAGTCCCCACAGAACCTCACCCAAAACTTCGACACTAGTGGTCTTCCAATTTGTCTTAGACCCAATCCCCTTTAGGATTAATAAGTGAATAAATTGGTGCTCATCCTCGTGTTATGCTATTCCAAATAGGCAAGTTAAATTCAAGTTCGGGGGTAATCAAGTCGAGCTATACATTGAGATCACACTCAACCGCACTCTAGACTCTCGGGAAAAGTTATCGAGCGCTGTGCGGGGTTGACCTGCTTGGTCAACCGAGATTGACCTAGTGCAGATTCTTGAAAGTTGAACAAACCTAGGTAGTCCCTGGATCTAATGAACTGGTTCATGTGACCCCTTATTGTTGGTATCATGTGTACTAAACCCAAGGTTGAAAATTTATGATATATCGGCCGATATATCGCCGATATATTTGATATCGGTACCAAGCAACACGAAATCGACAATCGACAATCGTTTGAGGGAAAAATCGAAAATAAAATCGGTGATATATTGGTACAAGACCGAGATATTTCTGCTGGATGTTTTCGGAGCCGATAACACGCGGCGAGTGGGATTTTTGAAACAAATTATCGTCGATATATCGATGATCTGTCGAATATATCGGTGATATATCGGCGATATATTCGATAGATCGTCGATATATCGGAGGCTTGTATGTGGGGCTGAGATTCATCCTGCAGAAGATCCAACGGTCTAGATTTAGACCGATTTTCAAACACTTTCAACGGCTAGTTTGACTGATCTGATGACCAGATTTGAATCTGCTTTGATCCAACTGCCCAGATTTCACCCGAATTTAAAATGCCATCAAACGATAAGATTTTTTATCCAACGACCAGAATTGAAATCTTGACTTGATCCAACGGCTATGAATTGATCCCAACGGTTTAAAGAAGATCTAACGGTCATATTTTCACCAAAATTAAATCCAACGGTTATAATTAAATTTTAAATATATTTTGACCATCTAATGTCTCGATAAAAAAATTGCAAACAATTTCTAAAATCATTCCATTTTATCACAAACTCTCTCTACTCATATCCAATCTTCATTTCACTCAAATTTTTTTTCTTTGTTATAAATCTCCAAAAAAGGTGGAAATTTTGGTGTTTAAGGTTTCAAGTTTCGAATTTCAACAAGGTTAATTAAGGTATGTACTTAAGGTTAAATTTCTTTTAAATTGTCATTATTGTATTTATGTTTTGTGTACTTAATAGTTTTACATTTATGTTTTGTATTTATGTTAACTATATATTAATTTTATCTTATAATTTCATATTAGATTATAAATTTAATAGTTAAATATATATTAGTTTTTTAAGGTAAATATCATATATAATATATTATTAAATAATACTAAAGTTTTATATAGTATAATAAATTTAATAGTAATGCATTCTTTAAAATAACTATATATTAGTTTTATTTTATAATTTCATATTAGATTATAAATTTAATAAAATAGAAATATATATTAGTTTAAGGTAAATATCATATAATACTATAGTTTTATATAGTATAGTAAATTTTAATAGTATGACTTTTTGTACAATCATATGTTAGTTTTATTTATAATTTCATATTACTATAAATTTAATAAAATAGAAATATATATTAGTTTAAGGTAAATATCATATAATACTATAGTTTTATATAGTATAATAAATTTATTTCGGGAGTGACTTCTTTAAAATAACTATATATTAGTTTTATACAATAATTTCATATTAGATTATAAATTTAATAAAATAGAAATATATATTAGTTTAAGGTAAATATCATATATAGTAAATTATTAAATAATACTATAGTTTTATATAGTATAATAAATTTACTTAGTAATGCATTCTTTAAAATAACTATATATTAGTTTTATTTTATAATTTCATATTAGATTATAACTTAATAAAATAGAAATATATATTAGTTTAAGGTAAATATCATATATAGTATTATTAAATAATACTATAGTTTTATAGTATAATAAATTTAATAGTAATGCATTATTTAGAATAATCATATATCAAGTAGTTTTATTCGAGTGACTTCTTAAAATAACTATATATTAGTTTTATACACAATTTCATATGATACTTTCATATACAAAAACAATTAGTTAATTTAGTAATAATATATTAATTAATTAACTTTTCATGTTAGTTAATATTTGAAATGAAGTTATATATTAGTTAATATTATGTATGCATATTAATAAATTAATTAATCTTTCATGTTATTTAATATTTTAAATTAAGTTATATATTAGTTAATATTATGTATATATATTATAAATCTATAGTTTTATATGAAAATAAATTCATTTTGAATTGTATAATAATATAGTTCAATTTAATAGGATGGCTAGTGGAAGTAATATTGGAGGCCGAGATCCAAAGACGAACATTAAAATACCATATGAGGAATAGAAATGGTACAGTATGCAATTACTGGTCATGGATAAGGATGGGATCACTCGCTTAAATATCACCTATCACATTAGATCCCCGCCTAATACAAAAGCCCACATTTAACATACTCCTAAGTGAAACAAGGAATGAGGCAACTTTTAGACCAAAAAAATAAAGAAAAAGCGAAGAAAGCAGCTGATATAGAAGAAATTGTCAATCAGGCACAATGGGATGCGATACATCTCATCGATGATGCATGAGGATGAGGAGGAAGAAGAGGAGATGTATATATGTATTCGGGTGATATGACCCTCGATGAAAGAGTCGACTGAGCAAAGATACCATCGCTACCGAATGGAACCGACAACAAGAAGAAGGATTTATGAGAGGCAAAAGAAAAATGGGTAAATCTTTAAATTAAATTAAATTTTATAAAATAACCGACTTTACTTCGATTTCTAATTGAGATATTGATACGTAACAGTGTTTCTCACAATTGCAATCGACTAATCCAAATGCGAGCATGCAAAGATCTCAAAGTGTGAGACACAAATCCATCACCAACTCTTGCTCCATCATTATACAAATCTTCAAGAAGAAGACAAAAGAACATTAAAATATTTTCAAAGGTGGTTCAACTAAAGAAACGGTGGTTGACTAATCAAGAATTCATGATATGAGAGAGTGTTGCTACTCACAAAGCAGATCACTCAAGAACATGATTATTAGTGCACAACAAGTTATGACAATCACTTTTCAGCCAATAAATTATTATCCATATTATACTGAAAACTAGATAATTAATTCATTAATTCTACTTGCAGACATGGGAATAGAGCCACCATCTCCATATGAAATCAAAAACAAATACTTATTATGAGTATAAAGACATGGAAGATTATGTGAACATCCAAATGGATAAATGGAAGACTTATAGGTGCACAATTATGTGATGGATGCGGACCATTCCACAAATCGAGCATTATTACTTCATGGTATATCTAAAGGAAGCATTCCCAAGTTCATTGATGATCCGAAAAGATAAAAAGATAACAAATACATTTACTGGCTTGTTTGGTTGACTGGATCAAGGAAGTTGGTTAAGCAAATGTTGTGCAAATTGTTGCAGACAATGGATCAGCATTTGTGAAGGCATGAAAGTTGCTAATGAAGAAGTACAATTTATATCGGACTCCATGCGTAGCACACTGCATTGACTTGATGTTTGAAGACATTGGTAAAAGAGCTACCATTTAGGAATTAATTACCAATGCACGCAAAATCACCAACTTCATCTACAATCATGGTTTGTTGGTTGCGAAAATGAGAAAGGTATGTGGTGGAGATATTTTCATCCAAGGGCAACAAGATTTGCGACAAATTACATCGCCCTAAAAAGTCTTCTAAAATAGAGGGCTGATTTGAAGAAGATCTTTATTAGTACGAATGGGTCAAGCTTAGTCGATCCACCTCATTGACATGATTAAAGTGCTCATGTTTGATCACATATTGGGAGAAGGTCTCTAAGCTAGTATCACCCATGAGGTCTATATACGCTTGCATTGTTGATTCTGAAGTCGTCCCAACAATGCCATTTGTGTATGAGTTGATTCGAGTAATGAAACAAAATTTACATCAACTCAATGCCAAAGATTGGGTCAAAACAATCATCGCAGATCGTTGGGATAAAACCCTTCAAACACTTCATGCAGCAAAATTCAAGGATATCATAAATCACATTTAATGTATATTATTTTCTTTATCACATACTAATTCTGAAAATCACTTTGTAGCATAATATTTGAATCTAAGATTTCAATATAATCTTTGAGTTAGTACACCTTGAGTTACTCCAAGCCGGTTCTCACGGCATTAAAGATTATCTTCTACTACTGTTGGCCTTGGTAATTTTGGAAATGAGGTACATTAATAGGTTACAATTCTAATAAATTGATTCAATTTATTTGGTTACACTTACACTTATACTGATTTGACATGTACATTTTCAATTCATAGCTTATAATGTTTCGAGATGCGAAAAAAGGATTCGGTGATAGAGCAGCAATAACCTTAAGAGATTTAATGGTTCCTGGTTAGTGTTATTTCTCTTTAAAACTTTAAAAGTAAAGTCTATTATCATGTTATTATTAGATTTAGAATGTTACTTATTTTTATTGCAGCTGAATGGTGGTTCATGTATGGAAACCACACTCCCACATCGAGACTATTATTAAGGTTCTTTTCCTAAACTCGCATCTTCTTTCAAAGATGTGAGAGAAATTAAGTTAATACTGCTTTAATACACACAAACAAAGAAATTGTTTGTTAATTTAGGTCTAAATGTATCACTAGTTTTGTTACTAACATGAAAGATACGTACATATAAGTAGTGACCTCTATAAAGTTGGTTTAAAAAGAATTATTTGATTTACTTTGAGACATTTCAATGTAGTTTGGTGAAGAAGAGGATAATAAATTATTTCAATGGGTTAGACCTCTCCATTTGGATGATGAAGATGGAAATCATAATCCATGAATTGCTGCACATGTTCGAGAAGCTGGTGTTGATGTTGACCACATCCCAAGGAAAACCAGGAAAGAAGTCAAGACACGAGACTCATTTCAGCTCTCACATGTTACTTCAACCCTCATTTGATTCAAGGAACATAGTAGTGATCCATTTGGCTTGCATTTCAACTACAAAGCATGATGGCTTAAGAGCAGAAAATAAATGATTAGTGATACTCGGAAATGATGCATGGTATATTACAAATCGACAAATAAGTCAATATCCATGGAGTCAATTCACTAGTAAGATGATTTCATATACATGAAGATGAAGACCATGGGTCTAGGAGAGATGGTCTAGGTATTGGTTTTTCATTGGAAAGCTTCATATAGAGGTTCCATAATGAAGGATGACACATCACAATGAGGACCATTATTCTAGTTTGAGTCTATGAGCACATAATCTAACATAAGGATTCATTCAATGATAAATATTTTTCTCCTAACACAATGGAGTTATAGTTAGCCTTTCTTCCACTTCCATTGATGTTAATATGAATGATAAATTATCCTCATACGAACAAATACATTCGCACATTCCATATCAAATGTGTAACAAGGATTTCAACGAACATGGGTGAACCCAAATTCTCCTGTCCATGAGAGTTAGGGCAAGTCAACACATTTATGCATGGTGTTCGATCTTATAATCAATATTATCGAATACCATGTCCCGGTATGACTATTGTCTTCACCAAGGTGGGATCCTTCATCAAATGCTGCAAATGCAGCCACATCGATCTTCATTTTGGTGGCGAAGACCTGCAAGACAATGTAATATCACTGTCTATATTTCATTATTAATGTCATTTACATCTTTACAAAGTATTTCCACATGAATTTCAAAGTATTTTGTTAATTTATGATATATTGATATCTGGTGTAATATTCACCGGAGCATATCTTTCGATAGTATCCGATATATCCGTAAAATCCAAGTACCGATATATCTGTCGAAACCGATATTTTTAACCTTGACTAGACCCATATCATCAGTGTTAGTTACACTTTATTCTTACGTGCCCTGGTTAGAGTCTGTTCTTGCTTAGGGGCAAGTAAGAAGCTAAGTTTGAGGGTGTTGATTGGAGTGAATTATGCATGCATTTCAGTAAAATTTCTATGTGTTTTTATAGTCCAATCGCATGATTCACATTCATTCACTAATATCATAATCCTCATACTATAATGTTTTATAGGACATGACAATACATGAGTAAAAAAGGAAGCTGAATAATAGAAGAAAAGACCCGAAGCAAAGAATACATGAGAAGTGCACCAGGGCCTCTGCACGCAGCAGCGAGGCACTGCGGCCGCTAAGGTAGCCCTTTTGCCGGGCTAGCTGGAGGCCATACAATGCAAATAACCAACAGGAGAGGACTCCATAAGCCTTGGCGTAGCCCCCTTCATCGTGGTGTAGCGAGGTCTTCTTTTTCAGACGGGAGCGTTAAAAACTCTAAAATTATGGGCCAATGATGGGCCTGGATCCCAAGATATAAAAGGGAAGCATTTTCGAGGCAAATAGGGGGGATTCAGAGGTAGATTGAAGACAAGGGACAGATTTATTAGAGAGATTGGTAGAGACGATTCAGGAGATCGCGTAGACGACTTCTTCTCGGTATTTCTTTCCTCGGTTCGTTTGATGCTAAAAAATCTTTCACCAGAATGAAAAATCACTTATGTAACTGTCTTTATCTCTAGGGTTTTGTCAACCCTAACCGCACCTTTTTTTATTAATACATTAATTGTGGTTTATTTAATATTAAGTATGAATTCTTGTATGGTTGTTTTATTCCGATCTCTAACTACACATGTTATTATTTTGCCACCAGCATGCTAATGCTAGGAGTCTGATATCGAGAGAAGATGATTAATAGGGACATGGTAAAGCAACACTTGGTCAATAAGGGAATAAAGATATCTCGCGTTCTAAGTATAGCACTAGGGTTTGCACATTTATGCATCTCGGAGTCAAGGGGTTGAAGCAGAGATGCAATACACCCCACTGGAGAGATAGGTAGCTATATCTCGAGAGAGAATATCTTGTAGGCACGATCAACCCGCTAACATAAATCATATGAAATATTAAATAAATACACTATCTAGGTTAAAATCCATCAGGTGTGGTAGGCGAAGGCAAAACCCTAGTTTTCTCATCATTACCTTAAATAAAAAAATTTAATATTAGGGCTTCCTTAAATCAGTTGATTTTAGTCACATAATTCGCCATAAACTGATCCAAATATTGTCTAGATCACTGCCGCATTCACACATTTACGTTCGGGAACCACACTGACTAGCCACTACACTATCGTGGGAACTCGACACGATACTACGCGTATGGTTCTCAAGATTTTTACTAACTTTACACACTCACTTTCAAAGACATCGTTTTTATGCCGCTTGTCTGGGAGAAATTTCTTAGGTGTTGATATTAACAACATATATATAGATTGTACTTTGGATCAATTTTATTTATTTAGTTCTTTTTACTTATTAATCATTTTTATTATTCTTTTTGTTTTAGGTATTTTTCTTTTATTTACATAAGCCAGGATTCCCTGTCTCGACTTCATACTTATGATTGTGAGCAATTAGTGTGCATGAAGACAGATTCAGGAATTACTTCCATTCGATTCAAACTAGGAAAATGCATATTACATCACATTAATACGCAGAGAAGCACACGCAACCCAATTTAAAATCATGCAGACTCAAGAGGATGAAGGGCAGTTCCAAGAAAGCAATGAACCACATGTGGATCAGAATGGACAGAATCATAGAGATTAGGCCACCAGATCATTTGTACAGCCTGATAATCCGTATATGCTACTCGAGGAGTTCTCCTGCCACCTGGCATTGTTCGGGCCACCATACGACGACCACCCATCCAAGCGAACTTGAGTCGAAAGGAGTAACTCTAAAAATGCTCCACACATACGCTCACGGGTTGCCTAGTGAGAATCCGACTGCTCATTTCCACAAGTTTTTATTGAAGTCTCGCGACACAATCGAGTATAATGGAGTACCGTAATAGCTCTTAAGATTGCATCTATCTCAGTCACTCTAATGTGATCGAGCTAAGCATTGGTTAACTAGCCAACCATAGGATTCCATTACCTCATGGAATGACTTAGTGCAGAAATTTATGACCAAAATTTTCCCACCCACAAAGATCGCACAACTGGTGCAAGAGATTAACACATTCAGACAATTCGAGGGGGAGAACTTGGTCGAGGCCTGGGAGAGATTTCATGAGCTACTCGTATGATGCCCACCATCACAAAGTTAACTAGGTGGATGTGTGCACACGTTCTATAACTAGCTTTGAGCTGACCATTTAGGACAATCATTAATGCCTCAGTAGGAGGTGCCTTAATGAAAAAGACTACAAATCAAGCTTATGAGATATTGGAAGATACAACCACTAATACTAATCATTGGCCTCGAGATAGATCAACACCTAGGAGTTCCAATGCACACGGTTGGTCGTGAACTGCAAACCATGTCGCACAAGACCAAACAGCCTATAGAAGTTTAAGGTACGCTGAATGCGATTCCCTTGGGAGATTCATGAGTCTTAGGAGGACAACACAATACTATGGATTGTCAATATGGGTGGATGACAGTAGAGTAAGCACAGTATGTGAATCAGCAAAATCAACAACAACAGTACACATGAGGTAATATGTATCGCATCAGTACTAGAATCGTAATCGAATCAAGGCTGTGGTTGGAGAGGTAACCTGACAATCGTGAGCAACTGTAGAACTCGTGGCTCGAGGAACAATCGAATACCTTCCATCACTTCAAGAAAACAAACAACCACCAGAGAAGAAAGTAGATTTGGAAAAAGCCTTAGCTCATATGATGACATCCCATAGCACATTTATGAATGGGACGAAGGCCACATTCCAAAATCAAGCTCAGCAGCTACAAAACCAATCCACCTAGTTGCAGAATTAAGGAGCCTAACTCAGAAACCTGGAAGTGCAAATAGGCTAAATGGCCACATTGTTGACTGAGAGGCAGCACAGATCATGACCTAGTAACTCCGAGGTGAACCGAGACGAGAAGGTAATGAACATGTAAAGGCTGTCACATTGAGAAGTGGTAGAGAATTAGCAGTGCTAAGGCAGCTGATCAAAGACTATTTCCAAAGACTAACTAGAATCCCAGGTAAAGGCACCAAAAACTTGTTAAGACCAAATATACATTGTATGCTCATAAGAAGAAAAATTTTGTCACTAAATTCACTCAAAAATTTACTTGGTCTTAAAACTGCAAGTGCACAAAATGTATAAGTAATAAAGTGGACCTATAAGTCTAGATATCGTTCCCACAGAGATTGAAAGGAATTTAAACTTCAACTACCCCAACTACTCAAGTTCTACACTATTTGAATGTCTAGTTTAGATGAAAATTTAGTAACATAATAAGAATTTTAATAACTAGAATCCTACATTTAATATAAAAGGAAAAATTTGTGACGCCCCATTTCCCGTGGGTCCGTTGACAACCCGTCAACCTCGGTTGGAATATTTCGTGGCGCTCGTAACCACACCACTCCATTGAGTCCCTTTCCAAGCGACCAAGATTTAACTAAAATCGGGCAAAAGTCTCCTTTGTACCTGGGAGCTTCCACCGAAATAATAACCTGTCCCAATATTGTACAACGATGACACCGGGTCCACACACGAGTAAACATGGCCACTTAGGCCCATACATCAATACTCACCAAAAATCTAACCAACTATATTACAATAGTTCAAGAGTTATTACATTACTCTTAACCAAAACATATATCAAAATTTAGAGTTCTAATACATGTTTTACAAAATAAAATATCAAAGACACAGTCTGGCTTTCCTCTGAAAATCAGCCTCTAGTGAGCACCGTCTTCCTAAACACTCCTTGTACCTGAAATAATGATCACTCGACAGGGTGAGCAATGCCCAGTAGTGATAATCTCCTACATGGGTTACTCCCCACCTAAGTGCACATGTAATGACAACCAAACACACTCAAGAAAATACATGATCCTACTTGAATGTCTACATGCCCAATCCCAATGCTCCTCTCGAGTCCTCACGAATTTCACACACATGCCTAAGCCAAATGTGGAAAAATACGCTTTCAAAAACAATAGGTTTGTTCTTGAAAACTTAATACCGACTTCGATAAAATCTATTGACAACCCGAGGCTTAATTTGTTGGATAACTTCAAAACAATTAATGGCTCGGGACGCGGAATTGGCTTGACAATCTCCAACCCAATTCTCCGAAAAATCTTCCATTGAAATTCCTTTTCACAACCATTTTCTTTTTCTTCATTTTCTTTCATGTCATGCACTCACACCTACTGCTCTAGTGCTCCTAAGGCATATGGAATGCATACGCCATTTCCAACACCATGCTAATATATTTTACATGCATATATTAACAAAATTAACTTCCACATAAATCATGTTATTCAATTCTATAGCAATAACATCAAAATTAGCTCACATGAGCCACAAACACCCAAGCAATTGGCCTAATCACCCAAAACAACACAAAAATCACACACAATCACGTGAACAAGAAAAACCCTAGGCTTGTCAACAGCCACGGCCACACTGGGGTGGATTTTCTTCACTAGGTTCAAATATTTTTGAGACTCAAACACGGCCATCCAGCCTCAACAAATCCTATATCCATTAAAATGGCTCTTAATAAAGAATAAGCCAAGTAGGAAAAGACCCCTACCTTCGGGCTGGCTGTAACTTCACAAACAGTCCACACGTAGCCCTCAGAGCGAGATCAACTTTTTGCTTCTGTTTCTCTCGACGAGAACCGACGGTCCGAACGCCGGGAAATCTAGAGAGAAGTTGCTTTTTTTCTCTCTAAAACCAGTTTCTCCCCCTCACTGCCCGTTTCCAGCAGCCTAATGGAGAAGAAGATGGTCTTTTGTTTTTATTTTAATCTTTTAATTCTTTTCACTTAATTCCCTTTGTGTCCTTTTAGTTTGATTTAAAGCTTTTTGACACATGGCTTAATCTAAAGTTTATTTATCTTTATCCTCTCACTATCACGCAACACGATCACACATACATGTGGGTAGGTGACTTTTGTCACATCACATGTCTTCACAAGTCGTCATAAAGCACTGACACCTCGGTGTTCAAACGTGAAATTCGAACGCCCTAATTTGACGAAATTCGACGTGGTAGCTAGATTTCATGAGATGATTCCAACGATGAAGTCCATTTCGTCATCCGAGATATAGAAAAATTCCGGATTTTGACCGAAATTACCATTTTGCCATTTTTCAGAAAATTAGAATTTTCTCGGGTTTTACAAAATTAACTCCTAAATGTAAATGGACCTGAACTGACATCGGGCTGGAAGTAGACACACACTAGGATCTCACCACGTGAAATTATCACTCCCGTGATCCTAATCTCATTCTATTTTCCCCGAGTTGAATTTGAATTTGTCAAGAGGCAAGGTAGTATACTTTGGATTCCTCCTCTAACCATACTTTTCACTGAGTAGATGTTCATGTTCATTTATGAAACATGATTCTAATCAATTACTTGCAATTAGGATTTCTCTGTAAGATCTGGGTATTTTTCTTTTCCAATACTTCATACCCATTTTCTATGATCAGCAGATTTTGCTTCCAAGACGTGGTA
Source organism: Tetrastigma voinierianum (assembly GCA_016808115.1). NCBI lineage: Eukaryota > Viridiplantae > Streptophyta > Magnoliopsida > Vitales > Vitaceae > Tetrastigma > Tetrastigma voinierianum. The sequence continues at coordinate 868,344 of JAEQBH010000260.1, read as the reverse complement.
GGTGCAAGATTTTCAAGAATAAGAATGATGTCTCATCCTTAAGATCTGAAAGATTTTTCTTCCTTGATTAGATCTCATGCTAACAATGTGGATCAAGATCATTCTTCCGTACTGCTGAGAGATCTCTAATTGATTAAATTGATATATCACTCAACCTATTCTCAAACCATGAGCAAATTGAGGATTTATCTAAGTAACCTTTCGTAGTTCATTAGTCTTTTCAATATTAGCTTAACATACCTAACCGATCGGCAAGCTCGTGAATTCCATCTCGTGTCACCTCGCAGGGCTTCCCGAAATTAGAGCCAAACAATAGTCCTTTCATGGGTATAAGCTACTAAAATTGGGAACAATTAATATCAAGATCAACACCATCCAAATAAACTCAAAATTCAACTCAGGAAATTTTCTTCTCATTTTGCAAAAAAGACCATAACTAACATCAGATCTTTCCCAGTGGAAGTTGTGTTCTCGAAAACAGGATTACATTAGACATTGAAATACTGATCAGGAAAATTCCACTATAACTGCAATCAATTGAAGAAATGAGTTCCAGCGTTTGTATGGAGTTCATTGAATTTAAACAGTAATCGTAAATGAATTTCACCATTAAGTTTAAACTTCAAAACTTCTGAACAATTTTCTGTTTCAGATCCAGTAACGAATCAAAATCTCACGCTAACGCTAATCTACGAAGAAAAGAAAAAATAAAAGAAAAAGAAAAATATAATACAAAAGAGTCCTCAGCTCCCCAGGTACTCTGGTTCGTCGTTGTTGACTGACTGCCTTGCTTTCCATAGTTGTTTCTATTTATAGAGCCCTAAAAGTTTGGGCCCTAAAATTAAGGCTATATGTGAATCTCCAAGGTTCTTCGCCCGTATTCGTTCTTTCTATCGTGACCTGTAGTTGTGTCGCGATAGAGCGCTCTTTGTATCTTTGTCAGCAGGTCCTTTGTCAGAGGTATGCAATGCTTTGTCGCGACTCTGAAAGATCTCGTGATCATTCTTGCTTGAGTTGTGACAACATATTTTTATTGTGACATTTTTCTTTCCTTCAGTATGATCACTCTGTCACGACATTATTTTCCTTTATCGCAACAATATTATGTGCATTCCTCAAATAGTTATGTCACAAAATCGATAATCATGTCGCAACATAGTTTTAGTGCAGCTTCTTCAAGTTGGTGTCGTGACCCAAGTTTTTATGTCACGACATCATCTTTGTCTGTGTTCTTGCCGCAACACCGTCTCAGATATCACATCTCTACACGACCCAAAAGTCTGGTCATTAAATGCAGTTCCGTCGCCACTTCAGCCGCTTCCCCATTGCAACTTCATTTTGATGTTGGGCACTCAGACTTTTGTGTTGGGGATGTTTTGCATGTCGCGGACCCTCTAATATGTTATGTCGCGGATCGACACTTTCTATATAAAAAGATATTTTCCCTGTCGCGACCTATATTTCCTATCGCGATAAAGACTTTCCGTGTTTCAACCGATGCATGTCACGACCTGAAGATCTATGTTGTGACATCAAAACATCTTTTCAGCTTGAAGTATGTCGCAACATTGACTCTCCTTGTTACAACCAGGTCAGATCATCAATTAAGCACCCTTTGTCGCGACTTAGTTTTCTTGTCGCGCCCTAAACTTATTCTTTAGCATATTTTCTGTCTTAACAAACTTTTCCATGTTGCAGAAGTTAGTGTCGTGACAAATGAGGGTTCTGTCGCGATAGATATTCTACCTTAAGTTCAGCATTATGTTGCAACACAAACTATCTTGTTCCCAGCTGACTTGCATATGTTTTTCCCATTCTCTGTCATGACTCGCCTTCCGTCACGCACTCAGCTCAATTGTCAACAATCAGATTACGTGTCATGAATATCAGAAATGTTATCATTAATACCCATTTCTTTGGTAATTGCTTGGAAGTTTGTCACGACACACAAATTTCAGTTGTGACATAGACTGCTGCAATTACTCCTTTTCTCTCTTTTCTTGCTAGAAATCTGTCCTTTTTGAATTAACTCTTGCAAAACACAAAGTTTGTAAATATTCCATAATTTGGCATTAAAACAGCTTTGAAAATACTAAAAACAAGCCAGAAAAATAGATTAAAAATAGATGAGTTTAAGACTCATCAAATTCCCCCAAACTTAAAGTTTTGCTTGTCCTCAAGCAAAGAAAATAAGATTTTGTTTATCCTCTAACAATTTAGCTTTATTTTTAAGGACATTTTTATATTTTGCACTGAAAATCTGCAACTTGAATTGAAACTAGTCAGTTGTAGCTTAGTTTCAAATTCAGTGTTTAGTTCAGACTTAAGAATATTTTCAAATACTGTCACAAACAAACTAATGAATTCTGACATGTAAACAATTTAGTCAATTAATCATGATATGTGTGTGTGATGGTTTTCTTTCTCTTCCTCCTTAACAGGATTACCTAATCTTCTGGGACTCTACACAGTAATTGTAATTTCTTTTAACTCCTCAAAGTCCCCATATGCTTGTTTTTCATATTAGTCTCCACTAATGTAATCAAGTACCACCTTCAAGATCAATTAGGTCTTTTAGGCTTGTAGTGTTTGGCTTGCGTAATTAGGGTAGATAAGTGGAGAATTTTAGGCTAAAAATTTACCCAGATTCCACTCTTCAATTGTGTATCTTTGCCTCTATTCTTCATCCTTTTCTTTTCTACTAATGTCTGAAAAATATATTCCCCCAAACTTGTCCTTGATGTATCATACGGCCTATTCTCAGCTTGGCATCTTTTAGAGAGAAATCTCCTTTTTTGCTTCTTTTTCTTTACTTGTCAAATATTTAGATTAAGGTAATGTCTGCTTTCTTGGCTTTCTTCCGCTCTTAGAGAACTTTGGGCTAGCAGCTCCCATACCAATTGACATTAGGGTAAAAGGTGTTGAAACACCCCTAAGAACTTAATTGTTCAAGAGAGCAAGGCCACAAGAAAAAACTTAATCCCATTTGACAATGGCCAATTTTACCATTCCCGCATTCTTTTCCATTTCTTCATTTGTTCTTTTCTTTTCCATCCTTCATTCTTATTTCCTTTTAAATCAAAATAACATTCCCCCAAACTTGTCATTTTTTGTATTTTGAAGTTCCTGTCTTGAAACCTTGGCAAATAAGGGTTCTTTACTATAGGATTAGAATAAAGGAAGGTTTGAGGCTTTCATTTTGCTGTTTAAATGTAGAAACTAGACAATCGCTAAAAATTTGGAACTAAGAGTATATGCTTATGCATATTATGAGTGGGTAGGCTTGAATACTCAAACTTCCAAGGATGGCCTATATCACTGCTAGTGGTATTGTCTAGATTTCGCTCGACTAATAATATAACAAAGTTCTGTGGACTTTGAACCGTTTCGACCGTGATCTAACCTTAAGATGTCCCTAATCCTTCAATTTGTTAAGGAACATTTTGACCATGTGCATTGTTTTTCGTAGACTTTCACTAACCTTTATTATTTATACAACGCTTCAAAAGTCTTATTTCAGGTTTGCTTCATTTAATTCATTCCTAACCGAAACTTAAACTTCATTCTAGCTACATGCAACTTCCCCTTGCCTGTTTTAAATTCATTGAGGCCTACCACAATTTCAATTACACAAGTTGTTGGATTCCGAGGTTTGTTGTTGTGTTGTTCTAATCAAGTAAAAGAGTTCATTTGATCATGCTTTCAGCTCAAAACATCACAACACACCAACAATTGTAATCAAGTCATTTCACCCAAACATGTTGCAACAAATAAGTTAATTGATCAAAGTAGTTGATTTCTTCTTTATTCAACCAAGCAGATGACAATCATGAAGCAAAAGAAACTAATCAAAAACACACCAATCAAACATAAACACAATTGAACACAAAATTTTTGCTATAAAAATTTTATTTTATTAAAAGGAATTGCCTTGAGTACAAAGAGGGCGAGGAGTTGGAGGAGGTAATGTATTGTTAATTTCATCTTTGCAAATTTCTCCTTCGTCGCTTCCATCCCAGATATTCTTCTCTACCCTTTTACTGCAAGTCTCTTTCTCCTGATGTTCTAGGATTTTTTCTTTTTTGTGTTTCACAAGGTGTAGAAGTGCCCTGCCTGTCTGGACTCGGGTCAAGTCTGGGTGGTATAGGTGGGTTCAGGACTCAGGGATTACAGAGCAAAATCTGCATTCGAGACTTGATTTGTGGCAAAGGTATCTTCTTTTTGCTTGAAACTGTTTTCATAGCCCAGTCTAGGATCTTAGCATTGCTCTCTGTAAGTTCTCGCTGCCTCATAGCTAGAGATTCCAAGAGTGTCCTGTTATTTCTAACCTCATAGCTCATCATGCTAAAACTCTGTTTGCAGCTGGGCCCTGTATTGTTCATGCATTTGTTATCTCTGAATCCATGCCTCAAGGCGTTGTCTCTATTTCAAGACTCGTGCTCCACTCTCTATGTCCCTTTTTCTATTTCGTTTCCACTCTTCATCCATTTTCTTCAGTACATCTTCTAAATTTTGATCCCTTCTTTTGAGCTCTTTATCAAAATACTCATCTCTGAGCTGGAGTTGTGTCTTTAACTGGTCATCTCTCTCCTTCATCTTCTGCCGCATAGACATCAATTTTGTATTTTGATGATTGCAAAATTTGATAAAAATCCTTCTATCAATTTTGTATGATTGCAATTCTGCCCTGAACCTTCATTTTGTTCATGCTGGGTTTTTCTTAGCTTTGGGGGTGCACTCTAGAATTGGCTCTGACTCCTCTGAGCTTCTGATTGCAATGGACATTGGTTTTCTCATTGTTCTAGCTCAGTGCAACCATCTTTCATTTTTCCTTTTTTTTTTTTCAAGCCCCTCGCCCTTCCCTCTGCTTCGGGTCCTCATATACATGTTAAAGTCAAAGGTGAGGCTCTAGGGTAAGTTTCCTCGATCCCCCATTCTTTCTTAACTCCCCCTTGGATGTAGAGGCTAGTTATTGTTGCTGGGTGTGTAATCATTCCTCTGCATTTACCCTCAAAGTAGCTCAAGATGGAATTTTCAATCAATTTTCCCACATATATTTTGTAACCTTTTATCAATGCATAAAGGAGAATTGCTTCTTCTCTTCCCACTATGCTTAGTTGCTTAGATGGCCTCAAAACAGAAGTGACGAAGTAAAACCATACCTTAACTTCCTTTGTTAGGTCTTCTCTGGCAATGGATCTGAAAGGATTTATCTTTGTTCTTTTTCACTCTCCTTTTCCAGCTGTGAGAAGGTTAACTATCTCCCTGTGCTCTGTTTCCCTTAGTTGTTTCCTGAACTTCGATCCATCTTTTTGCACACCTAAATTAAACAATTTGTTGATATCTTCTCTGCTGAAATCTATCCACTGTCCTCTGACATACACTCTTTTTCCTTTCTTTCCACCATATTTGGTGTAAAGAATTCCTCATCAAAGAGGCACATCCGTGTTCTGTGTTTCGCTAGAGACTGCCATTCTTCTCTTCTCCACCATTTCAAGAAAATGAAGATAACACTTGAATCTCTTCAGCTATGAAGCCCCGTTTTCAAACTTCCTTCCATTAGAGATGTCAGCTTTTCTCGAAATTAAGCTTGCTCGCTTCTTCTCAAGCCCCCTTTTTCTTTCCTTGGTTCATCCACTCAGTTTCACGATTCTCTCGTCACGTCCTTTCCTCAACTTGCCTTGTTGTTGCTTCCAAAACTTTGCTCGCTTGATCCCTCTAGTTTAGTGTACTTTCCCATGACTTCGAGGCTTGGAATCGTGGTGGTAGGATCGTGATATGGTAGTGTTATGGTTTCGAATCAGGGTTTTAGGAGGAGATGAGAGAGCCTTGAGTAGAGAAGATGAGACGGGTGAGAGTTTATGAGAAAGGTGGCTATTCAATTTTCAAAAAAATTTCCATTTATAAGCCAACTAATTCATTGTGTGCTACATTAAATGTCGCGACAATTACTACCCTCGGGTATGTACGTGTTTAATTCTCTATCGCGACATAAAGAAAGTCTATCGCGATAGAGTTTCAACATTCTTTATAAACAAAGCTCTTCAAATGTCGCGACACAGTAGAGTATGTTGCAACATTTCCTTCAAGGTTATTTGAATATATGTCGCGACATAACAGACTTATGTTGCGACATAATTTTCTGTTTCAATTTGCTTCCTAATTCTACTGTGTTGCAACACAAAAAAAACATGTTGCGACACTTAACTGAAGTTTCTTGAAATTAAATCTTTCTCATGTTTTCTTTCATAAAACATTTAAAACAACCTATATCCACTCATACTCAGTTGAACCTACATGTGAAAACTTGTTTAAACCATCAAAAACCTTTACTTCAAGTATTAACACTCATCTCAATTCTTAATTCAATCTGCCATGCCCAAATATTCAGAATATGTTTTTATTCAAGCAACATAACATTCCCAAAACATTCAGATATGCATTATCCTTAAAGACAGGTTTAGGGAATTGGAATTACTCCCCCTTGAAGTCATTTTCTGCATATTTTCTTTTGGGAACAATTTGCTTCTTAAAATGGTTCTTCTTTGAATTTTGCTTCATTTTCTTGAAAATCAACAACAACTAAATTAAAACTACTAATAGATTAAGCTGAAACATCAAATACTCAAAATTCTACTGAATAAGTCAGACTAAACAAAAACAAACAAATTGAAAATTCCTGCTTGGGTTCCCTCCCAAGAAGCTACTCAGTTTAATATCCCTAGCTAGACATTTGTTGTAATTTTTCTTTCTTTCAAAGATTCTTTACTTCTTGCTCCTCTAGTCTCGAAATTCTTCATCGGGATTCAGTCTCCCCGCATGCTTTGGGTCTCACATTTTCTGCTTCCTTGCAATTCATCACCGCCTCTCATTGCAACAGAGATATTTAGATCGACTCCGCATTACCGGGAAATGTATTTCGGATTGGCTTTTGCAAGGTTAGGCCAACCGCCTCTACTTGAGTCTCCAAGTTTTCAATGTAGCATTGATAATGGCTTGAAACACACCGTGTTAGCGCTCGAAATTCCTCGTTCAGCAAATTTCTCTCATGCACATTCATGATCCTTGTTTTCTCTCGTCATGAATTGCAAAGACCGATCTTCAAAGGTTTGAATTATTTTATGCCCTGATACTCTCCTCTGCTGCACTATTTTTACCGCCGGCTGTTGTTGTTGCCGTCGTTTGCTGTTGCCGCTATCGGGAACCCAAACAGTATAAACCTCGATGGTAGTTCGTTTATGTCTAGGACCCCTATTGTCTCCCCACTATAGGAAAAGCTTTCATGGTTTCTTAGTGTGGATCGTAGTGTGTAGGTAGGTCAGTCAGCTTAAAAGTATAATTCTTGTTTGCATTTAGATACTATGCCTCCTCAACCTGGTAGGGCTCTTCTTCCTTATACCCCTCAGCACTGTTTTTCCTACCTTCTCTCACTACTCCAACTTCATGTGCAGTGTGCATCCTTTTCTCATTGCTACTCAACTTGTTCATTACTATATCAAGCTTGGCTTCTATGGCTGTAGTTCTATCCAATCCAATCATAACATTTCCCCTTATCCTACTGCTGCTCCCTGAAGATTCAGATGGAGTCTTGTAGTTGCATTTGGTAAGGTCTTCAATAACTTTCCTTGCCTCCTCTGTACTTCTTCTTTTAAAACCTCCACAACAGGATGCATCAATTATACCTTGAGTGTATAATCTATGGCATGGTAGAAAATGTCCATGTGAGTTGTCGTAGATCTATCCCATGCATTGGGCACTCCTTCAACAATCTCAACCTCTCCCATGCCGTAGAGACTCTTATCATCCCCTTGGTTGAACACAATGATTTCTCCTATTCTCTCAGCAGTGAGAGATGGAGGAAAATATGCTCATGAATGCCTCCCACGCTCTTCCTAAGTATTCATTGATCCCACTAGCAAAGGAGTCAAACCATGGTCGCTTACATCTCTAATGAGAAAGGGAAGAGTTAAAGCTTGATTACATCAGGTCTTACTCCATTCAGTTTCATAGTGTTTTCCATCCTCATAAATCTCGCCAAGTGCTCATTTGGATCTTTTGAAAGGTATCTTGTGAACTGGTGTTGTTGTACCATTGTAATCAAAGCTGGCTTCAGCTCAAAGTTGTTTCCTTCAATAGGGGGTTGTCTCACAGTAGAGTATTCTTTCTCGGGATGATCGCCTCCAAAATTCCCTCTCCATCGTATTAGGCCCTGTGGTCTCTCTCGCTTTTCTTCCTCGGAATAGGTCTCGCAATCTTTTCATTTGATTAGCCATTTCTCTTCAAGATTGGTAGTTTTTCTCGTATTTTTTCGTGGTTCTTTCAATTTCTCAGATTCAGAGGCGTTAGCTCGCTATGATTTTCTATGCATTTAATATTTTCCTGAAAGTGGAAACACATTGATATCAAATAGAGTTAGTGATAACACAAATTGTATATTCATTAAGCTTCCAAAAAGATAAGTAGCTTTTTCAGCCACTGTTGTTAAAACTGTTTTTGTTGATTTTATGAAATTTTTGTAAAACAAAGAAAAATGTCCGAATTAGCATTTATCTCTTTTATCAGAATATTGATTTTTAAATTCTTTTGATTCCCCGTCAATGACACCAAAAACTTGATCAGACCAAATGATATATACAAATTTATGCTACTATTACCAAAGACTAACTAGAATCCCAGGTAAAGGCACCAAAAACTTGTTAAGACCAAATATACGTTGTATGATCATAAGAAGAAAAATTGTCACTAAATTCAATTTAAAATTTACTTTGGTCTTAAAAACTGCAAGCGCACAGGTCGTATGAGTAATAAAGTGGACCTATAAGTCCGGATATTGTTCCCACAGAGATCGAAAGGAATTTAAACTTCAACTACCCCAACTACTCAAGTTCTACACTATTCTCAACATCTAGTTTAGATGAAAATTTAACCTAATAAGAATTTTAATAACTAGAACTTCACATTTAATATAAAAGTTAAAATAACTCCTAAATGTAACCGGATCGAACTGCATTATTGCCGAAGTAGACACCGGGATTTCTGATCACGTGAAATTATCAATTCCTGCATTCTAATCTCATTATATTTTCCCCTAAGTTGGAATCTGAATTTGTCAAGAGGCAAGGTAGTATACTTTAGATTCCTCCTCTAACCATACTTTTCACTAAGTAGAGGTTCATGTTCATTTCTGAAACATGATTCTAATTAATTAATTGTAATTAGGATTTCTCTGTAAGATTTGAGTATTTTTCTTTTCCAATACTTCATACCCATTTCTTATGACTGTAGATTTCTTGCTTCCCAAGACAAGGTAGTTGCAAGATTTCTACAACAAGAATGATCTCATCATGTAAGATGCGAAGAGTTTTCTCTTTCCTTGATTAGATCTCATGCTAACACGGGATCAAGATTATTTTTCCAGACCAAGGAGAGATCTCTAATTGATTAAATTGATATATTACTCAACCCATTCTCAAACCATGAGAAAATTGAGGATTTATCTAAGTAACCTTTCAGAGCTCATTAGTTATTCAATATTAGTCTAACATACCCCAGTAAGCGTCTAGCTCTCGAGAATCTCCATCTATGTGTCGCTCGGAGGGCCTCACGGAAATCGAGCCAAACAATAGTCCTTTCATGGGTATAAGCTACTAAAATTGAACAATTAATATCAAGATCAACACCATCCAAATAAACTCAAAATTCAACTTAGGAAATTTTCTTCTCATTTTGCAGAAAAGACCATAACTAACATCAGATCTTTCCCAGTGGAAGTTGTGTTCTCGAAAACTGGATTATAGCAAACATTGAAATATTGATCAGGAAAATTCCACTGTAACTGCAATCAATTGAAGAAATGAGTTCCAGCGTTTGTATGGAGTTCATTGAATTCAAACAGTAATCGTAAATGAATTTCAACATTAAATTTCAACTTGGCTTTCCCGAACAATTTTCTATTTCGGATCGATACTTGAATCAAAATCTCATGCGCTAATCTCACGAAGAAAATAAAATAAAAATAAAAGAAAAGAAAAATATAAGCCTGAAGTCACTCCCAGGTACTTTGGTTTGTCAATCTTGGTAATTTGCCTTGCTTTAAGTAGTCGTTCTATTTATAGAGCCTAAAGTTTGGGCCACTAAGGTAAAGGCTATGTGTGAATCCTTAAGCATTTTGGCCCAGAATTGCCTTCTCTGTCGCGACCTAGAAGTTGTGTCAAGACAGAGTTTTGTGTCTTTGTTGCAGGTCCTTGTTGCAGGTATGTAGTCATTTGTCGCGACATGAGGATCTTGTGCTCATTCTTGCTTGAGTTGTGACAACATATTTTTGTTACGACATTTTCTTTCAGCCGGTATGATCCTCTTGTCATGACGCAATTTCGCTGTCGCGACAATATTCTATGCATTCCTCGAAAACGGTTATGTCGACGCCGATAATCATGTTGCGGCCACGGTTTAGTCGCGAACTACGCGAGTTGGTGTCACGACCTAAGTTTTTATGTCGCGATAGCATCTTTGTTCAGGTTCTTGTTACAACACTGTCTTGTATTATTGTCATCTCGGTCGAGACCCAAAAAGTCAGTCGCAACAGAGTTTGTCGCCACTTAGCCTGTTTCCTTGTTGCAGCTTCATTTTTTATGTTGCAACCTAAACTTTTGTGTTGGGGATGTTTTGTATGTTGCGACCCTAATATGTTATGTCTCGATGACACTTTTCTGCATGCAACATATTTTCTTATCGCAACCCATATTTCCTGTCGCGATAAGACTTTTTTGTGTTAAGCTAATTTCTGTGTCGCGACCTAAAGATATCTGTTGAGACATCAAAACACCTTTTCAGCTTGAAGTATGTTGCAACATTGACTCTCCTTGTTGCAACCAGGTCAGATCATTCATTAAGCACCCTTTGTCCTGACCTAGTTTTCTTGTCGCGCCTTAAACTTCTTCTTCAGCATCTTTTATATCTCAACAAACTTTTCCATGTTGGAGAAGTCAGTGTCACGACAGACTAGGGTTCTATCGCGACAGATATTCTGCCTTCAGTTCAGCATTAAGTTGCAACACAAACTATCTTGTTCCCAGCTGACTTGCATATGTTTTTCCCATTTTCTATCACGACCTGCTGTCTTCTGTCGCGACCTAGATCAATTGTCAACAATTAGATTATGGTGTTGCGACATAGGAAATGTTGTTGTGACACAGTTTCTTTGGTAATTTCTTGGAAGTTTATCACAACACACAAATTCCCGGTCGCGACATAGGCTAGCTGCCGATTACTCTTTCTCTTCTTTCTTGCTGGAAATCTTTCCTTTTTGAGTTAATACCTGCAAAACACAAAGTTTGTAAATATTCCATAATTTGGCATTAAAACAACTTTGAAAATACTGAAAACAAGCCAGAAAAATGGATTAAAAATAGATGAGTTTAAGACTCATCAGTAGTCACTAGTGATAGGAGAGGTAGAAACTGAGGAAGTAATCCAGACCAGTCAGAATGACAAGATAGAAAGGGAACAACCCTAAGAGGAAAAGTGCGTGAAGAAGCGAGGCTAAGATTGACAATACGGCGAACCCCACATTGTCCCAATTAGTACCTCAACTTACGAAGAGAATAAATTAGACAAGCAATTCACAAAGTTTATGGAAGTGGTCAAGAAAATGCATATAAACATTCCATTTGCGGATGTGTTAGAACAGATGCCCAGTTATGTCAAATTCATGAAAGGATATCTTGTCGAAGAAAAGAGGCTGTGACTTGAGATAGTTAATCTCAACGAGAATGTGGTGCCATCCTTGAAGTGCACTTAGTGAAAGACCCAGGTAGCTTTACTATTCCTTGTACCATTAGGAACTCCATCTTTGAGAAGGCCTTGTGTGACTTGGGAGCTAGTATTAACCTCATGCCGTTATCCATATTCAGACGATTGGGATTAGGTGAAGCTCGCCCTCTGATCCTGCCCGACCGCACAGAACTAGCCTGATCTGAGTGAATTAGAAGAAGCCCAGGGAAAGTCGAAGAGTATGTGAAATGGATGGACTCCTTCCAGCCTAATAGAAGGAAATACTACGAACCCCTAGGCGAAATTACTCAAATGTCAGTGCCATCCTTCGAACAACCACTGAATGGAGGCGAAAGCAGCTACCCGACCATTTAGTATGCTTATCTTGGAGACGCCTCTACCTTACCAATGATTATTTCAACATCCTAACGGCGAAGAAGATAAGTTATTGAGGTACTCGGGGATCACGAGATGCGCTTGGCTGGTCTCTGGGCCATTTAAAAGGGATTTGTCCTTCTATGTGTATGCATCGAATTACTGTTTAGAAGATGGTCATCGCCTTTAGTGGAAGCCGCGAGAGGGGCGAATCAACCATGAAAAGTAGTCCGTAAGGAATGCGAAGTGGCTAGATATTAGGGTTGTTACCATTTCGACCGGTCATGGGTGAGTCCCAGTACGGGTTGTGCCTAAAAGGGAGGAGCAGCATTGACAAGATAGAGAATATTGTTGCCAACCGGGCAGTCCACGGGTTGGAGAATTTGCATTGACTATCGAAAATTGAATAAGGCTACCCAAAAAGACCATTTTCCATTACCATTTCTAGATCAGATGTTAGATAGGCTGGCAGGGCATGAATATTACTGTTTCTTAGATGGATATTTCGGCTACAATCAGATCGCTATAGCCTTAAAGGATCAAGAGAAGACGAAATTCACTTGCCCTTATGGTACATTCGCATTTAGGCGGATGCCCTTTGGGCTGTGCAATGCACTAGGCACATTTTAGCGTTGTATGATGGCCATATTTTGAGATATGGTTGAAAAGACAATTGAGGTGTTTTAGTATTGGGGAACTCCTTTGACAATTGTCTAGAAAACCTGAGGTCAGTGCTAGTTAGATGTGAAGAAACCAATCTTGTGCTGAATTGGGAGAAGTGCCACTTTATGGTACAAGAAGGCATAGTACTTGGGCACTGGATCTACTGAAAGGAATAGAATTAAACAACAAGGTCGAAATAGAGAAACTACCTCCACCATCATCAATAAAGGGCATAAGAAGCTTTCTAAGACATGCAAGGTTCTATAAGCGGTTCATAAAAGATTTTTCTCGGATGGCAAAGCCCTTGTCCAGTTTGCTAGTTCAAGGGACACCATTTGATTTTGATGAGTAGTGTGTGCAAGCTTTTTCAATTCTGAAAGATAGATTGGTATCGGCCCCCATAGTTGTAGCACCATATTGGGATCTCCCGTTTGAGCTAATGTGCGACGCTTGTGACTATGCGATCAGAGCAGTGCTAGGGCAGAAAAGAGAAGGGATATTTCATGTTATCCACTATGCTAGCTAGACTTTGAATGATGCCCAACTGAACTATGCCACCATTTAAAAAGAGCTATTGGCCATTGTTTTCACCTTTGATAAATTTAGGCCCTACTTGATTGGCAATAAGGTAATAATGCACGATCCTTTCGACCATTAAGTACCTAATGACTAAAGGATGCGAACCGAAGTTAATATGGTGGGTACTCCTATTGCAAGAGGTGACTTAGAGATTAAAGACAAGAAGGAATAGAGAACCTAGTCGTGGATATGTCTGTCACAATTGGAAGGCTGAGGCTGAGGAGGTCCGGGTTAACGATAATTTCCCGGATGAGTAGCTCTTAGTAATTGAAGACACAAAGTCCATTCCATGGTTTGTAGACTATGTGAATTACTTAGTGGCTAAGGTTATCCCTCTCGATTTTAACTACCAACAAAAGAAGAGGTTCTTTGCACATTTGAAGCACTACTACTGGGAAGAACCTATTTTATACAAACATTGTGCGGATCAAGTGATAAGGTGATGTGTACCGGAAGATGAAATGGGTAGTATTCTTAATCATTGCCACACCATATCATGTGGGGGGCACTTTGGAGGCCAGAGGCCAACGGCAAAGGCACTCCAATCAGGTTTCTACTGGCCTAGCTTGTTCAAAGATGCTCACTAGTTTGTATCTACCTGTGATAAGTGCCAAAGAATGGGCGGCATTTCCAAACAGGACGAACCACCCATGCACACAATTCTAGAGGTTGAGCTGGCTTGTGGGGGATGGACTTCCATGGAGTCATTTCCCTTTTCGGCCTAGTAACTTGTATATTCTCCTTGTCGTGGACTACGTCTCCAAATGGGTAGAAGCAATACTGACACGCACTAATAATGCCAGTGTGGTAGTCAAGTTCCTTCACAGCCACATATTTACACAGTTCGGCACTCCATGAGCATTAATCATAGATGGTGGTACTCATTTCTACAACAAGCTGGTTGATAAGGTCTTGCAAAAATATGATGTGTATCGCCATTTTCACTCTTTCTGCAGTAGACAAATGGACCAGGGCCGAGGTGTCCATCGAGAGATAAAGTCCGTGGAGAAAAGCGATCGATAGTTCGAGGAAAATTTGGTCGAGATTGATGATGAACTTTGGGCATACTCCTCAACATTTAAAACCCCATTGGCTATGTCGCCATTCCGATTAGTTTATGGGAAAGCATGCCATTTGCCAGTGGAATTAGAACATAAAGCATACTGGGCAACTAGGCTTCTAAACATGGATAGTAAGGTAGCGGGAGAGAGAGCGGATCTTTCTGACTTAGTGAGGAGTAGATGAATTCCACAATGAGGCTTATGAATTCTCAAATCTATGAGAAAGGCGGCGGCATGACAAACATATTGTAAGAAAGAGTTTGAATTAGAGAAAGATTGACCAAGTCTTGTTCAATTCTGGTAGAAACCTTCACGACAAGTTGAAGTCAAAATGGTCAGGTTCGTTCACAGTGGTTCAAGTATTTCCCTATGGAGGTGTTGAGATAATGCTCCAGAGAAGGGACAGTTCAAAGTCAATGCCCAGAGATTGAAACCGTATTTTGGAGGAGAATTCCATACAGGAAGGCAGAACACCATTCTAAGCACACCTGGGGTAGGACAGTAAAGGTGTGGAAGGTCACCAATAGTTTAGTTATTTTTCCGGTCTAAGTGTTGTACGTTGTAGGCATGTCGAGCTAACGACATTAAACATAACGCTTCTTGGGAGGCAACCTAAGTATTGTGAGATCCCCCTCTTCTTTGAACTTGCTTTATTTCCGGTCTTTTTAATTGCTTTTCGGTACATTTTTCGCTTTTGGACTTTCTACTTTTGTTGTTTTAATGTGTTTGTGAGTTTTGGAGGCTGTGAAGAGGGTCTGCCCATAACTAAGGGGTTTTACATGTTCATTACAGTGTGAGAGAGCGAGTCGTGTTTAAAAAAACTTGTTCCACACTTTACGATGCCCAATGGTGGCGCAGATCTCTAATGCATTTGCGTGAAGAAAATTACGTTTTCTCAACTTCCGGTGCAGCGATGGCGTAGAGCTCCTACGCTCTTGCGTAGCCTATCAAACTTTCGGTATCTCGGCGGTGTAGAGCCCTGCGTCGCTGCGTAGCCATGCTTCGCCGGCGTCGGCCCTACCCAGCGGTGTATAACCCATGATTTTAGCCCTTTAAATATCAGACATTTGTTCATTTTCCCCATGAATTTGGTAGCCCTTTCCTCTCTACTCATTTTTCGTGTGTTTGCGAGATCCTAACTCCTAGATCGACCACCCGTGGCTCCTGATCGATCTGACAAAAGCAATGATTTGGCTCCACCTCGCAGGAGGCACCACCCCCTCCGGAAGATCCACATAGGTTCATTTCCCGAGAGGCCGAGCATATCTATCATGAGTCCCTGTTCAACCGCTTGTTTGTCCCGGAACACGGTTTCCCCACCTCCAATCACGTTCTTGACTTCACTATCGAGCGGTAGCGAGACACTTTGTACCCCACGTCACAGGTAGCCCACGGTTGTGCGGGAGTTCCCTCGATATGCCTTTCAAAGTCGGCTTTGCATTTTCGTCTCAGGTAAGTGGGTCGAGGTTGGTGCCCGAACCATCGCCAGAGTTTCGCAGTCTACTAGATGTGACGATCACGGAATATAGAGCATTATTTGCTGACATAGATTATGAGCACTTGATGCAGGAGCTCACTCAGGGCCAAGGCGTGTGGAAACGCCAACCATCGATGGGTGATTTTACCAATTTTCAGATGCACTCCCTCATGCCAGTGGCTAAGGTTTGGTATAATTTTTTATGTGTAAAAATCAAGCCTACCCCGCATCTTAGCACAGTTACGAAGAACGAAGACAATCACCTCTTGCCGTGACAAGGGTTTCTAGTTTGACATTGAGTTCGTCATCGAGAGGGGGTTGATTGGTCGACCCGGGAGATATCGGAATACGATCCACCCCTCATGATTACTCGAGTTGTCTTGCTGAGGCCGATGTTGGACTACGAGCTAGTGCGCGAGTGCCTACCCGCCACCCTTGTGGGTTTTAAAGTTCAAAACAAAGTTAAACAAAGTTCTTGTATGAATTTAGTCGATAAAAATTTTAAATTAATAAAAACTCTTTTTACGATCCTATAATTTTTATGCATACTAATCGACAAACAATAAGAAAAAGAATTACACAAATCAAATGAAGGAAGTTTCTACTGCGAGTAGGGTTGAAAACTGAATCCTTTTTTTTTTTTTTTTTTAAATTTTCCACGATCTTCCCAGTGGTTCCTCGCCGCTCCCCGAGTGCGTGTGGGCGTGCAGGATTAACGAGGTTTTGTTTTAGAACTCTTGATGATACGAACACATAAGATCGAGAGGGTTAGTTGGAGGCGAAAAAGTGAAACTCTTTCTCTTTTTTTTTTTTCTCTAATTTTTTATCGCCTCATGTCAGCTTAGGGTTTTGCCTCACATTTATAATATGCACTTAGATTGATCTCGACCATTGGATTAAGTGGCGTATTTGTTGATAATGAATTAAAATTAATTCGAGAATTAGAGTGATGAAAATAAATAGGATTAATTTCTCAAGATTCTTTGTTTCATCCATATAGTAATTACTATTAATTAATTAATTCAATAATTAATTAATGTTTTTAATTTATCAAATTAACCGTTTCATCCATATAATAATTACTACATAATTTCTTTGTAAACAATTTGCTTTTCTGGTATGCCCTCGAAAGTTTCTTTGTTAATTTAATCATGTACAGTGTTTTACAGAGGCAGCTCGGGCACCTATGGATTTGTAATTCCAAGCTCCAATAATTAAACTTTTTAATTATTAATCTAATTTATTCGTTCCAGTATTATTCCATTAAAAATCACGAGCGAACTCTTGTAATTCTGAGAATAATTTGCGTAGTGATACTCGGCGAGTCCATTGATATAGTCATTTACATGCAATTCCAATCCCTCTAATTGGTCCATCATTAAATTGCAGGTGAAATTCTCGGTTTTGCCCCCTCTAGTGATATCTTTATTCTTAAGTTCCATTAATTCACTAGTGAATAGTTAATTTATAAACATTATAAATTAAGAGCACTCAGCGTTCGATTCAAAATTAACCTTAAGGAGCCTTAGGTGTCAAACTCTCGAGAAAGGAGTTTTGGATTCATATCTATAAGACATGTTCCGACCACCTATTATCTCGATGGGCCTCCAGAGACATAAGTATTGGGTCGTCTTAGGACCAGGACCATAACTATGAATCAGCCTGTAAAATAGACGAGTCCATATTTGCCAAGTTAAAAGATCAATCTGCATATGATCATCTAGTGACCTGATTTAAACTCTTAATTGTAATGGTATGTATTTAAGAGTTTAATCCATATACGTCTC
Organism: Tetrastigma voinierianum; assembly: GCA_016808115.1. NCBI lineage: Eukaryota > Viridiplantae > Streptophyta > Magnoliopsida > Vitales > Vitaceae > Tetrastigma > Tetrastigma voinierianum. The sequence goes on along the minus strand of JAEQBH010000260.1, from coordinate 850,630 downwards.
ACCAATCTTTATGTAACCAGTTACATAAAACACCTCCGTTTAATGTCCTTTACATCATTAATCCCAGGATCAGTGCGCATTCTTAATGTTCGAGTGGGTAGTACTAGTAGTATTGCCGTCGAGTCCCTACTTTTGATTTTCTACGGATAGTTTAGTTTGTATTTATAATCTTGATAAGTCTTATATATAAGCTGTTATATCATAAGATTATAGTTACATTTGTTGTTATAAACTTGGGATTTTATGATATTTCACCCCAGAATTATACAACACATGTATAAAAGTCAAATATAGAAAATTGTTTTCATGAAGCGTTACAAATTACATGCTTTTAGGGCACCATACTTGACAATCTCACTTGTCCTAAAGCAAGTGAGACCTGTCTCTTAAACTGAATCCCTCTAAGTGACGTGAACACCTTTTCGGGTAAAGTCTTGGTAAACGGATCCCAGCGAGTTATTAGATCTTATCTTCACTAATGGCTATATTCCCCTTTATGTATGATCTCTTGTATCAGATGATACTTCCTTTCTATATGATTCCCTCTCTTGTGACTCCTTGGTTCTTTGGAGTTTCCATAAACCACTATTATCCGCGAGTACAAAACAAGTGGTTTTCCATGTTTGGAACTGCACCGGATCGATGTAGAACTTTTGAGCTATGGATTCTTTGCATTTGCTTCCTGACTCTATGTATTCTGCTTCCATGGTTCATCATATCTTAGATTGTTTGATACTTCTCGGATACGGCTCCCACCACGAGAGTGAATATTGACCCGGTCTTCGATGCTTTCGACTATCTTTGTGCGATTGAAAGCTCGAGAATCAGTATATCGATAAGGGTTGGTCTCCACCTGAGTACACAAGCATATAATCTCTCGTTCTCCTAAGATACTTGAGAATATGCTTCATTGCTATCTAGTGACCCATTCTACGATTGGATTGGTAACGACTAACTATCCTCTTTGCATAACGGATCTCGGGCCACCGTACACGACACATTGCATACATGGGGGCGCCTATGAAACTGAGCATAGAGTCCATCTCATATCCTCTTCCTCTTGAGGTGTCTTAGGACATTGCTCCTTGGAAAGGATAATTCCATGTCGAGTTGGTAATAGACCTTTCTTGGAATCTTGCATCGAATCATTTGGCACCTTATCATTATAAGGTGCTTGAGGCAATCGCAGCTTGTTCTTTGATCTCTTATAATTTGGATCCCAAAGAATATAACTTGCTTCTCCCGATCTTTCATTTTGAAATTGCTTGGCTAAGTATTTCTTTTTACATTCGATAATATTTCTACATCATTCCCAATGAGTAGAATATCATCGTAAAGAACCAAAAGAAGACCACCTTCTTTTCTTTGATGTACTTGTATACCTGAGTTCATGACATTTTTGTACTCAAAACCATACGTTTTTGATAGTTTCCTTAGATTTGAGACGAAGCTTGCTTGATCCATAAATGGACCTAAGCGGCTTGCGGACTTTCTCTTATTGGCCTTTAGTCGCAAAACTTTACGGTTGCATCATGCTTAGATGCTTTCGAATAGCCATTGAAAAGCGATCTTGACATGATTTTCCATATCTCATAATCGAAGTGGCGACTATGGATAAAGAATCACGAATAGACTTTTGGGTATAACCCTTTGCCTTTAGCCCTAGCTTTGAAGGTCTCACTTTCCCATCCTATGCCTCTTTTCTTTTGAAGATCCATTTATCTTATGGGCTTGACATCCTCGGGTGGATCTCTGAGTTCAACGAGTTAGTACATGGACTCCATTTCTTGGTTCATAGCATCTTTCCATTAGTCCTTGTCAGAATCATCCATGGCATCACGGTATGTAAATGGATCATCTGGTTAGTGGCCGACCTTAGAAATTGTACTTCTCCTTCATGCATGCGGGATGGTAGTCTCCCTTTACCACTCCATTTGCGTCGAGTACCGGGATATTACGAATAGGAATTAGTGGTCTCTTGACTTTGTTGTTCGTCAGTGGTTGATGGTGATTTACTACGTCACGATCATAACGTGGTTCCTCGATCTGACCTTACTTTGCTAGGTTTACGAAGTTTGTCATATAGTCATCTTCGAGAAAAGTCTCATTTGTCGATACAAGCCACTTTCTTATCCAGGTATAGAGCAAACCTCCTTGTGCCTTTTGGATAGCTTCTGAGCACACTTACCTGCGGGGTTCCAAACTTTCAGTCTTTCCTTTCGACACGTGTTCAAAGACCCCGTATCGCGAGTGGCGTAAACTAGGTTTATGTCCATTCCAGCGACTCTAAGGGTGTCTTTTGGACGGCTTAGATAAAGCTACATTCAAAAATGTAGACCGCGGTTGTAGTGAACATCCCAAAATGAGATTAGTAGCGAGGAGTGGCTCATAATTAATCTAGCCATATCTAGTAACGTCACGTTTGCCGCTGCAACACCCATTACGGCACGTGATGTTCCAAAGTGTTGTGAGGTTGGGATAGGATTCAATATCGATAAATGATCAGCGAACTTTGCATCGGTATTTACCTCCTCGATACGATTGAAGAGTTTTTAGTGGTTTACCTAAGCGCTGAAACTTACTTCATAGATTCTTTAAACTTTCAAAGTCTGATTTCTTGTGCATTAGGTAAGAAACATAGCAGTATCTTGAATAATAAAGTCGATGAAGGTGATGAAATATTCCTGTAACCACCTCTAGCTTGTACACTTAGTAGGCGAAGTAGACGTCACTATGTACAAGTTGAAGGAGTTCTTTGGATCTCTCCCTTTCTTGAGAAAGATCTCTTAGTCATTTACCTTCTAGCGGGATTCACAAAACGGGAAGAGTGCCAACATTTAGCTTTCTTAAAGGACCATCCTTTATACTTAGGTTTGTCTGTCCAAGGTTAATGTGGTCCTAACTTTGAGATGACAAGATACGTGTTATCACTATGTGAAACTTTTTGGCCACGTTTGTTAGATTTAGGATGTTCTACTTTGAATAATTCTTATTATTTAATGATCGCTCGATTGGCCTTAAGGCGTACAACCCATTTCGGGTTTTGCATGACAAATATCTAAACCATTTCTTGAAATAACGATCTCATTATTAATAAAGAAATACTAAATAATTGTTCATGCAACATAGAAACAAAATCAAATTTCTCCACAAACCGAGAATAAAAATACATTGTTGAGCAAATTTATTCCTTAAATTTCGCGAGGCGACTCCCACGCCTTTGCTAAAATTTGACCTACGCCACTACCTGACTCTCATAGTAGCGTCCTATCGTGAGTTCCCTCGAAGAACTAAGCATCTGCGAGAAGAATAAACATGGTTAGTGGCTCTGAATCCCGACTATCAGGTGACAAATCATCTTCCACTAAGCGGGCTTACGAAACCGTTAAATCATATTTACCTTTCTTTTTGTCCTTGGTCGGAGAGATACTTGTTCTGAATTTCTCTTCGGTGACCTTGACCTCGCAACCTTACTTTCCTTTAGGCTTCTTGTCCTTGAGGGTTGTTCTTCTTTCACGCTTTGGTCGCGCTTTCTTGGGGTTGTGCTCCCGGACCCACCTTGTGTGTTCTTCCTCTTTTTATTCTTGCTACCAGAAGGGGAAGATGGCTTATGCTCAACAACATTTGCTTCGCCCTCTTTGGGCCTAGTCTTATGGCCTCAAAGTGCAGCGAGTTCATTCGGGGCGGGTCATGTTGTCTTTGCGGCTTGTTCATAACAGTTGGTAGTGAAGCTGCGAGCCGGTGTGAGGACTCGGGATAATACTAGCAGTACGCTCATCGATAATTGACCCTGTATCTCGCCTCGTGCGTCGGGTTGATCATGTTGAAACATGTTCCTGGTGAAACTCCTTTAACTTCATCTTGGCGTTGGTAGCTATGAGTAGCTTCATGGCGACCTTTAGTCTGAGTGTTGCTGAGCATGGCACGGAGAGATTCCCATATCTCATATCTGATCTCCATGTCCTCATGCTTCTTCCCACAGAACATCGTTAAATTGCTATGGCTTGTCATGGCTGCTTGGGCTTTGTTCTTTGGAATGAATCTAAGCTATCATATCTTTCGACCACCGATGCATGAAACTGATACGAAATTTGTAAGGACATTCCTTAGTGAGAGCAAACTTTTGGTTCTCACAAATTACTTCTGATATGTGTTTGACTTCCATTAATGAAGTTATCACCCTCAGTTTTCATTAGTGAGTAAAGCGATAATGGGGTTGTTTGATGACACATGATTCTTGTAGAGTTGTCTTTCGAACAATTACTATAAATGAAAATAATATCCTGGCTTTGGAAAAGTAAGCGTGATGCATGAATGCAGCAAGTAAAACACATAAAATCTTATACTAATCCACGATAAATTGATTCAACAATTAATACGGGTCGTAGGGTCCATCATACCAATTTCAAATCAACTTTGAGACTATCTCAAATTAATAAGCAAAAATCAAAATATCTCACTTATTTTTCTTTTACTTATTAACTACAGTAAATTTGGTAAGAGTATGATGAGCAGTTTAACCATACCCTTGTAAATTAATGACCCATTTGCCATGTTAATGACTTAGCCGAAATTAGCATTGTAGGGTGGGACCGATCTGAAATACATCACTCAATCCTATTTCTAAGGGAAATTCGACCTTGATATTTAATATAGATAGAAACCCTCGGTAGGAGGAATGAAATCTAAGCTTTGCTAAGCCTATCTATATCTCACGGTGTTGCCCAATAATGGAGATTGTAGGGTATATTGTCATATAACATTCTCCCGCTCACTATTTTGAAATAAGTGTTTTCTATTTGCCATTTATCTTATGTCTTATAATCTAACAAATTATTATATCCTATATAATTAATTACTAAGATGTGAACTCACAATCAAATTATGAGTCGATCCCCATTGGTACTAAGTTAATTAGACAATTTAATCCATAAATTAAGTAGGCCTAACTATTAGGTAAACCTAGTATATAAAATAGTTGGTCCTAAGTCAAATTTATCATTAATCAATAAAATCTTTATTTTATTAGCGTTGGAAAAATCTAGGTTTTTGAAGATGATACTCAAAACCTAAGTGCATTAATGTAATTTGCAAGTTTGATTAATTAAACTAAGCATTATTTAATTAGTTGTTCCATCAAAGATGAACAAGATAAGCACTAGAACTGATCCTAATTATCATGTTCTAGGAAAAATGATATATATGCAAAAGCATTAAATGTAGGCATTCATGTATGGCATGTAAATGCATGGACGTAATTATCGATCATATCGATAACAATAAAGAATAAAATAAATAAATAAAAGCGAATTCGGGTGTCTTGGGTATTTCTAAAATTACAACCCTTGTAAATAAAATAAATAAATAAATAAATAAATAAATTACAAAGTTGGGCTTTGCGATTACATATCCCTTATACCTTGACTCTTTATCTGGCTTAGATCCACCCGACTCTTGATTCAATAACCCCAAGCTTCTTTTAGGTAAAATTGATAACTCTTTATTGATAAGGCTTAAGCTTGATTTTTCTCCATGAGACTCTAAACACTTTTAGGCCTTTAGACTTGGAGTCCGCGGACCTGCGGTCTAGCAACCACCAAGGCCCCGAAAAAAATAAAGTAATGAAGAGCGAAAAGAATAGGAAGCGAAGTTGTTTTCCGTCATCTATATCCACGAACATCTTTTTGTATTTTAGGGCATAACTTCTCTACAGATGTCCATATAAGGCGATTTTGAAGGTATAGAAAGAGTGAGAGTGTTGCTACAATCCATCACATTGATCACTTTCTAGATCTTGATATGATCTTCTTGTGTGAAGATTTTACAAATAAGTACAAAAAAAAACTTTATGCCACAAGTATGGCTTACCTGAGATCTAAAAAAAAATAAAACAAATCTTAACCAAAACACCATACGATTAACGACCCTTTAAAAATTCCATACATTGAACATTCATCAATATATAAGCAATTATACATCCACAAGATTATCAAATAATGTAAGAATGGCCACATACACATTAATATGCATATACACATAGACTACTCTGATACCAGTGTTAGGTGATCTTAGGCCTTCTCAATCCCAAAAGCTAGTTCATGAGATGAGGTTTTCCCTCACACTTATAAACTCATCACCAACCCCTTCCACAGCGGAGTGTGGGATAGCAGCAATCTTCCTCGTCGGGCCTTGAGTTGGAGGAGGCGGCAAGCCCGGTTTTCTCGGGTGGTGAGACTTGTTGATAACACAGGCTGCGATACCAATTGTAGGTTTTAAAGATTGAAGCAAAGTTTGCGGCGGAAGATTTTGGTCTAGTAAAATTTTAAAGTGTAAAAACTCTTTTCACGATCCTATGGTACATGCGTACTAATCAACAAACAATAAGAAGAATTACCTCGATCAATTAAGAGATTTTTCGAAGCGAAGTAGGGTTGACCTTCAGATCCCTTTTTATTATTATTATTATTTTTTTTATGTTTCCACAATCTTCCAATAGTTTCCTCATCACTACGAGTGCGTGTGACGTCGCAGTTAACAAAGGTTTTGTTTTAGAACTCTTGATATTCTTCGACACATGAGATCGATAGGGTTAGATGGGCAAAAGTGGAAACTTTTTTTTTCTCTAATCTTTTATCACCTCATGGCCTTTGAGGTTTTGCCTCATTTATAATATGCCTTGAATTGATCTTAGCTTGTTGGATTAAGTGGCATTTTAAATATTGAATTAAAATTAATTCAAATTAAGTGACCAAAATAAATAGGATTAATTTCTCAAATTAACTAGTTTCATCCATATAGTAATTGCTATTAATTAATTAATTCAATAATTAGTGCGTTCTTAATTTTTCAAATTAGTTTCATCCATATAGTAGTACTTAATTAATTAATTCAATAATTAATTAATTAACATTTAATTATCCAATAATTACTACATAACTGCTATGAAACAATTTCTTTTATTATGCCCTCGAAGGGTTTTTTGTAAATTTAATCCTATCACGGGTGTTACGAGGGGCGGCCGGGGACACATGGACTGTAATTCCAAGCTCTAATAAATTTGATAATTAATTAAACTCTTTAATCAATTAATCCTAATTTATTAGTTCTAATATTATTCCATAAGAAATTTTGGCTGAACTCTTGTAATTCTGAGAATAATTTACGTAGTGATACTCAAGCAGTCCATTGATATGATCATTACATGCAATTCAATCCTCCAAAATTGGTCCATCATTAGAGCTAGGTGAAATTACCGTTTTACCCCTTTAGTGATATCTTTATCCTTAAGTTCCATTAATTCACTAGTGAAAAGTTAATTTATAAACACATTTATAAATTAGAGCACTCGAACTATTCGATTCCCGAAATTAACACTTAAAGGGACGATTATCAGGCTTCCCTCGAAGGGTTTTGGATTCCATATACGTGGGACATGTTCCTGACCACCTATCTCCCGTGGGCGCCGAAGACATAAGTATTGGGCTTTGTGCGAACGGAGACCATAACACATGAATCAAAAGGCCTGCGAAATAGACGGGAGTCCATGGCTACTCGGGTTAAGATCAATGCATATGATCATCCTAGTGACACGGTTTAAACTCTTAATTGTAACCGGTATATTATTTAGAGTTGTCATGTACGAATCTTATCTATGTGTCCAGTTACATAAAACACCTCCATTTTAATGTCACTACATCGATAATCGGTCAGGAATTACTACATTCTTAATATTGATAGACCATACTAGTAGTATTATAGATGATCCTACTTTGATTTACTACGGGCCAGTTTAGTTTATTATGACATACCTTCCTAGTGAATCTGCCGACAACTCCACGGTAACCTCCCGACCAAGCTCGCTCGGCCCGACAAGTTACCATGAAGCTAAGTAGACAACACTAAAGCGTATTTGGAAACGTGGGTTATAAAATTTTCACTTTTCTATCAAAATCACCTTTAGATTTAATGAATCGACGGCCTGCTTGTTGCCACGGTGGGTGACCCAAAATACAAAATCACTTGTATATAAACAAATAAACTCCCAATATTTTCCAAAATCCTTCTGATCATAAGGACCTACCGGGTCCTCCTCGAAATATAAGATATGAATCAGTCAAACATAATTTCATGCTTAACTGTTTCTCGAAAACCATGCATGCATATTTTACAAAGATATTTACATATACAAAATGCCACATTTTAACTTTTCACTAGTTTTTTAATTTACCTTATCTTATATATAATCACAACAACAGGCGTCTAGGGTGAGGATCTGGAAGGTCTTTAGAAACCCGACACACACTTTTTAAAAATTATTTTAAAAACGAGAAGCGCAGGCAAGCGGGCTCGATGGAAGTCTTATAAGTTCTAAATCTTTGGCATCTGTTGTTTTGTACCTCCCAATATGAAAATGCAATACGAAGGATAGTTTGTAAAGCGTTTTATGAAAACTAAGTTTTTTCTTGTGAAAATCATTTTAAGCGTGCAGCCCCATTTATAACTGCTTTGAAGCGTGCGAAAACTATTTACCAGCTGTGAAAAGCATTTCAATGGTGGTTAATATATGAAAGTCTTTATCTTTGGAAATCAAGTACCAGCTTACTTTGTGGCCATTTAAAATACCCTAGATGTGATGCCCGGAACACGACATTGGTAGTGAACCTCGGAGACACTACACGACTAAGAATCGTCCATTGAACTTAGCGGGATCTATATAGCATAATGGAACCTCGGAACCAAAATGCTCGGTGATGGACCCTCGGAACCAACACCTCATCGCTATGCTAGAAGTTGGCGCACTAACTATATATACTAGAATGGAGGCGACTCATTATATATTCTAGATCCTTCCCAATTGCAGGCGAGGCCCGGTATAGTTAATCATAATATCCATAACCTTGCCATGCATAATCAAACCCATCGGCCAGGAAAGCTGAAATTTGTGCCATCTGGGGGTTTTGCTAAACCGAATGGCCCAATTTCTTAAATACTGAAATCGAACTTTTCTGCTAAGTATAACAATTGGGAGGTAAAAAAAATGCTTTATAAATCTATATTTTCAAAGCACTTTACAAAATTGTAATTTAAACACTTTTGTTTTAGAAAATGATTTTGAGTACTCACATTTTTCTCGACTAATTTCTTTCAAATCTTGTCAAGCACTTTAGATTCTCGTCGGATACTCAAATCGCCTACACAATTCATTCAAATTACGAAAATGCCCTCAGTCCAACGTTTTAACCATAAAACATACACAGGGCTTTTAAAGTGACTATATCGAACGAACTTCGATTCTAACAAAACTTTACGTGCTAGTCTCATTCGATATGGACATCGATAATATGATGTGAAATTGACCAAACTATCCCTACATTAAATGCCCCCATAAAAACTATACATTTTGGCAAACTTTTGACTAGGACTCCATAGTCCCAAGCCAGCTGTTTAAAAATTTTGTCCAGAGCTTGTTCGACACACAATCTGAATTTCAATACGAATGGCGAAAGCAGTCCGAAATTCAGCCACGTCTGAACCTGAGTCCCAAAAATTCCTAAAAATTCCTAAACTCAATCTAAAAATTTTGGGACTGGAGTTTATGACCTTTCACGGCCTCTAAGAAAATTTCAAGTCATTACAAAGCATTTAGGCTCGAAATAACACAAATAGGAAAATTTTTTTACCTTTAAGTTTGACAAAAAGCTAAGATATTGGTACCTATAAGTAGCTCTCTTGCGTAGTCGACTTTGCCTTATAGATGAAAGCCTACGATTCAATTTAGTAAATCTGAAAAAGAAGCGAAAGAAAAAAAAAATTTTAAAACTCTCTCTCTATTCGTTCTCTGGCTCTCTCCGTCCCACGCATTATTTCTCCCTGCCATTTGCCTTTTATGTTTGTTTTTTATTTTCGTTTTTTTTCTTCTAATTATTATTCTTATTATTATTATTATTTTCATATACGATTTCTATTACCTCTGTTGGTCTATTTCTATCGAAAAATTTATTTCTTTCGATTTAATTATTTTAAATGAACTTTAACTCAAACTCATTTTAGATTTAAATTTTCGTAAAATCTCTAGATCCACTGAAGAGTCTGTGACTTATCACCCAATTAAGTAAAATATTCGATTTTGTCTCGAGTTGGCAGAGCACTGCAGGTCACTAGGCCTAACTTGAGGCAATTTAAAGGCTCGGTCAGTTTCGTCATCAGATCTAGAGAATTTTCTAGGCTTTGAACCATTATGGTAATTTATTATTATTATTATCCTTTAAAATTCATAAAATTCCATAATTGGAATTTCACCCTCCTTTCATAATTGCAAAAAGTGCCACAATTCTTTGAAAAACTTTATAATTTCACCCTTAAAAGCGACTACCAACAATTCTATTATGAGCTAAAATAATTAAGAAAGCCCTTGGTGCACATACGGTTACACATACTGTACACCCTCTTGGGACGGGGCGTTACAAATCCTCCCTCCTTAAGAACATTTACCGTCTTGAAATAGAACAAAATAATATAAAGAGGATACCTTAATCGAGAAAACAAGCGGGGATATTGGTTGCGCATACGAGGCCTCGACTCCTATGTAGCCTCTTTAATCCCATGATTCCCCAGCAAAACTTTGATGGAATGACCTTGTCGCAAAATCTGCTCTCTACGATCTACTATCTGCATTGGCTGCTCCTTATAGGTCAAATTATCCTTTAGTTCTACTGGCTAATCTCTGAATACATGGGAGGGATCTGGAATGTATTTGCGGAGCATGGATACATGAAAATCGTTATGAACCTTAGACAACTCTGGAGGAAGGTGTAATCTATATGCTACTGGTCCCACTATGGCAATAATCTCATATGGCCCTATGTGTCCCGGGCCTCGACTTTCAGCGTCTTCAATCAGGGACACCTTTCCAAGGGGAAACTTTTGAAGACTCTCATACTGGCGGGGAGATCCTACGGCGTTTGTCAGCATAACTTTTTTTAATACTGTCCTTGGCTATCTTGAGTGTCTCGGACAATGCGGATCTTATCCCCAAGGTAATACAGTACTAACTCCCCAAGGCCTATCAGTCTCCTCTCTCCTACTTCATCCCGGTATACGGGATGTGACACTTAGGCCATACAGTGATGTTACTTCAAATGGAGCCATGCCTATCTTTGGATTGATAAGCATTGTTGTGGGCGAACTCCATCGGAGATAAATGAGTATCGGCTTCCGCTTAGAGCTACATCACGCATGCTCTAAGCATATCCTACAGTGTCACGAATAGTTCTCTACGATTGACCATCGATCACGAGGGATGAAACATGCTAAAGTGCAATCGAGTCCCCATGGCATCGTAAGCTGGATCAAAATCACGGATGTGAATCGGGGTCTCGATGCGAGAACTATCGATAGACACCATGTAATCTAACTATCTCTCCACCATAATTGGGCCAACTTGTCCAACGGGTCATCTGCATTCTTAATTCAGGAGAAAATCACATTGATTTCGTTAGGCTATCCACTATCACCCATATGGCATCGTGTTGTCTCAGGAGTTCTCACTTAAGCCGAGTAGCAAAATTCATAGTAATCTTATCCCACTTCCATACAGGAATCGGAAGGGGCTGTATCTTTCCTCTTGCCTTACGGTGCTGCGCCTTTGGCGGCCAGTTTAGCTTATCCCCGGATCTGAAATCGCGCAATTTCTTTCTGCCCTTCCACCAATGCTCCCTCAAGTATGATACATCTTGGTGCTACCGAGAGGGTGCATGGCATATCTTCGAAGAGTGAGCCTCTTCCATGATTTCCTTTTTAGTTCACTTATGTCGGTACACACATTTAGAGCTCCCTCTAAACTATTTATGTCGTCTACGATGGAACTCACGGACACACCACCATCAATCTCTTGCCCTCACTTAATCATCACGAGCACCTTAGAAGCCTTCACTTGATACGATCCACGAGAAGAGGGCGAACAAAGAAAAATGATGCCCAGCAGTGTCCTATTATCGACTACTGCATAATTTAGAACTCACGAGATCTCAAAGCTCTATCAACAATGGGAATGTTTTTATGCTGGAAAATGGCATGGGAACCCTCGGTTTAAAGGATGGCCCAAGGCATCGGCCGCGTAGCCTTCCCGGTTGGTACTCTGTTCACGTGCAATCCTTAATCAACTCTCGACCCTTGGCGTTGCCTGCAAGTTAAGCTCTTTACGAGAGTGAAGATATATTACAGGCTCTTATGATTGGTGAATATCGTGAGGAACACCATATAAGATAATGTCTCGGATCTTTGGGCGAAACCCTTTCTTTGCTAGTTCTAAATCATGGGTCGGGTGAAGTTACGCTCGTGCTTCTTTTGCGCCAGGAAGCATAAGCTATCCACTTTCTACCATCCTGCATCCAAAACACACCTAACCTTGCCCAATACGGAGGCATCACTATACCACATAGCAGTGCGCTCTGGCGGTAGTGCTATCTTGATTTCGTCAATCTCTGTCTCGGCTCCTCAAAACATCTTGGCGGTATCAACCACTCAATTTCGATCCTTTTTCGATAAGTTGGTCAACGGGGTTGCTATCTTGAAAATCCGTAACAATTTCTGTAATAACACCGCGATCCAAAGAGCTACGAGCGAGAAACATTTGTGGGGCGGCTTCGAGTTCACTCATAAGCTTCAATCTTTTGAGGATCCACACACTAATACCTTCTGCCCGAAATGACATGACCCAGCTCTTTTTGTCCAACCAAAGCGGCACTTACTAAACTTGCGGCTCTCTAAAATCTACAATCTTGTCAGATGCTTTGCATGTTCCTCTGGACTGCTTTAGTACACTAGAATGTCATCAATGAATACGATCACAAGAAAACATCTAATCTGGTGAATACCTGTTCATCAAATCCATGAGCGGTGGGGCGTGGTCGATCCGAATGGCATCACTAGGAACTCGTAGTGACTGTATCTTGTCCTAAAGGCAGTCTTAGAAACATCATTCTCCGGACCCTCAGCGGTAGGTAGCGACCTTAGGTCAATCTTAGAATATACCGAGATCCACACAGGTGGTGAATGGCTCATCTATACGAGGAGCGGATGCGGTTGCGTATTGTCGCCGGTCGGTGTACATAGATCTATACACAACCGAAAGCTTCCATCTTTCTTCTTTACAGAGAGAATTGGAGCTCCCCACGGTGAGGTACTAGGTCGGATGAAGCCCTTGCTTAGCAATTCCTCCAATTGTGCCTTCAATTCTTTCAACTCTGCTGGCGCCATTCTATATGGAGGAATGGATATCGGCTCGGTCCCTGGAACTAGTTCAATAACGAACTCAATTTCTCTATCCGGGGGTAAACCTGAAATATCATCTGGAAAGACATGCGAACTCTTTATTCTGGGGATGTCTTCCGGTAGGTGTCTCTTTGTCTCCTATATCCCACTTCTGAGTCGAGATAACCACAGCGGCCTTCTGGGCATTTTTCGAGGCGGTCGTGGCATTAATGAGACTAAGGAATTGATCTCTCTTCGATTCCCGAAATATCACGCTGGTTCCTACAGTAGAACCCGATCTTACTTCCTTCTTATAGCAATCTAAGGTGGCTCTACATGCGGATAACCAGTCCATACCCAGATTATATCGGAAATCATGGATACTAACAACATCAAGTCTGGCACGGAAAATCCTTGATACGGATACTAATCACGCTGCACCGGAACTATCCTTTCGGATATCATAGTATCCCCATTGGGTACGGAAACCACCATACGACCATCTATAGGTTGGGACTATGGTGCCTCTCGGTGGATAGTCTTGAGCCAAGTATATGAGTGGCTCCTGATTCCGTCATATGCATCATGATCGTAAAGCGAAATCATACCGGTAATCACGTCGAGGTGATGCATACGCCTCTGTTGTGTATTTGTAATGCAGAGCCTGAGTGCAGTACCACTCCTAAATCGAAGCTGTCCAGTCTTGCCTCTGCCTCTTTGCCTCATGACCTCTACCGGGTATTGTCTTTTAGCCACCTCTGCTGAACCACCCCTACCCGGCTGGTGGACCGCTGGTACAGAGATTTAGATACTCGCGTACCTACCTGAGGAATCTGCGGCTACTAAGCGTAGACTTGAGTCTCGAGGATAAAGTACGACCTTCACGCCCGCAGTGAAACATCTGTCATATTCATCACAAACCTCAGAGATTACCTCCTCTAACATGTGGGGGCCTGATGAAGATGATCACGAAGATCCACCATGCAGGGCTGGCGGTGATCGAACGGATCACAGCCAGATCTTGCTCCACGTCCTGGGGCCTACTCTCTGCTAGGTCTACTTCTTTCCTTTCTTTTTACTATTTGTTGAGGTGGTGACTAGTGCGGGAGCACCTCTCTTCTTATCTGGCTGCCAGCAAGACTAAAAATGTCCTTCACCTTTAATTGCAGCCTCGAAACTTTGTAACTATTCTTGCTTGCTTTACTTTTGCCATATCCTAGTAATAAACATCGAGAAACACATGTCTCTACGCGGGGTGGAAAAGACCTCGTGTCCACATCACCTTTTCGGTAATTATGGTGAAATACCTCATGCTTCTACGTCTGCTCAATAGCCCCGGCTAAGAAAGGCCAACCTATCTAACCATAAGTACCACACCCTGGGTCGCCGGTACCATCGCTTAAGTTTTAGCCTAATTTTAGGCGCGTTCTATCATGCCCCTTTGCTCTTGGGGCTCCGTGTACGGTGCTCTTTATGTGGCCTGTCTGTATATTAACACGATCCATGCATTCGAGAATTTACCACCGCTTTGGGTTTGCGACCCTCGATGGTTCTGTTGGGGCTATTCATTGAAGCATCTTCGGATCTAGGGGTGTGCTCGATATATCTCTGCGGTGGTGCCTGGTGCGGAAGTCCTATATCGACTATCTATGACCTCGTCAGACGTAATCTTTGTGAATTTCAAGGTTAAAAGATTCAATGACTCTTTTCAGTATTTGATGCATGCGGATTAGCAAAGCAAATGTGGGTTGCGATAAGAAAATCATTATAAAAACATTTGTATAGAATCTTTGTGAAGCTGTAGCTTGATGACATCGCCTAAAGCGCTCCCCGATACCAACTTGACGGACCACACTTCCTGAGTGGCCGGAAATGCAAGAACTGGCTTTCCCACGGTAACCTCCGGCCCGAGCTAAGCTCATTGACAAAGGTTACCATGAAGCTAAGCGATTAAAAGCTATTTGAAGCTGTATTTGGAAAGCGTGGGTTATAAAATTTTTCACTTTTCTATCAAAATCACACCTTTAGATTTAAGCGAAAATCGCGACATAACATTTGCCGCGGTGGTGTGACCAATACAAAATCACTGTATAAAAAATATACTGCTCCCGATGTTTCCAAATGTCCAAGCTGTGATAAAGAACCTACGGTCCTCATCAAAATATAAGATAAGAATTAATCGACATAATTTCATGCCTTTGTTTTTCTCGAAACATTACATGCATATTTTTCAAAAAGATATTTATCATACAAAATGCCTACATTTAACTTTTACTATTTTTAATTTACACCTTATCTTATATATAATCTGACAGTCTAGGGTGAGGATCTTGGAAAGGTCTTTCGGCTTCAACACACGCATCACGAAATTATTTTAAAAAACATAAAGCGCCAGGCAAACGGGCTGGTGAAACATATAAGTTCTAAATCTTTGCTGTCTGCTTTGTTTGTACCTCGATATGAAATACGTACGAAATGGTAGTAAAATTGTTTATGAAAATTGAGTTTTTGCTACTTAGAAAACCATTTACGAAAATTGTGTTAACTATTTACATTTGTAGCTTGTTTTAGAAAACTATTTACATTCTTGGCCCCATTACGAAAACTATTTACTCTTGAAAGCATTAAAAAACTATTTTACTATTGCTTGTTTTGATGGTAGTTTGATATACGAAAATGCTATCTTTGGAAATCAAGAAGTACCAACCAGCGTGGCCCATTACGAGGAAATACCCTAGGCGTGATGCCACGAGGAACCTCGAGGGCACGACATCGGTAGTGAACCTGGAACACTATTAAGATGGTCCGCGAACACGGCGGGATCTATACTCTTATAATGAGACCTTGGGAACAAAATGCTCGGTGATGGAACCTCGGAACCCGACACCTCATCGGTATAATATGTACTAAGTTAGCGCACTAGCCTTATACCGAGATAATGTAGAGGCGACTCACTATATATTCTAGATCTAACCCGATTCGCGAGCCAGGCAATATAGTTAGTCATAATATCCCATAACCTTGCCATGCACAATCCGAAATACATCGGCCCAGGAAGCTGAAATTTGTGCAATTTAGGGGTTTGCTAAACCGGAACAAAGCGTTTCTTAAATCTTGTAGTCGAGCACACTACGCAGAGTACCATAACAATTGGGAGGTAAAAAAAAAAAGCTTTATAAATCTATATTTTCAAAGCACTTTACAAAATTGCAATTTAAACACTTCGTTTTAGAAAATGATTTTGAGTACTCACCATTTTCTCGACTAATTTCTAAATCTTGTCAAGCACTCTAGATTCTCGTCGGATGCTCAAATCGCCTACACAATCCATTCAAATTACGAAAATGCCTTGCTAAGTCCGACGTTTTAACCGCCACAAAACATCTGCGGGCTTTTAAAGTGGCTTATATCGAGACAACGATTATGAGAACTTTACATTACTGATACCATTCGATATGGACATCGATAGTATGATGTGAAGTACATTAAAATGTCCCTACACATTAAATGCCCATAAAAACTATAATTTTAGCAAACTTTTGACTAGGGACTTTCCATAGAGTCTAAAAATACTGGCTGTTCTGAAAATTTTTATTCAGGCTTGTTCGGCTACAATCTGAAATTTCAATCGAGGCGGTAACTTGATCCGAAATTCCAGCCACGGCGTCAGAACACGAGTCCCAAAATTCCTAAAAATTCCTAAACTCAGTCTAAAAATTTTGGAATTTGGAAATTCACGACCTTTCAAGGCCTCCCCAGAAAATTTCAAGTCATTATATAGCATTTAGGCTCAAAGGAAAATAACACAAGTAGGCAAATTTTCTACCTTTAAAGTTTGACAAAAAAGCTAAGATATTGGTACACATGCGTAGCTCTCTTGCAAATAGTCCAACTTTATATACACTCGATGAGAAACTACGGTCCAATTTTATAGATTTGAGAAAGAAGCGCGAAAGAAAAATAAAATTTTAAAACTCTCTCTGTCGTTCTACGGCTCTCAGGTCACGCATTATTTCTCCACACTTACATTTGCCTTTTATGTTTTGTTTTTATTTTAGTTTTTTTCTAATTATTGTTTTTTATTATTATTATTATTATTTTCATATCGATTTCTATTACCTCATTGGTCTATTTCTATCTGAAAGATTTTATTTTCTTTTCGGTTCAATTATTTTAAATGAACTTTTAATACGTCATTTTTAAGTTCAGAATATTTTTCGTAAAAATCTAGTCCACGAAGTCGTAGCGACTTATCACCAAATTTTAGTAAAATGTTAAATTGTCTCGAGAATTTGTGGCTTTTCTAGGTCACTAGATTTCGCGGGGCAGATTCTTGACTCCGGTCAGGTTAGATCATCCAGAGATCTAAAATTTTCTAGGCTTTCTGAACCATTATGGTAATTTATTATTATTATCCTTTAAAATTCCATAAAATTCCATAATTGAATTTCTTTCCATTTCCATGTTTTGAGATGCCACATGAACCTGGCACGAGCTTTTTATAATTTCACCCTTAAAACAACTTCCAAAAATTCTATTATGTTTAAAATAATTAAGCCCTTGGTGCACATAAGTTATCACCATTCACACCCTCTTGGGACGGGGCGTTACATATTATCTATAATCTTGATCATCTCATATATAACTGTTATATACTAAGATTATAGTTTCATTAATAAACTTGGGATTTTATGATATTTACTAAATTATACAACACATGTATAAAGAATCAAATATGAAAATTGTTTTCATGAGCGTACAAATTACACACTGCTTTTAGGGCACTTATGCCCCAACAACCAGCGCTTGGCCGAGTTCGAAGGGCGGGTTTAGATGAGGCGCGATGATGATGAGCCCACGGCTGGTGTGGGCGACCAGGGACGATGACCCTGAGGTCCCCTCCAGTTCGACTTAGTCATTGGCAGACCAGATTCATGCGCTCACCACGCGGGTTGACGCACATTGGGATGAGTCTCAGGACATGGATTCCATCAAGGCCAAGATGGCCATCATTCGCACCAGCAGGACCATACCCTTATGACGAGTTAGCTCGCTTCTATCTTTTCCTCCACCACTGCTTCACCACCCACATGATGATTCTTTGGGATGTATCTCTATGCCCTTATTTCCTTTCTGTCATTGAGGACACTATCAGTTTTAAGTTTGGTGGTGTGTATGTATGTGTGAGTGTACGGGGTGGCTTAGTTTTATTTTTTATTTTATTTTTTATCTTTGCATGTTTTAGGCGTGTTTTAGGTCTAATTTTCATCAGGTTTAGTTTGTTTTGTTTTGTTTTTAGCATGTTTAAAGACCGAGTTTTGTTCACTATGTACCAGCATGTTTGCATTTGGCAATATTATGATATGGTAGTTTCCAGAGTTGGTACTAATTGTTCTCAGCCTTAGTTTTGACCATGATTGCAAGAGTCATAGTAATTGCAAACTTTGTTTTACGATGGAAATAGGGAACTCCAAGGTTGTTTGCGATAGGGACTGCATTGTATAAAGTTGAGAATGACCATGTCTGGCCGCCCCTTTTAGATCTCAAGAAATCATTTCTCGAAGTAAGCTACAGCGCACACACACATGTGATCTTCGGGGTATGCCTTGACTTCGGACTCACCATGCAAGAGTTCTATGAACCTTGGAAAGTTTAAACACCTAAGTGATGGGACACCTTAGAAAAAGCGGATCGCCTTTAAGCCCCAAATATATATATATATATATATATAGATATATAAATTAAAAAAAAAAGCGAAAAATAAGCTTATGGTTTGGAATAAATGGATCATCCAATCGGAATCTTGGGCACAGTTCGAGGGGCTTTTCAAAGCTTAATGCCCTTAGTCAACTGGCCGGGAGCCATTGACTTCACTGCCCGCTACATGGGACAGAGGATGGATGATTTCCACAGTCTAGGGCCTCGAAGTTTGGTTGAGTGTTCGAGGTGAAGTTCGAGGAATTGAATGCTCGATGCCCTCAACTAACTGGTGGGGAGTTACCAATGGATCCATTCACGGGAACCCTCACCTAAAACTTCTTGTGGCTTAGTGCTCTTAAATTGTCTTGAGCTAATCCCCTTATGAAGTTAGTTGGAGTGGTGAATAAGTGTTAGTTCTCATCCTTCTATGTTATGCACTATTCCAAATAGGCAAGTTAAATTCAAGTTTGGGGGGAAGTCAGGCTATATTGGAATCACCTCGACCGCATAGACTCCTTGGGAAAGCTTATTGCCCAAAAGGGGGTTGACACTGCTTAGTCGTGAGGGTGACCTAGTGCAAATTCTTGAAAGTTGAACAAACCTAGGTAGTCCTTGGATCTAATGAACTGGTTCATGTGACCCCTTCTTACTGGTATCATGTGTATTAGACCTATATCATCAGTGTTAGTTACGCTTTATTCTTGCGTGCCCTAGTTAGAGTCTGTTCTTGCTTGGGGGCAAGCAAGAAGCTAAGTTTGGCCGGGGGTGTTGATAGAAGTGAATTATGCATGCATTTCAGTAAATTTCTATGTGTTTTTATAGCTTAATTGCATGATTCACATTCATATTCACTAATATTGCGCCCTAATCCCAAATGCTGTGTTTTACGGAGACACGGCGATATAGGGAGTAAAAGGAAGCTGAGCAAAGAAAAGACTGGCGAGAATACATGAGAAGTGCACGGGGCCTAGTGCGATGAGAGGCACTCCATCTTCTTGGCGTAGCCCTTCGTAGCAGCGTGGAGGCCCTACGTTACCTTGAATAGCGAGGAGGACTTGACCTTGGGTAGGCCACGGCGTAGCCGCCAGCCTTTCTTTCAGCGACATAGCGAGGTCTTCTTTTTTAGATGGGAGCATTAAAAACTCTAAAATTCTAGGCCAATGATGGGCCCGGATCCCAAGATATAAAAGGGAAGCATTTTTTAGGCAAAAAAGGGGGATTCGATGGCAGATTAAAGACAAGGACAGACGGATAGGGAGAGATTGGCGGAGAAGGGTTCCGAGAGATTGCGAAGACGACTTCTTCTGTATTTCTTTCCCCGATTCGTTTGATGCTGAAAATCTTTCAGTCTGTAATGAAAATCACTATGAACTAACTTTTCTCTCTAGGGTTTTGTCAACCCTAACCGCACCTTTATGGATTAATACATTAATTGTGGTTTATTTAATATTGGTATGAATTTGTATGGTTACTTTATTCCTGAATTTAATCACATGTTATTATTTGGCCAATTGTGGCATGCTAATGCTAGGAGTCTGATATCGAGAGAAGATGATTCATAGGGACATGGGTAAAGCAACACTTGGTCAATTAGGGAATAGAGATATCCCGCGTTCTAAGTGTAGCACTAGGGTTTGCACATTTATGCATCTCGAATCAAAAGGGTTGAAGCGGAGATCTGACCTGTAGTGAGATAGATGACTATATCACCAGAGAAAATATCTTGTAGGCACGATCAACCCGCTAACATAAATCATATGAAATATTAAATAAATACACTATCTAGGTTAAAATCCATCAAGTGTGGTAGGCGTAAGCGAGCCTAGACACCTAAATATTACCTTAAATCAAAATTTTTAATATTAGGCTTTCCTTAAATCGGTTAATTTGGTCATAATTCTTCCTTAAATTTGGATCTAAATATTGTCTGAATCCTTGTAAGCCCGGTATTCAACACGGCACTCGCCGTGGGAGCGACGCGACTAGCCGCACACTTTCACATTGAACTTCGGCAGCGTATACTTGCGGCGTGCAGTGCCACATTTTACCAAATTTTACACATTCACTTTATTGTCGATGTACCATGCCACGAGTCCCTTCTTGACTCCTATCACACACCATCTTAGAGGCCCTTGCGTGATAAAATCCATCATTTATGGATTACATCCAATGATCATTTTGCAAAAAAATTTCATTTGTTTTCAAACCAAAAGCTTTTTCGATGTTACACCTCAATGATCATTTATATTCAAAACTCTTGTGTCTTTTGTGGGTAACGAATTTTTGGTGTCACACCGCAGGGTTTGCACACCTAGACACTTTTACGGGGCTTTCATCGTTGGAATTATGTCTAACCACACTAACGGGTCTTTTACCCGAGGGGGTGTTTATCCCTACTTGCTATTACTCGTGAGACTCTATTGGACTTCGTCCCACTTGACCGAGCCCACCCAATCAAACACCAAACGCAGTGTCGATTCTTCAACCATGCACTCACACCCATTGAATGCGATGTCCCTGTATATATGCAATGCAATGCACCATTGCATGTTATATCATGCCACATGTATAATGAATGCTACATAGAAAACACAATCCACACCACTTGCCAGGTGTCATGGACAATCACATCACCTGCATATGACTTCCATACATCATTTCATTCATGTCAATATATTATTCACGCATATATCAACATCAACATACAACATGTCATTCTTTGTTCAAAACGATGACATAAGCGTACGGAAATCGAGCCATGTAATGGTCATTTTGCAATATAAACTCGTCCACAAGTCAATACATTAGAACGCACATATTGACACCCCGACATGTCGCTCTTATTCGAAATGACACTCTCGGCGAGCCTTCTGTTGTAAGCGCCGAAGCAAGCCCGCAACAATCACAATAGGGCTAAAGTGACCCGGAAACAGGCCGTAAACATAGGCCTTGCAGCGATCCTGAGGCTCGTCCCAGGTGTAACCTACCGCTGGCGAGAAGTGGTTCTCCCCACAGGCAAGCAACACCCTTGCCTAGGCGGACCAGAAAGTCCACCAATTTCATCCTCGGGTTCGCCTAGGCATACATACCTTCGCTGAGCGGGGACCCCTTTCTTCTGAGGGGAGCTGCATGTCCCTCGCCTACAAAGAGGATTCTTCCCCAAATCTCAGGAACTTGAACGTCTTACCATTTTTCGACCCAAAAATGGAAAATAAACCAAGTAGGAAGAATTCCCTACCTCTTGGAGTGTAGAAGAATCCCTAGGAAGCCTCGTGGACACTTCCTAAACCCCAAACCTTTGATTTCTTGAACTCCTTGTATGGATCCTCGATGAAATCCTGCGTTTTCGGTACCTACGCGTAGCCCTCAACGATGCGATGAACTTTCTTTCTTGGCTTGACGAACTTCGACCGACGGAACTCCGTAGATCTTGGAAGGAAGCTCTTAGCTTTCCTCTTTCTCTTTTCTCTCACTCTCGAACAAAACCAAACAAATGGGATCATTTTCCCCTTTTTGCCCTTTTGCACTAACTTAATTCTTAAGTTAAGAGAGTGACCCACGTCTCGCCATGTGTCCACACCTGCTTGGGTTCGATTTTGGCCCGAAGCTATTTATTTCATCCCATTTCAAGTCCACATTATTTTCTATGAACTTAACTTATTTCCCAAAATATCGTTTTTGGGTACTATCGGACACATATCGCCCCAAAATTTGTAAAAATCCGACTGCCTTGAAATTCAACAAAATTCGTCTGTGTAATTAGATTTCACGAGAAAAATCCAACGGTGAGGTCTGTTTCGTCATCCGGTTTTCAACACGTACTATAGCGACAAATTGATTTTATTTTTAGAAAAGTCGATTTTTCAGGGTTTTATAAAATATACATGTTACACATTTTTATTTATATGATATTTAATATAACTTTATATTTAGATTTATATTATGAATATGAGGGATATAAAAATTTGTTGATTAATGTATGAAATATGAACATTTATTATGTTTAATTTACTTTATATGTTAAATAGTTTACACATTTAATTTATTTTTTTAGATATTTGATATAACTTTATATTTAAATTTAGATTATGAATATGAAATATGACAAATTGTTAATTAATGTATGAACACATATGGACCTGGAGTTAGTAGTGACTCTAAGCTACTCTAAGTTATTCACGAAGTATTTGCAAAATTATCTTCTACTATTGTAGGCCTTGGTAATTTTGGAAATGAGGTACATCAATAGGTTATAATTCTAATTAAATGATTCAATTTATTTGGTTACACTTACGTATATTGATTTGTAAATTACATTTTTGATTCAAAGCTTATAATGTTACGAGATGCGAAAAGAGGATTCGATAATCTAGCAACAATAGCCTCAAGAGATTTAATGGTTCCTGGTTAGTGTATTTCTCATTAAAACTTTAAAAGTAAAGTCCATTATCATGTTTTTATTAGATTTTGAATGTTAGTTATTTTTACTACAGCTAAATGGTGGTTTATGTAAGGAAATCACGCACCCACATTGAGGAATTTGGTCCTTAAGATTCTTTCCCAAACTGCATCTTCTTCAGTGCGTGAGAGAAATTGGAGCACATTTTCTCTTTGCCAAAACAAAGAAATCGGAAGCTTGCTTGCCACTAGCTCCAACAATTAGTTTTTTTTTACTATAACATGAAACTAAAGATACGTGATATGCAAGTAGATACCGATAAAGTTCCTAAAAAGGATTACCTTGATTTACTTGACATTTTAGCCGAGTTTGGTAAAGAATGGGATAATCAATTATTCCAATGGGTTAGACCTCTCCATTTAGATGATGAAGATGGAAATCCTGATCCATGAATTGCTACACATGTTCGAGAAGTAGGTGTTGATGTTGAGCGTGTTTTATCTGAAGAAGTTCGTAATGAAAATTAGTTTTTATCAAGACACGAGATACTCATTTCGGTCCGTTGTTACTTCTTAACCCTATTTTGATTCAAGTGCTAAACATAGCAGTAGACTTAGTTTTGCCGATACTTCTACTACAAGTTATGATGGCTCAAGAGGATAGGGGACCAATGATGATAATGATACTGGAAATAATGGTGGGGATATTGCGGGGATGCGACAACCAAAATTAATATCAAGTGAGTCCATTCAAAGGCAGAATGATTTCACCGTGCTACAGATGAAGACCACGGGTTTAGGAGGCTAGTCCGGTGTGGAGCCATTGAAACTATATAAGAAATTCGACGCGAAGGATACAACCTGATGAGGATTCATTTTCGACAAGTTTTGAGTCCATGAGCATTGGCACTCAATACAATGATTCATCCAATGAAGCTAATGTTTTTCCTCCTTACATAATGAGTTATGGTTAGCCTTCTTCAAATCCTCTTATTAGTGCTCAAAAAGTGTTATTTTGAACCCTGTTTATTTAAGGTTTTGAGCACTTTTGTCCTCATCTTGTCGATTGTAATTAACGATTTTTGTACATTAAGGTCCCTCTTATTCTACGTCGCATTTGTGGCTAATTTTGTAGTTTTTTCAGAAGCTATTTATGCCAAAATTGTTGAGGTCGATCAAGCACGAAGAATTTGAGTCAAACAGCATTGCGGATCGAGAGACGAAGGAAAGAAGAGCGAAAATGCCCGAGGTGGAGCTGCGAAATTTGGCGAGTGAAATTTTGCGGTACGCGCTATTCATCTGAAATTTTCATCTGTATTATTTGTCGCCCCTCTGCACTATTCACCTTTCCTGCTTTTTGACGCTTTGACCATTTAGTTCCCTTTTTGGTTTCTTCTATTACTTTCTCCTTGTAATAGTGTTTATTGCATAGTTTGGTAATTTGTATTATGGGTTGGCTATAAAAGCCCCACATTGAACAACATGCTTTAGACTTTTGGCTCATTAATAAAATACTAGGCGGGAGTTTTTCCTGCTGCTTTTCCTTTTCTCTCATTTTCTTTCCTTTTCTCTCCCTTTCGGCTACCCAAACACTCTCACGGGGATGACAACTCGAGGATGGTTGAAAACTAGACCACTTTCTCCTTGAAGGAACAGCGCTAGGGTTTGGAGGTAACTCCACGGTTCTCTGTTTTTTAATGCACGCATTTATGAGTATTTTATGTTCTTCTTTCAATTTAGGTTTCAATCTCTTAAATGTACCTTGATGGACCCAGTATTTGGCAATCTTTTGGGTTCGGTGGATGCTTGTGCTAGATCCACTTTGAGATTCATTAGTTGCCCTCTATTTGTCCTTGTAGGGTAGATTTATGAATGTGTGTCCACTTACGGGGGAGCATTTATGCTCGTAAATCTTGTTCAAAGGAAAATCATAGGGTTTAGTTTTAAAAAGCTAAATGAAGATTCGGTCGGGGAAATGACTGTAGGTCATCTCACGACGAGGAAATGAACGAGAACACCTGCGTGATCTTTGGGAACCCAAATCCAATAACTGACACACTTCAAGGATACTTCTTTTTACATTTATTGTATTTAAATTTCAGTTTTCCAAACAATACCCCTCACTGTTTTTACCAAACCTTAAAATCCAAATTGAATTCACCATTTTGAACTTCACTGTAAATCATTTGTACAAAGAAAATCCATCCCTGAGTTTGACCCTAGACCACTATAGTGCAGTAGCTTTGCTACGACAGTAAGAATCTTAGGATACAAATTTTGTTGATTCTGGTACACCTACTGTGGCACGAATCATCCTCTGGATTCCATTGATGAAGAATACGGAATGATAAACTATTCTAATGCGGATCAAATGCCATTCCACATTCCATATCCAAATGCCAGCGAGATTTCAAGCGACATGTGGGTGAACCCCAAATTTCATATCCATGGAGAGGTTGTGGGTGGAAGTCAAGACATTTATGCATGACATGTTTGATCTTATAATCAATATTATTGGAACACCATGTCTTAGTATGAGTATTGTCTTCACTAAGATGGGATCCCTCTATCAAATATTTGTGATGGGCTACATCGATCTTCATTTTGGTTTAAAAGACCATTGCGATGTAATCTCGATGTGTCTATTTTATCATTAATGTCATTTTTACACTTTTACAAAGTATTTCCATGAATTTCAAAGTTTTTTTTTTAATTTCCAATATATCAATATTCATGTAAAAATATTCACCTATATATCTATGATATATCCAATATCCATAAAATCCAATCTTAGATATATTAAATCAGCGATATTTCAACCTTGGTTCCATTTATAAAAAGAGATTGCTCCTATTTTGAGAGTCTGTTCGAGTAGGGTTTTGAGTTGAAGTTCAAAGTGAAAAATCAGAAACTCAATTAGGAATTGTTGTTTGTTTTATTTATAACATAAACAGACAAGCGATTCTTAATATTGTTGTTAAGACAAATTTCGACACATCTATCAAAAAGACTATTCAAATGTTTGATCCTCGGCTTATGACGCGAAAACTTGTTGGTAAATACCAAAATATAAAATATGTTTTCTTCTTTGTTTGTAAAATGCTTCATTTGAAAATTGGTTTGGTTTAAATCATTACAAGTGCATAGGTCATACAAGTAATACAGTGGATTTTAAGTCCAAATATCATTCCCACGAGAATCGATTAGAAAAAAAATTAAAGATTAACTACCCTCACTATTAAAGATTCTTACAATTTTAATTTCCAAATATCATGATAGATTTATCTTCGTAGATAAAAATGAAATAAAAAACTAATGAAGTTTCTAAAGTACATGATTAGAGAGCCACCATGAACTAAAACACATGGGAAGAAAAACAGTGTTGTGACCATCACTTTGCAAGTTCCAAATAAGATAAAGTAATGGATGTGACTCTTGGAATTGTCCAAGAGCAAACTAGTGTAGAAATGGATTTCCCCTAACTCTACACATTTCACTATCCAGCTTACCACACTTCTATCTGTAGACAATGGGATTGAAGATTGTTCATATTTTAAGATCTGATTATTTTTCCTTCTTAGTACTTCACAGTCATTTCTTAGGTTTGGAAATTGCTTGCTCCCATAGACAAGATATTGCAAGCCCTCTCTAACATAAAAGGTACCTCAACCATCAATTAGAGAAGAATTTCCTCTTCCCTTAATTAGAATCTCCACTAACACTAGGTTGAACCTATTCTTCTCAATTGAGGTGAAGCCTCTCAAAATTAAGTTGCTAGATCAGTAAGTGGATCTTATGCCTCGAGCACATTCACATTGTCACCCGAGGAGAAGAGCCTTGAAAGCGAGGTTAGATCATCACTGATGATATATCAAGTAATCCCAAAGTCCATTAGCTCATATAATATTAGTGTAATTTTACCCCTGAGTATTTGCACTCATTGCTCTCAGTAGTATCAGCTACTGTGTCTACTTTCGGAGGATTCTTGGAAATCAGAACAATGATACAACTCTTTCTAGGTACCAAACACTGATATTCAGAACAACTCAATGTAAGAGTAATACCAGTTATATCACTCTAATTTTCTTACCCAAAACGACATTAACTCTTACAATCAATAATCCCAACAAAATGATCTTCTTAGAAGGAGCTTAGCTTTTCAAATCTGGATCACAAATCACAATGACTAGTTGATTAAACGAATTCATTTAGATTGCAAATGAAATTGAACAAAAATGAGTTACAGAATAAATTCCAGATTTTCATTTAAGTTCAGACATAAATGAAATCCGATTTACATGACTAGCAGCTCGGAATTCCAGTTCAAATCATTACTCTAATCCTAAAAAAAGCTGAATCTAGAAACAACTGAAGGAAAAATAAAGAGAAATAAAAATAAAAAAAATAAAAAGAAAAATATATACAATGAGACTTCATCTTTCCCAAAATGTCTAGACTTGATGAAAGTGCTAGAAGTGCGCCTTACTCCACTAAAAGCTTCTATTTATAGGCTCGAGATCTTGAGCTCTAAACGAGGCCGTCATGCACTTGAAGGCCGAAATTCGCTGCGTAGTTGTTGTTTGGGTGATGTCGTGACGATGTCGCAACATCGGGGTTGTCGATGTCGTGTGGGTTGCAGCTGATGTCGCGACATCAAAAGTCTATTTGGCACTTCTCAATTTCCAATGATGAATCCATGTCGTGATGATGTCGCGACATGGAGATACATTGTTGTAGATTAATTCCGATGTCGCGACACTGGCATTCTTGTGTTGCGACATTTAGTTGATGTTGCGACATTGCTGTGATGTTGCAACATAGCTGACTGATGCCTTTGCTTGTACACTTGCCTTGGTCTTCGTGACATTCGCGTCCCAATGTTGCGACATTGGTCATTTAAGTTCATTGTGATCGCGCCGGTGATGTCATTACAGCGATGTGATCTTCGGCGACATCATATCTTGTTGTTCTGAAGTCCTCTACCAATGTTGTAGTTGATGTCGCGACATTTATTCGATGTCTCAACATTGGACTTATTTCACTATCCAAGCTGCTTTGATATGATGTCGTGACATTGACATGTTGATCACTCGTTGATGTTGCGACATTGCCTCTGCAGATCTAATTTATTAAGCTAATGTCGCGACATTTCTGCTTCGATGTCATGACGTTGAATCTTGTTACTCTGAAGTACTCTGCCAATGTTTTTATGTGATGTCGCACATTTATTCTGTCTCGTGACATTTGACTTGTCTCATCACTAAAGCTGCTTTGATTGAATGTTGCGACATTACCTATCTGATGTTGTGACATTGGACATGTAGATCTCCATTATTCAAGCTTTGTCTAAATTAGCGACATTCAAATGATTCAGTCTTTTCCTCCATGAAGCAATGTCATAACCATTATTTGTTATATGATATCCGCGACATTGGATGGCTGCCGTAATTGCTTCTTTGGAGGTTATGCATGATGTCGCGACATTCTTGTGTCTTTGCTTTCCTTCTTGTTGATGTCGCGACATAGCCATAATTTCAAGACTTTCTCCACATAATGTTTCTGACAAGAACTCTTTAGGCGATACATGACATTCTTCAGCCATTCTTTAGACGAGCCGATTTTTGCTCCTTTTTATGCTGAATTATGCTTATTTTCTTCAAGTTTATGCAAAATAGAAAGTTTGGGTGAAAGCTCCATAATTCTGCATTAAACTTAATTTTTAAGCCTAAAATATACTCGAAAAATGGACTTAAAAATAGATGAGTTTTAGACTCATCAGGGACAAGAAGAAAAACTTGGCTTCTCATTCCAATGAATAATTATATGGAAATTGCATAACAAAGGTTTTTATATAGACTTACTAGAATAATCCTAATAAGAAACAAACTCTAAAGTGCTAAAAATAAGAGTCCTACCAAACTAGAAAAAGCAAATAAATTAATTAATGATATAATCTAACATCCTCCGTCAAACTCGCTATGCTACTGCTAGAAGCATAGGGAGTTTGCTAAACAAGAAATGAAAACGCAAAGTGGAGTGCGCTTTGGTAAACAAAATAGAAACTTGCACAATTAAAGGAGTAAAAGACAATGTGATGGTGCCAAGTTGATAATGATGTCGAGTGACATGACAATCGATCTCAATATGTTTGGTTCGCTTGTGAAAAATTGAATTATGTGCAATCTGAATGGCACTCTTATTATCACAATATAAAGGAGTTGGATGATCGAAAAGACATATCTAGAGTAATAACATAATAAGCTTATCCCACAAAGTAGAACCATGACACAATATTCCACTTCTAATAGCTAGAAACAACATCCTATTCTGCCAATAATTAAGGGAATCCCACTAAGTATATACAAAACCAGTAAGTTAACTTGCTATATCAGATTCTAGCCTAATCAGCATCATAGTACACACACAGTTCTAGCGACAAAGTAGATGGAAGTAAAAGACTTTGAAATTGAGTGTCGCAAAGATACCTTAAAGTGCGAAGAATAGCAGCCCATAGAACTATCGTAGGCATTAAAACAAATTGGCTAACTACATGAACAACATATGCAATATTTGGATGAGCAATGGTAAGATAAACCAAACTACCAATAATTGTACATTATAAACTAAGATCTGACAAGGGAGAACCATTAGAAGGAGAATATCAAGCATTAGTCTGAAGTGGTGAATCAACAATCTTATTATCCATAAGATGTTGATAGGTGTAATTTACATTGGGTTAATCATCATTATTCTCCTATCATACATATGTTTTTAACGAGATTTTGAAGGTTTTAATGTTTGTTTCCTTCATTTTCTGATGTAGAGTAAAATGGAGCTAAAGGAGCGAAATCGGAATCAAAACGAAGTGAAAATGGTATCAAATGCAAAATTCAACAAAAGTAGAGTCAAACGTCGTGACATGGCCCAATGACATCGAGACGTACCAGATAACGAAGAAATTCAAGAACACAACAATGTTGTGATGTGGCTCATAGACGTGGCGACGTGTAGAGGCCATCATTCTACAGACTTACACGACATTGTGACGTGGACTTCAAACGTCGCGACGTGGCAGAGAAGAGATTTCAGCAGATGTACTCGACGTTACGACATGGTATAGGTAGAACAACAATGATATTCACCTCACGTCGCGACATGAGTCACGCACGTCGCGATGTCACTAGAAATTCATAGTCAGTAAACTTGCATTTTTGAGACGGAATTGTGCATCTATAAAAGGGGAGAAGCCCTAACTTCTAGAGGGGGGATTGAAGGGAATTGGAGATTACGAGATTTTTGGAAGGAGAATGTGAGACGAAGCCCAAGGAGCGATTTGAGACAACGTTCCAAGAGTTTCTAATAAGTTATTCTCTTCATTTCTTCTTGCTTATCATGGATTCAATTCAAACAAGCGTAGTTATTTATTTTAGTATGTTCTAGTTTGTTTTTATGGGGCTATGATGTAGACGTGATTGGATATTGTTTCTTTGGTGATAGATTTATAACCTTATCTATATATTTGTTTAACTTGTTTGATGATTCTTAGTATGTTTTATTACAAATAGTTTGATTGGTCACCTTCTATTTGATTTTCGCTTTTGAATCTAGGTTGAGAAGCTAGATTTCAAGATAGACCTATATGAATTCTTATTCAACGCCTAGAGGTAGAAATTGGAATTCTTAAGCTTAACATCTCCTGAAGTTAGTACTTAGGGCAGAGATGACCTTAACCTAAAATAAAGAGATGTATTGAATAACTCGAGAGAGATCAATACAATTAGAGTGAAATCTTCCAACAACAATCAAACAATAATGCACTTCTTTTAAATCCAATCCCTAGATCAATTACAATCTTGGTGAGATCATGCCCTAGACCTAGTCATAATTGGTATCAATTGTTTTTACAGTTCAAAGTCGAGTCTTAGCTCAATAACTGTTGAAGTCCATAGATTGTTAGAGTCAAGTTCTTTTTTTGCAAAAATTAGTTTTAATAAGTTATTCTTCTATTCTAAGATCAAAGTAACCATCATCTAGATAAAGTTAAGATTAAATTAGATTGGTGTTTAGTAGACTTAGTCCCTGTGGATTCGACACTCGATACTTATCACTTTATTACTTGGTCACGATGCATGCACTTACGCATATAGGTAATTTATATTTTCATACACGTTTCGTGCCTAACAAGTTTTTGGCAAAAAAAAAAAAAAATATATTGTTTGTAAAAAAAACTAGTTATAGTCCATTTCTATATCATATTGTTTATTTTGGACACCGATGTAATGTAACAAACAAACATAAAACATATTCTAAAATATACTATGAAAATTGATTTATTTTTTAAACAAATAACGATTAAGGAATCCGAACATGTGAATATACACAATTTTTTTAAATGTAAACTATATATTTTCAAAAAAAAGTAAACTTATATTAAATATAAAATTATAAATTTTGATAGATATAAATAAAGCGTAAGGGCAACATGAGAGAATAAAAAGCATGGTATGAAACGTAATAAGGAAAGAGAAACCAAGACTAAATTTTGTATTTAATGAAGGGATATTATAAATATCAAACTAATATTCATTCAATTTCTCTAATTTAAAGTTAATCCAAACATGAGAATGAGTTGAAGGGGGTATTAAGATCCCCATTCCACATCTCCATTCCTATATTCCAAACACCTCTTAAGGGTTATCTACCCCTAAAACATAATTCTCCCTTT
Organism: Tetrastigma voinierianum; assembly: GCA_016808115.1. Taxonomy (NCBI): domain Eukaryota; kingdom Viridiplantae; phylum Streptophyta; class Magnoliopsida; order Vitales; family Vitaceae; genus Tetrastigma; species Tetrastigma voinierianum. The sequence continues at coordinate 818,556 of JAEQBH010000260.1, read as the reverse complement.
CTTTTTCTATGACAGATAATTCTCCATCGTATTTTAAAATCTCTTTAGCTTCATTTCCTATAATAATAGTTTTACTATGTTGTGATTCATGCAACAATGGTGATAAAATTCTTCATTTCCTATAATAATAGTTTTACTATTTTGTGATCTGCAAATCTGTAGATGAAAATCCAAATAAAGAAAAGTAAATATAGAATATACACTACTACATTCAATAGTGCTTAAGGCCCACAGAATGATGACTCAATATTTCACTATTACTGAAATAGGATTACATAAGAGGATATTTATAATAACAAATTGAACATGACAAACTCAAGAAAACACTCTTACATCTTGATCATGTCACACAGTGATCTGGTTTATCCTTACACCCCAAACTATTATTTCGTCCCCCAACAAAAGAGGATATGCATGAAGAGCAAATACATATTGATTTTAGCTCAACATCTGGCCAAATCCATTTTATTTTTATATGAGCTTACATGTTAGGAACATACCACATTCTCAAACATAAAAAATTAGGGATATTAAGGGCCAGTGGAGTTTTTTTTTTTTTAAAGTGAGAATCTGCTATCAGATGAACCCATTATTTGGAAAATTGACCTCACCTTTCGCATTTGCCCTGACTCATTCACGTGAGTCACACATGTCACAAAGATACTCAGTTCTGGGAACATGAAAAATTAGGCTTATTATAGTCATAGTGGTTTTAAAATGAAAAAAAATAAGAAGTAGAACTTGATATTGTATGAACCCATTATTTTGGAAAAAAAATTTCAACACAACTTTAGATTGAAAATTAAAAAAGAAAACAAAAAGTAGAGGAGAAAAGAAACATTTTAGTTTAATTTCTCGGTTTTTGAGCCGTTTTTCTATGGAAGGCAAATTCTCTATCTCGTGCAAGGGCATTTTACAAGAGGGCAAAGTGAGTTAGAAAGATTTTCTCATAACTTTGTTTTAGAAATTTCAATGTTAAGGGATAAGGCGAGTAGGTTACTTAATTAGCCACTTTTTTGTTGTTGTGACAATTAAACAATTTGTTACAATGGCAAATGTAGCTTTTACTGGACTCAACCAACTCGGGACCTTCTTCATGGATGTCTTTGCCTTTAAATCCTTTGAAGGCTCTATAAACTGATAGGCGTATTTCCAATTTAGCCAATTTTAGTTGAGAGAGACTTTAGTTTATTTGAGTTAGACATGTTTGAAATAGCATTGTCGCCCTCACGGACGAAAAGGGAAAGTAGATTGACTAGACTTTATTGCCGCTGCATATTGGTGTTCCTAAGTCTGATAATCAAACTAAACATCATATTCAAAGATATGTATTTAGTTCACCCACCAGAAGAGCTATGGTAATATATACATGCTACCAGAGTCCCATTTGCTATTATACATATACAAAGAATCAACATTGAGATTTATAATCAAAGTGCAAAACCCATGGTGTGGATGAACTTTACGAGGTGTGGTTAGTACCAACAGCATGGAAGATCGCGGACGCTCCTGCACTTTCAGCCGATGAGTCCCTGTGGCTGGGTTTTACGCTTAGTGGGAAACATATGACTTATACATATACACATGCTTTAATACTTTACAATAAGATGATAATAAGATAAGATACAAAGAGCGCATATCAAATTCTGTATGGATCTTGTGAGAACAAACTTATACACGGCTTGAGATTGCACATGACTTATACTGTTCAGATCTAGAAGTATAAAGAAGTCTACATCATATTTAAGCAATTGGTCCCACAGAGCTATATTTATACTTGTACTTTGTGCAGACTTATACTATACAGAAAACTTAGGTGGTTTCACAAATAATCCCATACTTGCACTTAGGTAAATCTTGAAAATATAGATATGAATCAGATGGTACATTTATTACCCTTTATCTGCTATTCGGGATTTATCATATAACGTTTCACTACTAGACTGGTGTAAGAACAGAGATATGATAACATTTAATCTAAGCCGGTACTCTGATAGCACCGAGGTGCCAGAATACAAACAAGAGTATGAAGCATGAAGAAGAGTGTCGCCTTACCAAATCAGAGCACCGACCATTAAACGGTCGGCACTACTAGAGTATTTAGTACTAATCAGAGAGTACCGGCACTAACATCAACACGCTGTAGAGTGTCATTGGCACTAATCAGAGAGTATCAAGTGACTATTAATGTTCTGCCACACAACAGTAGGTGCCTCGGTCATTCAATATTCTGGCTTAATCTATAATCATAGGTTTGTGTCTGTGAACTTACTATACATAGGCATTGCTCAATATATTCAAACTCCGTTTGAGGTGGAAGGTTGGTTTCATTTCTTATATGAATGAGGGTAGTTGATGATTCTTTTTCACTTGGTTTCATTCCTTATTCGAACCCCATGAAGTCATTTATTAGGTTCTATAATATCTAAAATTAATTGACTTAACAAATGAGTAGAGTACAACAATCGGGATGTTGAAGATCGGGTACGCAGATCTACTTGATCATACCGTACCAACCCTATTCTCAGAAGGGCACCTGTACCACTAAATATCGTATCAGCACTAATTTGGTTCTTCGGGGCTGTCCACGGCATCAATTCACGTGATTTGCATCAACGCGCCATTTTGTCATAGAAATTGGCAAGATTTTCATTATCTTTCCCCACAAAACTGAAGAATCTCCTCTAAACCTGTATCTCAACTTAATAAATTGAACTGACCAAACCACTCTAATAACACTTGTAATGGTGGTATAGAACTTCCTAACCAAACTTTGACAAAGGATCCAAGAATCCATGCAAAGTCTTCAGCAAATCCATACAAACCATAAAAAAATAGAAGGATTCCATGTCTATATCTAATCGTGTCATAATTTAACTTATCTTTAAAAATAAATCTAGGTTATGAGAATCTTAACTAAACCCCAGAATGAACAAACTACAATCCAGAGTAAAGGGTCTAAAAATCCACACCCTGAAGAAGCCCTAAGTACAAAATCATAAAGATTCATACACCTTTCTTCCTCTCTTTCTTCCTTCCTCTTCCTTCCTTCTTTCTCCTTCCTTCCTTCTTCTCTTTCTTCTCTTCTTCTTTCTTTTCCTCTTCTCTCTAATCTGATCAGGCCCAAATGCCCAAAAATGAGAGACCCAAATGCCTATTGGTCTTAATTTTCCATTGTGTTCTTTATAGTCCTCAAGTTCTTTCTTTTTGCAAATAAACTATATGATATTCTCCTCTACTTTTAGCCTATAATCTTCTTATCTATGACTTTTATATCATGTTTCTGATAAATTCCACTTTTACCCTTGTATTTTATAAGAATTTCTCTGGGGTTTTGAAATTTTCTACTTTAATAAACATACAAAAATTTAAAATGCACTTATAATATACCCTGAACAGGTTTAAAAACTAATTAGGTGTAATGTTACAAATGCATCAGTTTATGAAGACCAAGTGAGGTTGCAAAAGATAGCAATAAGAAGAGGAAAAGAGTGAGTAAAAGAAAAGAAGAGTAGAGGAGCAAAAGAAGAGTGAAAAAGAAATTGACCTGGAACATAGAAATGAAAGAGACCGAGAAAACAGAGAAAAGAGGTCCGACTGAAACTGATGGAACAAAAAATAGAGAAAACTATCTCTGTGTGCAGTTTAGTTAAGATAACATTCAATTCAAACAAGTTTGTTATTAGGCTTTAGCAGTAAGAGATATTTTTGGAACACTCAACCAACTTGATACTTTTGCTCAGTTCTAATTGCATCCTTTCATAGAATTTGAGGATGTATTTCAGATGAAATCTAAAGGGATTATCTCCTGTCCGAGGATTGAACATCAATTGATTTTTGTGCATAAAGCACATTCAAAACCGATGTAGACTTGTGGAGGATCCCAGGAGACAAAAGGAATCTGCAAATGGTTGTGAATTGATGGTGAGCAAGATAAGATGAGGGAAAGTGAATATTCATGTTGTTCGCTGATTTTGTTCCAAGAAGGATGGGGACGCAGAAGGATGTGTGTTGACTGTCGTTTCAACACAACATAACATAGCACACATCCCCATCTCTCTGCTATTGAGATATGCTTGTGAGTTAAGATTCTGTATCTTTCCAAATGATTGGTGCATGGAATAATACCAATTAGAATGAAAGGAATAGATGAATGGAAAACTGTTTTCAAAATAAAATATGGTTTATATAGAGTGGTTAGTTATATGTTCTTTCGTTAATCTAATGTAATCTATAATCTTCTATGATTAGTGAACCGCCGCTTTATGTGCTTCACGAAAATTTGAAGTTATTCATTTGATGGATGGCGTTTGGCTATAATAAGAATTTAGATGATCATTTGATTTGATTTGAAATTTTGTTTTGGCGGTAATAGTGATTGTTTGCACTGAAGAAGGCATATCAAAATCATAGGCTCATGTTTGATTTGCATGAAAATAAGGAAGAGAAGGATAAAGAGGTTTCATATCCAAGAATGGTCACAGTCCACAAGGCATAAAACAAGTTTTATGACTGAATATTTCCACTCTGCTATCAGAAGGACTCTAGTAGTATAGCGATCTATAACCGTCATCAAGAAGAATGTTTGGTTTAAGTGGGGAAAAGAGCAAGAAAAGATTCACTGATCAAGAAAAATCTATGTTCTTTAATATTAAATCGAACTTTGAAAACTTCGAAGGTTGAAATGTGATGTTTGGGCTTAGGTCATGAATTTACAAGAAGATGGTCCACGTATATTAGCAAAAAAAAAGCTGGGTAGCCTTGAAATAATTTCTAATTGAGATAAAAGATGTATGGCTGGTTCGAGCCTTTGTATCCTGACATATCTTTGGTCATGAACGGTGTTATTCATCATCTATGAGTCGTTGAAGCATCGGAAGGTAATACGTTGAATAAGAGACATGCACGATGGATAAAGTCTCAGAAATGCTCCATGTTCGTCACCCGCTACAAACAGTAAGGAAACATCATTGCTGATGCACCAATGAGGCATGTCCAATCTCTACCTTGATGCCAAATTGTTTGGTTTAATATACAAAGACTGAATCTTTGACCTAGATTCTTAAAGAATAGTATTGGTTGTAAAAAAGGTAGGCCCAAGACACCTTCAGATACGATGAAGCCTTGTTCGTGGAAAGACAAGCTGTGCATTCCCCACTGTTCCATCTTAGATTTATAGTAGTGGCTTTATGTAAAGGATCGATGACATCTATTAAAAAGATTTTAGAGTTTTACATATTAAACACTTTACTTACCCCATACAGTTTAGATAAGAGAGAATCTGTGAGTGTGCATCACATTAAACCAACCAGAGTGCAACCCCAGTCTTTGCCACCACTCTCCCATTTCAGAACTTTGCTGATATTTCAATGGGACTCTTGTAAGAAGCCTAAAGCCTAGACCAGACGGGTAGAGATTCTGTTTGTAGCTGCAGATAGCTTTCAAAGATTATCATTTAATCCATGCTACAAAACTAAGAGCGATGCTTTCTATGTTATGGATCTATTTTTAAGAGGTTACTGTAAGATCAAGGGTATGCCTAGGACAATTGCTCAAATAGAGATGCCAAATTTTGAGTTATTGAAACCTTGTGGTGTGTTAGGAACTGCTATTACTTTCAACATTTATCATCCACAAACCATGGTCAAACCGAGGTAGTAAATAGAACTTGTCACTTGTTGAGAGCTATTAAGAATATTAAACAGAAGACTGCTTGTCGAGTTGTTGAGTTTACTTATAATCAAGACATAGAAGTTATGCCACTAAATTTTCGCTTGAGATTGTGTGTGGGTTTTTAATCTCCATTAATCTCTTTGTATTTATCTCTTTATTACCTATGTCCAGCATGTTAACTTAGATGGAAAGAAAGCCGAATACTATATACCCATGAGAAGGCAAGACTCAACATCGAATAAGACTGAGCATGAGTGCCAAACAAGCCAACAAAGGGCATCGCTAAGTTGTGGTTTTGAACCCAGATTGGGTTTGGGGTATTATGCTCAAAGAAAGATTTCTACAAAGGCGCTCCAAGTTGCTTCCTAGGTATGGTCCTTTCTTTCTTAAGTTCTTGAGTGCATAAATGACAACGCCCACAAGCCAGATTTGCCTGATGAGTGCAACAAGTGCTACTTTAATGTCACCTACTTAAGTCCTTTCATCATAAAGCAGGCTGAGATTCATGATAAAAATTTGTCACGATAATAGAATTATTGCAAAAATAGCTTCCTGACGTAAGATTTTGAAAATCACATCTGTCACCTAGACCGTCGCTAAAGTATAGGCCAAAATTATATTTTGCCGCATAAATTTTCCTGATAAAATGAAAACAAGTATCACAAAGGTTTTCAATGAAAGAGTTCGTTACTAAAAAATAAGAAATTTTATCATAAAACATAAAGATTGCCATCATTGTTTATATCAGATGAATCTTTTTTGTTCCTAATTATAGTTACAACTACGAATATTTTTATTATTATTATTATATATTATAAAATTTAATATATTAAAATTGAACGCCATCAAATAAATATTCAATATAAATTATTTTGTAAGTAAGAGATACATTTATACCAATCACGCGAAATAAATACAATCATCAGCGGGGAATACACATCGTCTGAAACATAAAATTAAAAATATTATTTTTAGTAAGATGAAATAAATTCCCGCTAGAAAATTATATTATCGATGTTTGCTGAAAAGGGTCAGATCTTTGTCACAGCTCTAATGGGCAAAGATCGCCAAAACTTCATACAACTTTGTTGATTCAGCATCAATTTCGGTGACGAAACCATCAATTTCATCAGAAAAAAGTTTTCAATAACTATTTTAAATCAAAATCTTGGAATTCGTCAGAAATGATTTTTGTATTTAAATTTGTATCTAGTCCCAAATCTTTGCTGAAAAGATGTTTTCTTGGTGTTTTGATGACAAATCATTTTCAAGAGGAGGAAACATGGAGGCAGTATTAGGGAATTGAGCTTTGATCTGCTTGAACCCACTTGGGTCTGATGACACAAGATAGAGCTTAAGATATTCAAAGGTGTTTTATAATGTTTTATCTAGAGCGTCGTTAAGCCATTTCGTTTAACTCTGTGAGAATGAAAGATGGTCTGCGCTTTAACAAAGTAATCCTGAATATTCAAGAGATAGCATTTTTGATCAATGACATTCATTATTCTGTTAATTTTAGAATTTTATGTTACTGTGTTGATTCGATAATGATTGTTCCCCATTTGTCGCACTGATTGTCAGTGTTTCTCATTCTGAAAATTATCTAGCTTTCTTCCTCGTGAGCTGCTAAGGCTGTGTGTTAGTTTAGGAAAATCAGTTACTTTCCTTCTAGCTTTTGCAATGAATATTCGCTTTCTTTTTTGTGTCGAATTTTTGCTCTTGTCTTCATATTTTTTTGTCGATTTATAAAAGATGTTATCCCTGATTAATGTATAATGAGAGTTGAATTTTTCTGCCTGTTATTCCTTTCGAATTTATCAAGAGTTTGCGTGGCATTAACCAAGACGGATTAATAACTGATTCCAATCACCGATTATAACGTCCTCATATACCAAGACTCTGTCACGGGAAGTGTGGAATTCCTCCTGGTCCAAAAGTAACAACAAAATCTAAGACTGAAAGGTTTTTCGAGACATCGATCACGTGACATAAGCCATGGTCATGATGTTAGATTGAGATCTTCGTAATTCTTTTCACCTCTTTACTAATTCGTTGGTGGCTCTCTTTATTTTGTGTTAACGTTGTTAGGTTGTTAATAGGAATATTGAGAACAAGATTCCTGGCCGAAACAAGAAATGCTGAATTAAAATCAAAACATTTACAACTTAGATCTCAACTTTCCGAGTTGATCCGTGAGACACAAAAAAAAAAGTGAAAAACATTTATGCTTAGATGCAGCCATGCTTCTTCTTCTCTTCTTCAACTCCTGAATTCTTCAATGTATGAAATGAACAGACTTAGAGAGAATAGACAGAGCATAACGAAACAGCAACCTGAATTTCGGCATGGTTGAGCGCTGAATCTTTCTACCTTCCTTGAAGTTTTGAAGGAATAGCTAGCTCGTCGGGCTAATGGCTGGGAGGAATACCTTTCGTCGGAGACGGCGGCTGGGCCTATAGGCGAGGGATTCGATGGATCTTCTCCGAGATGGACGCCGGTGGTGACGTGTCATTGACGGGGGGACGAGGTATTTGCTGGGCGGCGGTGCCTGCATGGAGTTGGAGCGGCAGACTTGTTTCGAGAGGGCCTGCAGGTGAAGACAGATTATGAGGCGGGGAGGTAAGTGGGTGGAGGGGTGGAGACAGTTGAGTTAAATGCTGGAGGAATGATGAGGAACTGATTTGCAGCACCGACAGATTGAACGGCTGAGAAACGACGGACTTCACGACATTGGCGCCAAGCTGGGAGCCATTAACGGCGGAGCCGAACGCAACGCCGCCGGAGCTCAAATGGGTGACATTCAAGAACCCGAACGCCTAGGTAGATTGACCACCGTCAAGAGCGTAGGTACCTATATTGCTGGGTATTTGGAGCCGGAGATCCAAGCAGTCCGTTATGAACACGCAAGCACTAATTTTTCTTATCACGTCTCTTTTTCTAGTTTCTTAGCGACGACAATCCGCGCCGCCGTTTGATTTACAGAGCAGTGATGCTCCATGATTATTTGATCTCCCCGCCAACTAAAATAGTAAATGCATCTATTTACAGCATGAATTTATGTCACTGAGATTTGGGTGATGCTGAAAGCAGCGGCTGAGGATAGATAGAGGTTAAAGAGAGGAAGAGGAAAGGTAGAGGGAGGATTTAGAGCTGGATTTTGTTTATTTTATTTTTATTTGACAGAATGAATGAATTTAAGACATTAAATAAATGTATTTATATTTAATGAGTGAATAGAAATGGCTTTGTTATATGCAAATTTTGTGTTTTAGGAGGAGTCTCCTTCCACAATCTTGTGAACTTTTGTTTTCTAAGTTATACAAATGAGGTGGTAACTCAGGAAGTTCCAAATTTTGAGAGTTTACTTGTGCTGCCACTTCAGTGTCAAAGTCAATGTTCAAACTAGTTCTAATAATAGTTTTGTTCCGGTTTTGAGGGTGTCCTTCTTTGTTGGCTTCAATTCCTCTTTTCATGCTTTTGTTGCTTTCTTCTTTCAAACCTCATAAAACCTTTCCAATCTTAAATCATCATTGCGCAGAGCGAGATCATGTTCACATCATTTGAGAGAAGAGTTCATGAGAGTGATTTTAACCCAACACTACCGAGGCTCTTCACCTGATATGGTTCAGTTCTATGTATCAGAGTGGCTGTCAACGCCTTCCAACTAGCTTATTCCTCGATTTTGCTTCTTGGTCTATACCTCAAGAAAAGATTTTCAGAAAAGGAAAGTTGCATTCAACATATATGACTTATCTCTTCTCTTTCTCTAAGTGATGAAGAGCATTTACAACTGGAGTCTCTCAAAATAAATGATCTCAGCACGCAGATATTTTTGTCAGGCATCATGCTCATACCATTCGTAACGATCCAACCTTAATCCATATAGTCTGGTGTTCAGTGGTTGGTGGCACCACTAGCCCCACCAATTGCTCCTGGCTTTTGTTTCTTTGTCTGAGCCTACACCCCCAAAAATAGACCCGATAGTGCTGATAAGCTAAAGCCCTACATAAACTCTTAACCTTCTTTTATGACGATGGAGATACCACAGTACTAGAGTGAATTAATTATAGCTGCTACTATCTAACCAATTATCGTGCAAGACTTACATTAGTTAAGGTAATTTCATTATAGTGCCAATCATATTTCTCAAATAGGCTGAATTATAGAGCTATTCTTATGAGATTTTTACCTTTATTTCCAAATTGATAGCTTAATACATACTTTTCCGATATTATAATTTATATTAAGAAATCAATTTAATAACTTAATATAAAATAATATTATTACTATAATTGAATTAGGAGATCTTTTAAGTTTTACTTAACACCTTTTTAACCTAGGTTGATTCACAAAACTGAGGAGCAGAATTATGTTACTCAAACCAATTGTCATTTGACTTTATATAGTTCACAATTATTGTATTATTGGGGTGATCTAAGAGATCTTGGAGAACATTGATTTAAAATACATGTGGGTTGTTATTGAATTTTTGAACACTTATGAAATGTATATGTTTATAAAGTATTTTCTTACTAGATATTTACAATGGAACAATGCAGCAAATAATTTAAAATATATTTAAGGTGGGATGATTTGGTAAAAGTAATACAATACGAATGAGAAAATATTATTAGAAAAGGAAATTAATGTATCATATATATATATATAGTATATATTATATTATATAGGTATTCAATGTGGTTCAAAAACCGTAGTAAAGTTAAGTAGCCATGCATATGAAAATGGTGGTAAACAAGGATGAAAAGCGGGCTGGAAAGATTTAGCACACAATAAGTTGTGATTTAGATAATATTTAATTGATATTTTAAAACTATATAGTAAATACGATTGTATTGATATGGTGGAAAAGAGTAGAATAAAGGGACTGAGGAAATGAGAAAATTAAGAAATTTTTTTTTGGTGTAGTATATTGATCTCAAGGTAGAGTTACAGGTTCTTCCTAATATACCCAAGGTAGAAATACAGGTTCTTCCTTGTTGAAGAAAATTCTGGAACATATGGTAAAGCACACTTAATATTAATGGAGAATTTAAACTCCATGTAACTACTGGGAGCCCTCACAAACTCAGAAGGACTTTAATTTGAGCCAGTTAAGATTCTTTCAGAAACTTCTCATGTGTGTGGGGAGAGAGAGAGAGAGAGTAGATAGTAGGTATATATACATATATCTGGTCGTTCTCTAATGATTTAGTTTTGTAATCACCAATGAATATAGATAGTAAGTACATTCCTGACAATTGAAAGGAAAATACAGGTTTCCTTAATACTTTTCTGTATTCAGTTTTATTTTTTTATTTTCTTATTTTTTGTGGTTGATGGATTCCTATATCAAATATTGATATATTAATTTGTAACCCTATTAGATATTATAATGGATGAAAGTTTTTAATATTTTTTAACTTTCATATTTGGAAGTTTCACGCAGATTCTTGGGACTTATTTTGGTTGGATGTTCTTGATTAATTATTATCAATGTTGTTTTAAAAATCATATTGATGACTGAACCAGAAAAGTTACTGCTTTTATTATTATAGTCGACCGTAGATCGAATTATAATTGAACTGATGTCATAAATATATTATTTATATATTTGGTAATTTTTAAATATATAATTTATTTATAATATTATGTATTCATTTTTACTTATATTATATTTTATTTTATGTTATATATGAATATTGAAATATGTAATTATTAAAATGTGAAGAGAGATATAATATATTTGAAACAAGACAAATATAATTTTGTTACATAATTGTCATGATTGCAGCCAGTGGTTCACAAGCCTATTAATCAGTGCGCTGGTGTCTCAAACCCTTGATGCCTTTATTCTCATTTGGTTTTATCGAATTGAAATAGCCATTAAACATAGAACTTGTTCAAAGATCATCGAGTAAAACAAGATCAGCCAATACAGCTCGACCTTTAAGAATTTTATGTGTCTGTATGGCTCAAGTTTGATCATCTGCCAGAGTCCTGAATTGAGTCAAGAATCAAATTGATTTAGACTGATCGATCTAACTTTAAACAAGATTGTCATCATTCATTCTTGCAAAGGAGGTTGTCATTGCTGAGTTGTTATTCTTGTTAGATGTAGTTACTTCTTTGGAGGAATCTTTTAACTTGTGTAGGTAATTTTGTTTTCCTAAGTTCAATTTGATAAATATAAAGTTATAGATTCATTAATATGACTTTGCATTCCTTGCAATAGCTGTACATAAATATATATTAGTAAAATTCCAGGTGATGAACAGAGATAGATTATGAAACTTTGTATGATAATTGAAATTTTCAGTTTATATACTGACTTCCTATGTAATTAGTTAGTTTTTTATTTTAAACGTCTAATACAGGTTGCTACATGATCAAAACCATCTAGAAATCATGAACAAAGATTTGATTCCTAATTAGAATTTTTCATCCCTTATTGCAATTTTTGCTCTTAATAGAATATAGATTTCCCTCATTTCTATTCACTTTCCTAGTTTACTAAACATGCCTTGTAAGACCAATATCATGCAGATGAGGCTAGCTCCTCTCATCCTAGAAGAAAAATATTTTCTGAGATGAATTATGGTGAATAGGGCTTTGATAGATTTACATGGGAATACACTACACAAATCTTCAACTGCCTTGAGTAAATCCATATCAGCCAAACTGAACAGAAACTCTGAAAGTATAAATAAACATATATGAACTAGAAGAGAACATGGGGAGAGGGCTATGTTATCTTAAGAATTTTTACTCATTCTGTTTTTCTAGGTGCCTCTACTCATGGATGGATTTCCTTTCTTCTAGGGTGATTTGAATATGCATTCTTCTTAATAGAATTAATATTAGTTCACTTACTATAAGAAAGAAAGAGAAAATTATAGAGTTGAAGACAATGTGAAACTGCATAGCCCAGAATAGAGGTTGGGAAGAATCATGAGGTGAGTTTTCTTGTAGCTTCTTCCACAACCCAGAGACTACCATTATCAACATTCTTATAGTACATTTTATTTACTGGATTCAACAGACCAGAGTGTTCTGTACCTTCGGCGAGATCAGAAATGTTTTTATTTGTGCTTTGAGCAAGGTCCTAAAAGGGAAAGATGTTGTAATCCTCAAAGGACTGACTCAATTCATTAATGTTCCTAAAACTCCACTTAAGTAGTACTTATCATCTGTAGATCTCCGTCTTGTATAATTTAGAATGAACAGTTTCAGTTTCAGATCAGGCTTTTAACCCTTTCAACTTTATGAGTCTAATACATGATAATGCACAAAGGACTGTTTTTTCTTTTTTTTAATCACACCTGATTCTTCATCTTTGTAACCCAAGCTTGAGGTTTCATAGAGGAAAAGACCTGCTTCCAGCTGACTGAACATTATGTACACAATATATTGTTCCAGAAATATTTACATTTGACATTATTTTATACCAATGTTTCAAAACTTTGCTTTGTATATAAGATCATAAATTGGTGAAGAAATCCAAAATCAATAGATAGAAAAAATCTGTAAGAATTTTTGCCGGTCCTTGATCTTGTATTTTATATCTATTGAACCAAAATGCTTAGTTATTATCACTTGGACTCTTACTAACACCCCCAGGTATGATCGATCGTGCTCCTCCAGCAAAGACGAAATAGGTTTGCTATAGTTCTCAAACCCCCCAACTATACTTAGAAATAAACATAGTGAGTTTCAATAATGAATGGAATAGACAAAATGACTTTGATCTGAGATAACATCTATTATATTGCGGCTTTTTTCCTTTCTTAAAACCCTTGGTGGGTGAGAACATCGAAAAAAATAGATGGATGAAAAAATCAAATGTGCAGGTCAGCACCAAACTGTTCTTGCATGCAATCTACAGGGTATCTTTATCATTTGTTATTTATATTAGAGTTGTATATTTGTGCATGATTTTTAGATTGGTCCGTTGTTGAGTTCCCCAATAGCTGCTACTTCCTGGAAAAATAGAACTGCTGAGGTTTGACTTATAATTTATATCTATGACACTAATTCAGATGATTTAGTTTTAGATGTGCTTGGCAAATCGAAAAGAAATAATACAGAAGGTCCTGAATTGAAGGCTGAGATCGGTTTTAATGGATTATGATCGATTCAAAGGGGAGGAGGCCATTGGTTGCATAAAACTCATTTATGAATTAAAATTTTAACCATGTACATTATCTTGGATTAATATGTCATTATGAAGGAGGTTTGTTGATAGAACATTATTAATATTTGTTTGATAATGCTAGGCAAAAGAAAAATCTACTTTGGTTGAATTTATATATAAAGAGGGGGGAAAAGTATAAGGGACAATAATAGAGAAATATTATAATATTTTTTTACTTCTTGCCTTACACTAATGGAGGAGGATTAGAAAGAGTGGCATAAAGTTATAGTAATATACTTTATATTTTAATATTTCATAGTTATATAATATAAAATAAATTTTCTGCTCAGAATCAGTATAAATTAAATGAAAATATAATATAGATATAAATATGATATTATTTATTTTCATATTCGTATATTTTATAACATGTACAAATCTTTTGCCTCAATCATATAACAGAATGAAAAAATAGGTAATATATATATATATATAGATATTATATATATATATATAGATATATATATATATAATCAATTAGGAAAATCTAGATTTATTTTCTTTTTTCTCTCTCATTTTTCTTAGTTTTTTATCTAACATTTGTAAGGAACTAAACATAGCTTATATATATTCACATATCACATACATTCACTATATAAGATACGCCTGTAAGGCCGCAACATACAATGAGGATCACGAAGACATTAGAGAAATATCTCTGAACTTTGAAGTTATGTTATTTGAGCGTTAACTCGAGCTTAGTGGGTACCATAGGTTTTCTAGCCCAAGCTGTCAGACCTCCAAACAATAAGCTCTGCAGATTTAATCCACGTGATAATGGGCTCAAATAACCCATAGTGGGTTCTAGTTCAGATAGTTCAATCATCTTCATTTATAGTTGGTCACAGCATTTTCCAAAACTAATAGAGACGACAACCTCTCGTCGATACCACTTTAAGCAGGCAACACCGAATTTCCTCTCACTTGAATAAATAAACCACCCATGAAATATATGACTTAATCACTTGATAGCTAAACGAATCATAGAGGGTAAGATGGCAGATAATGATTTCATTCAGAGAAGAATAGGATAACAGGTTTAACAAAAAGCCACCTTCCCTACCGCCTAAAGGAACATCATCGGGAAGAAAAGGACAACCGCCTCCTCCCCAAAGGAAGAGGTATACCAAAGAAGGTATGACGCTCGCCAAATAGCAGATTGACTCCTTTTCACTTCAAACCCACTTCACTTAGGTATCGAGGCGAGGCGACTTACCGCGTTGATTGAGCTGTAGGTACTTGTTGGCAAGTTGATGCCCAAATCCATCCAGTTGACCTTAAAATTTAGAGACTGGTAATCGCGCCGCCCGCGGTGGGAACGGTACCAAGCAAAACCTAATGGGCGGACAGAGTGAGGGTCGGTTAGACTCGCTTTTGGCGATACAACCTATCCCCTGCTTTCTGTAGTTCCCGAACAACCCACCGACAATCAAAATTTTGCCATCACGAGGAGCACCCACGACCGGGCCCTCGAAGATCAGTTCTTCATATGAAGATATGAGGCAAAGGTGAGGTGAATAGGCAAACAGATGGTCAATTCAGAAAGCCGTGTTGACCATCCGTAGGGAAAAACTGATCACTCATTTATTTGCGTAGGCTTAAATGATAGAAATGACGCAGAGGGAAATTTTTTAAGATTCTCGCACTAAACAAAATAAAATAGAGTCTGATTCAGAATCCTGTAAGAGGAATGCCAGAAGATGACAAAGGATTCTCCAACATATCCCCGCTTAAATCGGCCACCCCCAAAGAACAAATGCGGGAGAGAGTTGTAAGAGGCCTCACGACGCTCTAGCGTGTCCGTCAACAAAGATGCCTCATGGGCGAGGAATTCAAAGATAGGGGCAGCAAAGAATGTAACACCTCAAAACATACTTCGCATGGTTAGGGCGGCGCGACCATCGCTGTCTGCGCGAATCCTTACTGCCGCGACCCGCCCCGCATACACGCTTCAGATCGATTGCTGCCTAGACTTAGGACATGCCGCATTATCCCCGATATGCAGCACATTTCGAAAGCCATGAGCCACCCTACCGGCTACCATACCACTGCTTGCCATGCATGAGATGGTTCCTCCGGTCTATACCACCACATATTAGACTCTCTAATCAACGATGATTCTTAACGGAATGGATCGTTATTCAGGTAAGGTATTCCTGAAGCAGTTCAAGGACCCGCCTCGCCCCGTTCCATAACCCCGAGGGATCCAGAACCTGCTTAGCCGAAGTTAGATCCGATTCGCTTCCAATACCTGCGCTCAATCCGCAAAAGCGAAAGACGGCTCACTAAACCATCTTCAATGGAGGATGAGTCGGTCTCGACTTCACCAGAGATCTGATAGTCGTCTAAATAAATCAATGCATACGCTAGTTATGGACGTGGTCTTCAAAAAACTTCCAACGGTTGGGATCATTACCCAGTTTCCAGTCGCACATTGGATCATTTCAGAACGAGGAAGAACTCAGACAAACAAAGTGCATGTACTTACGCCGCAGATATTATTCGGCAGCCTCTTGCATGCTTGATGACATCGCTGGCAGAAATGAAATAAGTCGGCAAGAATGGCAAACAGCAGAAGGGAGTTGGGACGGCGATTGTAGCTGCTTTTGGGAACATTCGCAGAGAAAGAGGAACCTCCCCGCTTACCCCAACGAGCATCTCCCACAACGTACTTCCTCTATCCGGATCTACCGATTTTGTCTCGACCCCACCATCCGATTTCGACCCCTGCAACACAATCAACTCTGGCTGTGTAGATTACTGTTAGGGATTCACTGTTAATGAAACTAATATTCGAACCTGTTCTTGTGTGAGAAACTTAACCAAGTTTGCCACCTGCAGACATATCCCAGAGTCGTCCGCCTGGGAAGAAACCTGTTTAGTAATTGTGCAAGACTGGTTAATAGAAAGCTCCGCCCAGTCAGAAAGTCATCTGACTAATTATATTATTGGTGCCTGAACAATCCACCGCCATCGTACCCAATCATAGAGGAAAAGTCATAGAGTAACCATAGGCTGGAGCTCCTGTAAACACGACAAGATCTCAAATAACAAAGAAAGGATAGTTAAATTAACGGCCCCATATCCTTTCCTCCCATTAACCCGGTTTGTATTATCACCCACACCACGGCGAGATCGTGGTTACTTTGATACATCCAGAACGGAGGTACACGCAGTGCCTGGCGACCCGTAGCCGCCGACGATTGTCGTACCCCGCCGACATTTGTTATGCCGATAAACCCGCTCGCCGTAGACTGGTCCTGATTTAATGCAGAATTACGCGAACCGTAGATATCATGTCGGCGCTGACGCATTAAAGCAAGTTTGATCTTCGCAAGAGTCAAGACTTGGGGCCATATAATGCCATCGCTGGTTCGCTTTGGTTACACGCCATGAGCAATACCCTCAACCTGGTCATCAAAATCCATCACAGCTTCTAACGAATGCCAAATATAAATCGACTCGCGAGAAAAGTTGGGTAGCTCACTAGCGTTATCACCATTGCATAAGCGAGAAAGAAGAGTTTCAAATAACTGCTTTCAAGTCACAGCCCGCACAGCAATCAAGGGCCATTTGCCAAAGTAGGTGAGGATAAAGTGAATACTAGCTATGGATCCTGAACTAATATTTCCTGTTATGGCCGGTCAAATACACTTATGTCACCCTCAACCGTAAGAGGAAAAGAACACGACAGAAGCTCTTTTCTTGGTGAAGATGATGGATATTCTGGCTGGACTGGATTTAGACATGATCGCATTAGCCCCATGTTACGTTTCTCATAAGTTGATTATCCAGGCACAAGCAATCAGACAAAGAGTATGCCACCCAAATCGCCATCGATTATTCAAAGCAAGATATTAAATCTTTCGACTTAGGGATTCACTGTAAAGCCGCGGTTCCGAAATGGCCGCCAATGTGGTGGTAGAATAAAGAAGGTGGTGGCGAGAGTATGCAGATTATATTCATCTTAACGTCATTTCTAAAGACAATCCTTCATGGGTTCCAAGATGGAGGATTTGGGATTGTCAACCCACATCCGTACGGGATGTTGTCATCCTGACGTTTCCCGTCTGATCCCATGTACTACCGACGCCGAGAAAACAACCTTTATCACCCACACCGCGACTTTCACTGATGGCACGCCGTTATAGCGAACCACTTACGGCGAAACTCGGTTTTTCTCGTACCAAAGTTTTTACTGATCAAATTATCAATACATCACAATTTTCAATATGAACTTTGGATAATTTGGTCGAATTTAATTATGATAAACACCCCGAATTATTTACGATGGCAATTTGTCAATTTGCTATAGCAAATCTACTTGCTCTCAGCTCACATAGGATGGATATAAATCTGGTGACTCTGGCGCATTTGATTGGGTTGGTGAAATAGTTAGCATTGTTGATAAAACTATATTGGTCACAAAAAATACCAAGACATATAAAAATATTAGGTTTGTCTGAAGTTTGATATTTTGGGAGGACTAGTTATTATTTTAACTTCAAAACATCATAACTTTAAGGAAGAACTTATCGATTACGTCGATTTATATATTAATTATATTAACTTTATGTTAGTTCTAAAAAAAATTATAATTTATGAGGAAATACTGTAACACATCCTCAGTTAATATATTTGTGAGATGGTAAAAAGTGGTCTATAAATGTCCTATAATCTATGATCACCATTGACGGTCGAGACGCAGTATAATAATTCAGACGAACTTAAAAATATTCCAAAATATAATCTAAGAGGAAATATTATGAACACATCTCTTCAAAAGCATGAGATCAAGAGGATGGTAAAGTATCATAATGATATACTCTCATGCATCCATGACTACATTACTGATTAGTAGTAGAAAAATATATTAATTGTATAGAAACTTATGTTAGTCTAATAAAATATATACAAATGAGAAATACAGAATACGCCCTCTAAAAGTATATATTTTGGAGGAAAAGTAAAATTATCAAGATATCTTAGCAGATCTATGATCACCATTGATCAGTCATAGAAAAGGTGCATTATTTACAATACACCTTATGTTAGTTGCAAAAACTTATATATTCTATTTACAAATAATTTCCAACTTATTCCAAAAGTTTTCTGAGAGAGAGAAGTGAATCCAAAGATAAAGGACAAAATGTTATAATATTCGCATTAGTCATTATTGGCCCAAAAATTTTACTATTTGTAACAACTCTTCATGATCATAGTTTAGTAAAGATTTTAATAATGGGAGAAAATTCATACCACTCAATCGAAATTTTTAGTATTTTTGGAGGACCGATAATTGTTGTTATAAAATGTTCATTAATTAATTAGCTATTTTGTGACTTTTCAAAATACACTTTCTAAATAAAACACCTTTATACACATGTTATCTTCTTAAAATATATAATTTGCTGAGGCTTTTAAACACATTAAAATATTACCTCAATATATAAAAGTCCACTGAGAAATTATTTATAAAAATTATTTCTATAATTTTTCAATTAATTAAATGTTTTTCCATGTACTTATATAAATAATTACAAAAAATATCTTTAAAATAATCTCAATTTTGGTGAGCTTTGACCAACAAAATAATTAAATTATAAAACAGGTTACTAAATTATTTTGATAAAAATCTATAAAATATTGGTTATTTTGATGATAATATTGCAAAATTGTCAAAATTTTTATATAAGTTTTATGGCTAACACATTTTTTAAACTATCTTAAGCCCTTAAATCATATCTTACTGTTATTAATATTTCATTTATAAGATAAATTTAAAATTATTCAATGATTAAGTAAAGAGAACAATAGATAATGATTGGAAAAACTATATTTTATATTGTATAAATAATATGTATACATATTATTACATATATATATATATATATATATAAATCCATAAAATGAGATATTTAATTATTATAAAAATTATAAAAGGAGTTATTATTTTGTTGTATAATGATATAAATTTGTTTTTAAATTTTTATATAAGTTTATAGTTAACACCTTTTTAACTATCTAAGCTCCTTCAAATCTTATCTATGAGCTATTAATATTTTCATTTTTAAGATAATTTAAAATTATCTGAATATTATAAAGGAAAATGAATAGATAATGATGGAAAATTATATATATACAGAGATAATAAATTATTTTGATAAAATTCTATAAAATATTTATTATTTTAGTTGTGATAATATATAAAATTGCCTTTAAATTTATGAAAGTTTATATTAACACCTTGTCTGATTCTGAACTCCTAAATCATATCCAATGTTTTATTAATATATTTCCATTTATAAGTGATAATTCTAAAATTCATTCAATGATTAGTAAAGAGAAGCACAGATAATGATTGAACTATATTTAGGTTAAAAATAGTTTAGTAACTCATTTTTCATACTTATATGTAAAAGAGCTGCATTGCTTTTAAGCTCTGAGGCAACATCAATTTAAGTGCATTGATATAAATATGGGTTGATTTGGAAAGCACACAAACCTAAAATATAGCTAGTAATTACCAATTGACGCATGACAAGTGGCAAATATGATTTTGAAGTTTTACCCACTCTTCCCAAAATCACGTGATTTGGATTTTTAATATACTAATATTATATAAGAGGCATTGTAATTGGTCCTTGATTTATTTTGTCTTTAATTTTTTTCAAACTGTAATTAGTAGATAACCTTTAGAACATATAGTTTGACAAACTTATAAAATTCATTATTATCAGTAACTTTAGAATATATACTAATTCTCAAAATCTTATAATATTATTACCAAGAACTAATTTTTTTTTTCAACTGAAAAATATTATACATAATTAAAAATTTTATAATAATATTCTTATTTTAAAATATTTAATTAAAATCTTTATAACAATATTTTATTATTAGGACTTTGTTTCAAAGAAAATATATATTTAATTAAATGAATATTATTACATTTTTAAATTTATTAGTTTCTCCATTTGTTATACAACCCACAAGTTTTTAAATGAGAATCACAAGCAAAAAGCAAGAAAAATTTGGGGTTAAAATTATATGAAAAAGAAATAACTCTTATTTATCCAGAATTGAAGGTATCCACTCATCGGCCAATCAGCTCAATATATTCTAATAGTCCTATTGTCCAATGATTATTCATTTGAAGATTTAGCCTATCACTCTTCAAAAAAAAGCAATTATTTTAATAATCTATTAATATTATTATCATTAAAAGAAATATAAAGAGCACATTGTGTTTATAGTTTCTTTCCTCACTTCTACAAAATATACAAACGAGCATTGTGTTTGGTCTAACCCTGAAGCAAGTGCAAGTCTCACAACTTTTCGTTAGTTTTATTTAATTTTGTTTATTTTATGATTATTCTTTCAAGAAGAAGTTTTTGATTTGTAAAGAAATTTTGTTTCATGAGTAGCATGATTAAAATGAAATGTGTTGTAGATTGCTGGAAGACACCTATCTTTTTTTTTTGTTCATTCCGTTGTGGTCCTTTCAGAAAGATTATTCATAAAGATATGCTATGATACTTATTAAATTATCATTATTTAATATATTTATCTTACGTTTTTTGTGATGAGCATCACATTGATCGCCTGCCGAAACTTCTTTGATCCTCATATTCCAAAACTTTGCATACTAATAAATAATTTCTCACATTGAAATGTTACTACTATGGCTTATCGTAAGGGTCATTATCCTTCTCGGGATAAGATGAGTTCCTTTGTTCATTGTTATATGAGCAACCATAGCTACAATGGGACATGTGCAGCAAAAATGATAAAGACAGGAGTACAGACTTTCTTAGTAAAGATACATTCCAAAGAAGTAATAATTTGCTGGTGTAAAGGAAGTACCTTTAAAACCAACATGCATCTTTAGATGTTATTACTCGATTACATATATAGGATTCAAGGTGACTGGCACTGGTCTTGAATTTTTTATAATATATTTTCTGACTTTTCCCAAAATTCGATATTTAAATAATTTTAATGATCATTGAAATTCTCTTTAACTATAAAGAATATTCAAAAGTAAGCTGCTGTGCTAATGTTTTTCCACTCCAAACCAATATAGTAGTGAAAGAAATTTCTTGTTTGATATTTTATCATCTTACTTAATTTTTTCCTCCAATAGTAAATACCCAACCCTCAACAATTTTGATTCCACAGCCATTTATCTGGCTGTAAATATGACACTGTCATTTTATCTTTGAGAGTTAGAAAATATTTGGTCTCTTATATTTTGTAAAAGATGTTCATATGGAGATAAAATATGAGATGAAATCATCTTAATTTTTTCTGTAATAATTTAGAGTAATGGAGTTGTAAACTCCAAAGTATCCTTCTTAAATGTTTATAAAAACTTTAAATGTTTTTTTGTTCTTATTTAGGTTGGTTCTCTTATATTAAACTGATCTTTCTTCCACTACTCATAAGATTTGAGCTATATAATAAATATTATGTCCATGATGTAGATTCACACCATCAAATACAAACTGAGGCGAGTATCTCAAACCATAATCCTAAACTAGTTGTCATATTAGTTTGTACTGACATCATGGCCAGTAGATCAGCATGGTTCCTGGTAGACTAATCCATCACCAGTATTATTTCTATCCAACATCCATGATTTGTATCAAGAGGCTATTTTTTTGTAAAACTAATAAAATGTAATTGTTATGAGAGGTCTTGGTTCTAATCATTAGCAACATTCTGTCGCCATTATACAGGAGGTCCAATTAAATAACAGAGGCAGAAACATCCTGAGAAAAGGACTAGATGTACTTTGTTTGAATGGAGAGAATTTTAGCATCATTTGACGGAAGAAGAAAGAGACTACATGTGCTTTTTATCCTCTGTGTTTTGTTAGTGAGATTGTGCTTCGTAATGAGATTTAATTTTAGACCATTTATTTTCAAGGTGAAATGACCATACCTGTGATCATTTAATTTCTGAGTCCAGACTTATTTAAACTATGTCTGAATTTTTTTCATCATGAAAATGGTAAACCATGATCAGTTGTTCTTCATCAGGTAACGGAAACTGCAACCATATTACACCACTGAACAAGAAATTATGACCATATAAATTCATCAGAAGAAATACGAAATTATGATCATGTTAATTCCATCAGTAAAAACACAAAATTGCAAACCATGGAAAATTCATAGTAAAACCAATTAAACTGGCTAATTATATAAATTCATCATAGAAAATAATAAAATCATGACCACAATCATCAGAGAAATACAATCGAGACTACCTAAATTATCTGAAAACATGAATTCCAAGGTATCATGTAACCACTCATATAAACACTAGACCACAATTCATTGCAGAAAACTAAATTAAAACTACATATAAATTCATCATAGAAACACTAATTTATGACCATGTTAATCTATTATAGAAATACGAAATCATGATCATGTAATTCATCAGAATGATTTTAAATTGCATCAATGTTTTCATTGCAAAAATAAATTTTGCGACCAATTACTATCGATGGTAGAGTTTAAATTCATACAGCATTAAGAGAGTGTTGGGACATAAAAATTTACATTAATGACTAATATCCACAGACAAACAAATTATGTAATGACAAAAGTTGAGGAATGGTCGTGCAGAAAACGTTTCGACTATTACTACTATGACGACAGAAGGATTAACATTTTTTGGTTGCATTAGTATTCATGAATAGTTTGAGAGTTAGATGGAATAATGGTTTGAATATCAAAATTTCATAGGTGAAGGTCGCAGATTGATATCAAAGACTCCGTAACTAATATGTTTAAACTAATCGTGGTAAAACCATGGAGGCAGCATTGATGATAGTGTTAGTAAAGTCTAAAAAGAACTCTCGGACCATACTACACCTATAAGAGCTGACTCTCAAGAGCATACCAGATGAAACTCAACTCCCCTAAAGTGTGCCTCTGGTCATGTGCCTCTGGGCCTGGGCCTATGGTGACACAAAGAGTGGATAGAAGCAAACCTCACTGAACTTAAGGCTATCCTAGAATCACCATCCCGCTTGAGAAAAGGGCATGTAATAGTCGACCGACCAGCTTAGTCGCCTTAGGATCTGCTCATTTCGTTCACCGACCTAGCCATTCTTCACCCTCAAGGAGGCCACCGGGGCCCGACGGAATGAAGAGGATCAGCCTGGTAGCAATCAAACACTATCCGCACCTTTCCGCCTTGCTAGCCCCGGCTTCACAGATGCCTTCATGTATTACCGGGCTGACGAGTGGGGCACCGTCTTGTTCAAAGAAGGTGAGGATAGAAGGCAGAGGCCAGTGTTCTTCGTCAAGAAGTCCCAGCTGGACGTTGTAAAACCAGATACCCACCTTGAGCCGCCTGCCCCTGGATATAACCAAGAAGCTTCTCCCGGGCATTTCTCAAGCACACCCTATCATGTGTCACTCAACCTTCCTTCAAAGCGCTATTCACAATCTTGACTTATCTAGGAGAATGGCCCATTGGGCAATCGAACTAAGCGAATACGGTATCCTGTATAAGCCAAGGTTAGCTAAGAAGGGGTAGGTCCTAGCCGACTTTCTAGCGGAAATCTCCTAACCTGAAACTTGCTCGCTACCAATCGTGGACTCTCAAACGATTCGGCATTTCGAAAACAAGTATCGACATTACCTGCAATTAAAATCCTCAGGTGGGGACAAGATCGAGCAAGTTATTCGGCTAGGCTTCAACGTCTCAAATAATGAATCAGAATATGAAGTCATCCTGGTTGGGATTGAATTGGCAACTACAATATCTGCTGACAAGCTTATAATTCGAAGTGATTCCAATTGGTGGTAGGGCAGGTAAACGTAGAATATGAGTCCTCGGGATCCCCGAACGGCGAAGTATAAAATTCCCGTTAAACAACGCCTAGCTAGTTTTTTCAAAGACGGAAGCTCGAACACGTTCAAGGATCAGAATGAAAGAGCAGATGCCCGCCAGAACAGATCTCTACCCATACGTAAACAATATTTCAAATTATCTATTACCAACCCGATTCCTAATAGCCACCATCCGTGTCGTGGGTGAAACTCCTTCCCGACGGACCCCATAAGACAAGATACTCGCACGGCGAACTCCCTAACAAGAAGGACAAGGCTCACAAGGTCCGAGTTTAATCTGCTAGATTTTCCTTAATCGATGGGCAGTTGTTCAAACGATCTCTGGACGGGCCATATCTGAAATGCTTAACTCCCGAACAAGGCTAGTATGTGTTGGCCGAATTGCATGAAGGGATATGTGGCAACCATCCAAGCGGCAGAACTCTGGCACATAAAGCTCACACCCAGGGGTATTATTAGCCAACCATGAAGTCTGACGCCGACACGTACAAAAGTGTGGACCGGGTGTCGGCTACAGCCCCATTTTAAGGTCACCCTACCAAGATCTATCGTCCTCTCAAGCCTACGGCCTCGCTTCAATTGTGAATTGACATAGTCAGCCACTCCCATCGCCCGGCTCAAAAGAAGTCGTTGCTAGTGGCCACCGACACTTCAAATAAATGGATAGAGGCTCGAGGCTTTCAGATTAATCAAAGACAAAGAGGTCACCTCGCTTATCTAGAAGAATATCGCTGTCTGTCAGTATTCCCATATTAATCGTGACGTATACCTAGCCCCACCTGATAGCTCCGGTTTACGTAAACTTTGCCGTGAATTGAAAATACGTAACTTATACTCCACTCCCGATATCCAAGTAAAGCAACACAAGCGTAGGCATATAACAAAACCATGTTGATGGCCTTAAAGAAATGATTGGACGCAGCTAAAGGCAAATGGGTCGATGAACTCCTCGGGGTCCTTTGGGGTTATAGAACGACCGCCCGTAGACCAACCGGTATATCTCCCTTCGCACTTACCTACGGGATGGAAGCTCTAATCCCTACAGAAATCGGTATGCCTATGCTCCGAACGGATATGCCTGAACAATTAAGTACAGAGTCCATAATCAAGGACCTAGACACAACTGGATGAATCAAGGAGACGCTGTACCGCACGGCAAGATCTTACCACCGCTACCGGGCAAATTCATACACGTAGACGCCAGAAAACCCCAAGTGTTCCAGCCAAGAGACCTGGTCTTAAGGAAAGTCTTCGAAAACACAACCGATCCAATGGCAAGAAAGTTCTAGGACAATTGGGAAGGGCCATATATTGTAACACGAGTCGGTAAATCCGGTTCATATGCTTTAGATAAGCTAGATGGAACACCTATACCTAGAATGTGGAATGCTATAAACCTCAAAAGGTACTATCAATAAAAAGATGATTTATTCTCTAACTATATCTTCATCGCAAAATTTAGTGTATAAAGTCCGAATGGTTTACGTCTGGCCCGCCCAAAGATGGTTGATTTAGTCGGTTTCATTTAAAGTCCGATGGCGCGACAATTGGCCCGCCAAAGATGGTCGATGCCCACCGGGCTTAGTATAAAGTCTGATGGCGTTAATGCCCCGTCCCGCACAAAGATGATCGATGCCCAATCGGGTTGGAGATAAATTCCCGATGGCACTAATGCCTCATCCGCCAAGATGGTAGATGCCCAACCGGCCTGGCCTAAAGTCCGGACGGCGCACGCCATGTCTCGCCCAATATGGCCGATGTCCAACCGGCCTACCAAAGTCCGAATGACACTAATGCCTTGTCCAGCCCAGCATGGTCGATGCCCAACTGGCTCAGTATAAAGTCCGGGTGGCACTAATGCCTTGTCCAGCCCAGTATGGTCGATGCCCGCTGGCTTAGTATAAAGTTCGGATGACGCTAATGCCCTGTCCGGCCTAGCATGGTCGATGCCTAGCTAGCTCAGTATAAAGTCCGGATGGCGCTAATGCCCTCGCCTAGGCCCAAAGATGGTTGATGCCCAATCGGTCTGTGATAAAGTCCCGACTGCCGCGAATGCCCTCGTCCGACCCAACATGGTCGATGCCCAACTTGTCTCGTATAGTCTCGAATTTAATGTCTCTATCCGCCCAGCATGGTTGATGCTCACCGCTCTGGTTTAAAGTCCGTATGGCGAATGCCCCCGTCTGCCCAAAGATGATGATGCCCAACCGCTCGCCTAGTCCGAATGGCGCTCAAGGTTAATGCCTCAGGGCGAAAGCCCGAACAAGGAAGAAGCAAACGCAGCCAGTGGAACGACAAGCCAAACCTGGACTACACCCTACTCATTACACATCTGCACCACTCGGCTAAACAAAAATGAACTACTCGATTCAAAAGGGGAATCAGTAAAGTCGTAAAATAACATATGCTTCCTTAAGAAGTCCAGTTACACTATATCAAAATGTCAGGATACGGAACGGGGGAAAAGGAGTAAGACTAGAAAAGCAAGCACAGAATGCAGTCCCTAACTCGCCAGATGCACCGAGCTCTTCCCTTTCCCCGGCTATCCTAGACAGAGAATCAGGTCATCACCCACTTTAACCCCCACGGCAGAGAAGCGCTCGACCTCCTTGCTAATGCCCGCCTCATAAGCGACAGCAAATTCAACAGGAATAGCACCCAGGAGACAACGAGGATTAACAAAGAACTTTGGAGGTAATGGAATTGACGTGTCCGACATCTCGACCGGAATCCCAGGCTTACTTCAACAAATATCGACCCCCTTCGCCTCACTCTTGGGTAAGTCGGGGAGTCCTGTAACAAATTGCAACCAGGGGCTCTGAGCTAACATAGACATCCGGTCACCTTGTGCTACCCTCAAGGTATAAGCAAAACAAACCTCCACCAGTGAAAGATCAAGTTGGTAAAGAAGGTTCAGTACACAGCATCCAGTCAGAATCTGAATGACGTTTGGGTGAACTAGAATAGGTGGCGCTCTGGTAAAGTGCAAGAATTGCTTGACCAAAGACGACACAGGGAAGCGAAGCCCGACCTCTATTTGCTCCCAGGTGAAAAACAATGCGTTGTACTCTTCGCCCACAAAGCATTTCACGGCTATCCAATAAATGTAACGTCACGTCATCGGGAATTTCATTATCAGCCTCAACTCCTCCATAGACAAGGAGAGATGATGTCGCTTGTAGAAGGCATCCCTTCGCAGCTCGCCATGCACTGGTCGGGTGGAAGTCTCTTCCTGACCTCTCGCCATTCTACAAGCAAACAGACAAAAAATGGGGAAATGGCAATCAGCCCGAAGCCATGATACCAAAGTGGTAAAAGGAAAAATCGCTTACAAACCCCTAAGCCCGGGCTGAGTCACTTCTGGCCCCAAAGCAGACTTTAAGAATACACTTCCACGCTATCCCAATGCCGAAACGCGCTAATAATCGAAAAATCAACATACCTGCAGTAGGAGCTTTTTACTCAGAAATGGAAATCAAACAAGCTGGAAGAACGATTCACAACAACACACAACGTCGCACTTGAGTATCTGCAGAAAATCTCAAGGAAGAGGGAAGTAGGATAACCAAGAAGAAACAAGTATGGGAAAGGGTGCAATCAAATGATGGCTCCCTATATATTAAGCGTTTAGAGCTTGTAGCCGCATTTAATGCACTGCTGACTCATCGTCTCCCCGACCAATTTGAATCCTGACGACTCTTTGCTTACTAAGGCATAGTGAACGAACGTGGGCCATGCTCAGGCCCCTTGGTCCATTTCGTTGCCGTGACACCCCAACCTCAGCACTGCTCATTCACACACTATCATATATCTGAGATATATCTCCAGAAGAGTGGATTACAAAATATATTCAAGCTCCACAAATGGGAGTGTTCGACTTATACAAAAACTTTACATTTGTTTACAAACAACAAAAAGAATAGTACATATACAAAATAGACCAAAAGTTTTTCCCTGGCATCTAACTATGTGTTGACCTCGAGATCGATGAGGGTCAGCTCGACCTCCTTGCCTCCTCGCTCCATACCTACATGGATGAAAACTGCGGCTGCTTCGCGCTAGTGGAATAAACTGTGGACTCCACCACTAACACCTGATCATCACACTTATACACATGCATATACATCTAACATATCATATCATTTAAACATGCTTATACATATCTCATATTTACGTATCATACCATGTTTCATTTCTTATCAACGTTCATATACATTTCATATCATTTTACACTTTACTTCATGTTTTTGTCACAATATACTTGTCATCGCATAGCGATGCTATGCTTCTCTTATCATATTATATCATTTCATTTGTCATATTCAAGTCATTTTTTTTATGTTTCATGTTTGCATAAACCTTAGAAGTGGATAAAGGAAATTATAAGGGCTCGAAGGCACTGTACTCACTATACGAAACAGCGGTCTATAAGGGCTCGAAGGCGTTGTTATCATTGTGCGAGACAATGACCATCTATAAGGGCCCGAAGGCGTTGTTATCATTGTACAAGACAATGACCATCTATAAGGGCCCGAAGGCTCTATAATGACCCAAACGGGGCCAACTGATCAGTATGCTGTAGACTTGTTTTTCCCTAATAGGCATGTCCATCTATCCCTCTACCAAGTTCTAAGCAGACAATCCATGTGTATTTTATGTTCAATACATATCTCATATTCCCGAATAATTATTGTCATCCGGTGATTATATGCGATATTCACAATCATTTATTCGTATCTTTGCATTTTTCATATCTCATTATATGCATGAATAACTATGGTTACCATGCAATAACTATGAAGCTATTTACTATCCTTCAATTTCATCAGCTATATGGGTGGATTCTGGACTCAAAGGGAGCTTTCTATAGAGTCAAGAAAATCGAAAGCGAGGAGTTCGAGACAGAAGAAATTATGACCATCTAAAGTTGGAGGCTTCCCATGAACAGTGACTACGAGCAGAACCAGCAGGGCCTACTGTTTTTCATGATTTATGGACCTAATATGAATTCCAATATTATCAAGATATATATGGATGGATTCTATACTCAAAGGGTTTTCCATAAGTCGAGAACATCAAAAGCGGAGTCGGACAGAAGAAGTATGACCGTCGAAGTTGGAAATTTTGGCGACATCTCCCTAAAACCCTAATATTTCCTTAATACAAATATTTCTTAATTGAGGGTTACAATCAACCAACCCAAGTCCAAAACACAACCAATATACCAAGTAGGGTTCTTTTAGACCCAAATTCATTAAAAAAAAAAAAACAATGGGTTTATGGTTTCTTCTTCATCAAACAATTTCATACAAAGTCGAAAATTAAATAATAAATGCAAAATCATAGTTTCCATACAAGTTCCATACCTTTCTTGACTTTCTTCTTTTCTTCCTCTTCTTCCTCTTCTTCTCCTCTCTTCTCCCTCTCTCTACGTTTTGCTCTCCCAAAAATTGCCCAAATGAGAGACCTAAATGGGTTTTATCCCAATTTGAGTTAATTTCCTTTTATTTGCACTTTGGTCCTCCATCTTCTTTCTATTTTCTCATCAAGTTATGCATATTTCACTTTAACTTATAATCTTCTTATCTTATGACTTTTATATCCTGATTTGTCAAATTACTAATTTACCCTTACTTCTTGAAATAATTTTTCCGTTTCTCATTTTATTTCTTGAAAATTCTAATTTAACTTATATTACACCCTAAACATGTTATAAAACTGTTAGGGCATATTTTGGGGTATTACAAAAGCATACCAAATAACATATCTCTCAGCCATGAGGCTCAGTCCTTGTCACTAGCCAGGAATTGAGAAGCATGAGAACAATGTGTGCAGGGACACGAGAATTTCAGGAAATGTAAATTCATTAATTATACCAAAGATCGTTCGTAATTACATAACAGCTCTTATAACCAAGTGATCATATTATGATTATATGATCCATCGAGGACTAATCTGAGGAGACTAAAGAAAGCGATGGGCGCGAGGCCCAGCCAAGGAAACGAGTCGGCGAGAGACTAGGACAGAAGGTCTTATGGAAGGTGGCAAGGAACACAAAGAGCTCCGTTGATTTGGGTGGGGGTGTTCTTGGTTGCAGAGGATTCCATTCCAGTTTTCGAACCTCCCAGAACCTGAATTTAGAAAAGGGCATGTAACTTCCGAGAATATCCACCATTGCGAACAATTTCGACTCCACTTTCGATCCTTGAAAACTGACACGGTCCATTAGCAGCAATCATGTTTAACCCCTTCGTAAGCCTTGTCCATGAAGCAATCATAGAAGCCCGACTCTTGGCAACGCCTAACCAAACCATCCTGCTGAAAAACCAGTAATAACCAGTGCTGTGACGCCCCAATTTCCGGGGGTCTCGTTGACCACCGTCAACCTGCGGAAATCTGCGTGTCTCATATCATGAGACCCATACATGAGTAAAAATGTCCACGTAGGGCCCATACATCATACTCACCAAAACATAACCAACTATATTACAATAGTTTCAAGAGTTAATTACACTCTTAAACAACATGCATCGATCATAATGTTTCTTACATGTTTTACAAAGCTCTTATATATAAAGCAGCGTGGCTCTTCTGAAGTGGCCTCTAGTGAGCGCCGTCTTCCTGAATACTCCATGTACCTGAAAAGGGGATCCCACGACGGGGTGAGCAATGCCCAGTAGTGATATTTTTCTACATGGGTTACTCCCCACCTAAGTGCTCATGCAATGGAAAACGTACACATTCAAGTGAATTCATGATTCCTACTCGAATGTCTACATGCCCAATCCCATGTCTCGAGTCCTCATCGACTCCTTCACACATGCTTATGCCATGTATGAAAACCATTTCCAAACAAAAATATTTGTTTTATTTGTGAGCAACCCTCCGATATAAATACGTTGGACAATCCTCCGAAGTGAATTTGTTGGATAACTCTCCGAAACAATTCATGGGGCCTTCCGACGTGAATAGTTGGACGATTTCCCAACACAATTCTTCAGACAACTTTCCAATATAATTTTATTGTTTTGGACAACCCTTCGATTTATTTCATGTCATGCACTCACACCTACTGTTCTAGGGTGCCCTAGTGCATATGAAATGCATTATGCCATTTCCATACAACACATGTTAATATATCAAGCATGTATATATTAACAAAATTAACACACAACAACATGTTATTCATTCATAGCAATAACACATGAAATTAGCTCACATGGGCTAATAAACAATTCGATGAGTCCATCTTGGACCCACGAAAGAATTACACAAATAGCACCTGTGTGTACCTGAGGTCACATGAACAATCCAACCCACGGTCTCGGGCTGTCCACGACCACCTAGGGATTTCCTCACTCAGTCCCAATCTTTGGGACTAAAAACATGGCCACCCAAGCCTCAAGATATCCCCATCCATTCAAATGACTCTTAGCCAAAGAATAAAGCAAGTAGGAGAAAACCTCTACCTCCCGAAGTTGTCGAAACTCCACAAAACCGGCACCCACTCGTAGCCCTTGCAGTGGGGATCAACTTTGCCTCCTGTCTCGCCGGAAGTTGACGTACCGATCACCGGGAAATTTAGAGAGAAGTGAGAGCTTCTCACTCTAAAAACTTTCTTTCTCCCTTTCTCTTTCGTTTTCCTCTTTCTCTCTCTTCCTTTCCCTCCCAAACTGGTTTGGGAGAAGATGGGTCAAGATTGGGTGTCCTCTCACTTGCCAAGTGTCCAATTCTCATTGGCCACCTTGGATTACCTCCTCCACTTATCCATCTATCATGGATTTCCTTCTAATAGCATGATGCCATGTGTATCTCTCGTAAGGTCAGCGAACATGTTTGACTAGCTCTCCACTTGTCTCATCTGGAGCCACTCAAAATGTGTCAAGTGTCCCTCACTACCCTCGTTACCTCGAAAAACATGAAATTCCGATTGTCTCGGAATTTGACAAAATTCGACGTGGTAGCTAGATTTCGTGAGACGATTCCAAAGGTGAAGTTTGTTTCGTCACCCGAGATCTAGAAAAATTTTTGATTTTGACCGAAATTACCATTTTACCATTTTTCAGAAATTAGAATTTTCTCGGGTTTTACAAGTGGCACAGAGGAATCCTTCCCCTTGCAAACCTTTTATAGAGACCTCCGACAGGAGTCGAACAACCGCATCAAATGTGACGTAAAAAACTGAAATTCACCGATGTCACGCACATTGGAACACCCGGCATTAATGGTCTGATCCCCACATCAAGTAAATCCCAAATATTCCTTTTTCACGGCCAGGGAAGAACGACCTCCACTAATAGGAAAGAAGGGCGTGTGGGTATCATGGGCTTTGGCCCAAACCCTCTAGCCAACAGGCCCCGGAAGACTCAACCCCACAGGATAATGGCCCAGTCAACCTACAGTGGCCCAGTCTACGGGCCTAATCATCTTCATTTACAAGTCAGGCCCAAACATACTTTCCCAGCCGGACGGGAGACACAGTATAACCTCTCTTGGCTGGATACCACCTTTAAGTAGGCAGCTGGCTGACCTCTCTCAGCTTGAATAAATAAACCATCCATGAGTCATGCACGTAACCACCCTGATATCGGTCAAACGCATCATGGAGTAGAAGATACGGGCAATTTGGCTATCTAAAGGGAAGAACAGGTCATAACACCCGAACAAAGCGCCACCTTCCCTTACCATTTCAGAAGGAAATCATCGATTTCCCATGATAAGCGTACAACTGCCCTCCTCCATAAAGGAAGAGGGAGTGACACCAAAGAAGGTATGACGTTCTTGGCTAAAGAAAGATTGATCTTTTCACTCTCCAAATTTCTTAATATGACTTGAGCATCGGAGGTGGCGGGCGCTGCGCCGTTTTAAGTATTGTTTTGTAGGTACTGTACGACAAGTTGATATCGGCTTGATCCGGTGACGAAAATTTAGGAGACTACATTTAGTTGCCTCTATATCTTTATAAGAAGGGTAAGCTAGCTTAGTGGAAGGTCATCATTGGGGATCCTTATTTATAGGTTCCCAATGTTTTAAAAATTGGATCTGTTGGACTGTCAATCGTGTTCTTTCCAATTCGGTTTCAATCAAATTCGACCCTAATTTGATAACTGGTTCATCTCCCTAACTATGATCATGAATCGGGTAACTTTTTCGGTTCAATTATAGATCCAATTTTTGAAATATTGTGGGTTACTGTGACCATGAATCGGTAACTCTCCTCTCTCTTCCCTCTTCTCTCTCTCTCCCTCTCATCGGTTGGATCCCCAACCACCCAGCACCCGCAAACCATTTTTTTCTTTTTTTTTTAACTCTTAATTTTTTTATTAGAATTTTTATTTTAGTCTTTAAAATCTACTAAATAAAAAATCAAATATTATTTTTTAAAATAGAAATAAATTATTCATTATTTAAAAAAAATTACAAAAATTATTTTAATTTTATGTATAGTTATTTCATTAAAAAAATATATTTTAATTAAAATATTAAATATCTTTAATATAAATATATTTGTTTATAATAATTAATAATATAATAAATAAATATTAACATTTTAAATAATATTTAAAATTGAATTTGATTTTAAAAAAAATAATCATCTATACCCCAATAATTTTATCCAAATTTGTTTTAAATTAACACATTGAAATATATCAGTTTTAAAATAAAAACATTAAATATTAAAACTCATCCATTTAAAATAGATTAATTTTTAAATAAAAATATTAAATATTTAATATAAATATTAAAGCTCATTCATTTGAAATAATATTTTAGTATTAAATATTATTTCAAACTCATTCATTTGATTTTTTATTTAGTAAATTTAAAAATTAAATGAAATTTGAAAATAATTCATTTAAAGTTAAAATAACCAAATAATTTATTTATTATTAAAAAATGGAATTTTTATTTATTTAGTAGATTTTAAAAAATAAAATAAAAAATTTTGAATTTATTTAGTAGATTTAAAATAACAAACAATTTATTTATATTTTAAAAAATAAATCTTGAAATTTTATTTAGTAGATTTAAAATATTGAAATATGTCTTTCATTTGATAAGCGTTTGATAAATTTACTCTGGGTTTTCGTTTTGTATTTTTGTTCTTCTAAAATTTTCTTATATATTTTGCTGATTCTTTATGCTTCAATTTTGTGTCGTTTGATTAATAATTCTTGTTCGTGGTTATCATGTTTGCCGGCGCAAGCAATTTTTCTATTTTCAATTTCTTTTTCATTTTCAGAATTTGTTCGAGATTTGCTCGGTTGAAGATGAAGTATTGTCTATTAATAATATTCTTCTTCATTATCTGATAAAACATTTACTTTGTTTTTACAATTAGGGGCTATATGACCCTTTTGACCACATTTGAAACATCTGACTTCTTTTTTATGATGTTTTCTATTTTGACTATTTTCAGGGGGTTTTTTGGATTTAAATTTTTTATCTTTTTTAAATCTTTTAAATTTTTATAAGGTAATTCCCTATAAGGTTTTGATTTTGGAAAGTTGGTGGGTGGAATTGGCATTGAATGCCATATTGAGAGCAAGAGCACCAAATCTTTTAGAAGCTTTTGTTCTTTTGAGTTGAAGTAGTCTTAATTAATTACATAATTTAAGACCTTCATTTTTTACTTCACTTATGATTTCCCCATAAGAGAGATTATCATAAGGAATTTGTCCTTGATATTTATCTCTTAAGGATTCTTGAATTTTTGCATTTAGGGCTTTTGGAAGTCCAAACAAAAATCTTTCCTTCCAATAAGGAGCCCTAGCATCTGCTCTAGTCATAACTTTGGCTAGAAACACATCATGATACCATTTGAAATCACTAAGTGTTCTACACTTAAGATTTTGTAAGATTTCAGTATTTCTTTCAACAAAGCATTTTGGATTTCCTACAAAATGTTTTGTTATTGTATGTATGAGTGTGATAATAGCATCTTGCTCACCTTCATCATTGACACTTGTTAGAATTAAAGTTCTTCTCTTCCGGTGAGAAAATTTTCCCACAAAATCCATGTACAGTGAACCTGTCAAAATGCTTGGGTAGCATTATGATCTTCTCCATCAGTAAATGGCGGAGTTGCGCGCCATTTGCATTGTGAAAGAACAATTAAGATTTCATGTTCGGAGGAGCCATCTATATTCGGGAATATATTTCACCCAGTTATTATAGCGTTTTGTTTTAAGTAACTCTTGGTATGAAATGCGAAGGTGTGGTCTTTGATAAAAGATTTTGATCTTTGATGCCAGGTTTTAATCTATTTATTTGATCATCTTCTTTGCTCCGGATAAATTGTTTATAAGTGTGTTGACGAGAGGATGCAATTTAGGTTCATAAAAAATTTATTTGATCTTTTGAAGAGGAAGGATCTTTTACTCCTATTGAATCTAATTTTTGTGTTAAAATTTTTATCAGTTCATCATTATTTTTATTATATCTTCCTAATTTGAGAGGTTTTATTGGTTGAAATAGAGGATTTTCAATTGGATTCTTCTCTGACGGTTTTTCTGGTTTATATTGGTTTGTAAACAATTTTCCTTCAAATCTATTTAGTTGATGGGAAATTGTTCCTAATATTTGATTTGTATAATTAATTTGTTGTTGGAGACTTTTTATGTCTTTTAATTTGGTTCCTCTGTTTTCATCATCATTTGAATTTATTTGTTTGAAAGGTGAGGCTATTACATCAACACCTTGAACTTTTATTGTTATTTCTTCCAAAGGAGGATGAGTTGATACTGTCTTCTTTTCAGAAGTAGTATTTGACTTCCATTCCTTTTGGAACATGTTTATTTGTGAAAAAGGATATTTTATTTGATTATTTGAAGCATAAATATCAAAATATGTGAACATTGGAATATTCATTTCCATTGTTTCCATAGTTTGATACCATTAATTCTGCTCTAAATTTCTCTTTTATTTCTTGAGATAATTTGAGAAAAACCATTCTCTTTTAACATGTTCTTGGTTGCTTCTTTTCTTAAATATTCTTTGTCTATTTCAAACACATTCTCTGCTGTCATCATGTTGAGCTGAGAGGGCTCATCATTAGGTGACATCATTTGAGAAAATGTTGGAGACCTATTTGGTTCATTTCTTGTATATTTTAAATCTGAAATAGTAGAGGAATAGTCTTAACACAGATTTAAATTTAGTGAGCTATTTATTACAGAAGGAGTTCTAATTTCTAAATAGGAATTAAGCTACCCCAGTATGATCTTGTTAAGTTTTCTTTTCTTGGCTCAAAATTAATTTGAACATTTCCTTGTCCGTCTTATTATGGATAAGAGTTTTGGTTGTTCAAGGCGGTTTTGGGGCTAAAGTTATTTGAAATTCCATTATGAGAGCGTATTAAACATTCCCGAGGAATTGGTTTGGGATTATATTTATTGAATTTTCTCATTTGCCCTTAAATTAAAGTTTGATAACGGTGAGGACAAAGGCGATTTGGGTTGACTACGAAAGTCATTACTTTATAGTATACTCCATACTATAGAGTATTCTGGATCTAGGATTATGTCATAGTTTGAGTTTGAATCATTTGAATTAGGAAAAGGCTTTATGAATGCTCTTATCATTCATACAGTCTAACTCTAAGTTTGGATAACAGGTGAAATACACCGGTCCAAAGGATGTATTTGTTTCCATTAACCTAGAGAAATTCTGCGATTTGTTATGTCTTATACGAATATAGGAGCTATCCAAGTAGCGACGAACCACTTTAACGGATTAGGGTTAGACGAACCTATATGTATATGTGTAGTGATGCAGGAGCATGGCAAAATTCCAAGACTCAGCTTCTAGGAATTAATGGCTAAATACATCACTAATTGTCTCTGCTACTGTTAGCTCAAACTTAGAGATTAGCATATGGGAAAAATGTAGGCATTCGCCATGCTGATAAACATTCAAACTCAAACACTGTTTATGAATCTTTTAGATATCAGAACTCTACTATAATATACAGAAATTATACTATAAAAACAATGACTACATGAGCTCAGCAATGCTGTCTAAAATCAAGCAGGCGGCAATGTAAAAAGTCAAAACCAGTGAGCTGTTTAGCAGCGATACCGTAACAATTTCAAGCGACTCTTGCACGAACGATTATTTAACCAAACTCTTATCCCTTAGAAGATGGTTTTGAAATGTTCAATAATTTGACGAAAAACTTGCTGGGTACTACGCAGATCTTCGATTTCTATTTGAAGGTAGAACTCCTACAGAAGGCCAGTATTGAGTCATTGGCTGCAGAAGAGAGTAGACTCATTTACTCTACTATTCCGGTGAATATACGAAAGAAACAGGCTGAAATATCGACAGTACTATAAATATAAACGAGCATGATGAGCCACTCAGCTCCTTGCAGCAATGTGTTTGCAAACAGAATATTTAGAAAACTTTGCTCTGGCCTCTGCAGAAGTAATTTCTGAGTAATATCGAAAGCAAGAAAATTTGAAAATTTAATATTATATGAAACAATAGTAGTGTTAATGTTCACATATTTGTATTTATGCTAAATGTCAAAATAAATATCTTCTGCAAATAAGCTGTGTCCAAAAGGAATGGAGAGTAATACTACGCTGCGAAAGAAAGACGACTAATCAACTTTCGTCACTCGCTTTGAAAGAAACTATTTGTCAAAAGTTCAAAGGTGATATAACTAACCTCTTGCCTTTCAAGCAAACAAATTCAAATGATGATTTGTTAAGTCAAAGACTTTGTAAAAAAATACTCAACAACAAAATATTATACAAATCAAATATTAGGAACATTTCCCATCAATAAATGAAAGGAAAAGTGAGCACAAACAACCTCTTCAGAACTTCAAATAAAATCTCTCTATTCAACAATAACTACCTCTTCAGCTCAGAAAGATATAACTGGCACAATGTGGGCGATAGCACAGCTGCAAAGAGTATGGAGCCCGATGAAAATCTTTCTCTTCGAAAAGATCAAATAAATTTTAAGTGGTTTTTAAAAGCAATCTGCAGCTGCAAACTAATTTATGCGACAATAAAGAAATGATAAATAAATGGGCCAAAAGCTTTGGCATCAAGTCAAATTTTTATCGAAACCCACCTCAGTACGATTCGAAAGAAAACACATTTGAAAACGTTGGCCAACGTGGCGTGTTCTGCGGAGGTACTAGATGACACTGCTGAGCATGAAAATGCTGAGCCATTGCAGATCAAATGCAGAAGCGACAACAGCCTGTTGATGAAGAAAGATCATAATGCGATCATTGACTGAGGTCTGCTATTTTGTGCACAGTGAAAAACCCTCTCATAGAAAGGGCTTTATTAACTCAGTGTGACAATATTATCACACTCATATCCCAATAACAAACATTTTGTGGGAAAGCTCCAAATACGTTGAAAAAATCTTTGAAAATCTTACAAAAAATGCTTAAGTGTAGAGGCTACTTTAAGCTGTGCATGATGTGTTCTAGCAAAGAGATTACTGTTTAGAGCAACAGAAGCTGTGAAAGAAGATTACTGTTTGGAACAAAGCAACTACAAAGATTTAAGGAATCACCAAGAAGATAAATATCAAGACTGAACTCATATGATCTAATATTATGAGAAATCATAAGTGTAAAAAATAGTGCTAAGTATGTGAAAGTAGCTTCAATTTCAACTGAAAAGCACTTCTGGGTGAGTTTTTGGCTGTGCCAGTTACCAGGTCTTTCAAGTAAAAACACTATATGAAATTTGCTGCTAAGTCTAAAATTTAAAAAATACCCAAGTAAATCCTTTAATATTAATAAAGCATCATAAGTCGGCAGCTAGTGTGATCATATAATACAATGTAAGTATGTTTCAATAGATAATCGAAGAAGAATGTGTATGAGCTGTACTCATCTTACAGCTTGATCTCGAACAATACGAAAATGAAAAAGAGCAAAAAATAGAAAATTATATTCAATAAGCTATGATATTCTTGTTTTAGAAACCAGCCAATTAATGATAGTGAAGATAAGGCAAGCCTATGAAGAACAGAACAACACAAATACAAGGCAAAACCAGAATGAGTTATGAAATAAACTTATCAAACGAAAGACATATTCAATATTTTAAAGGAATACTGCAACTGCGAGGTTTGCAAGAGAGTAAGGCAAATAAAAATTCAAATGAAGTAGTTAAGAATTGCTCAGAATTTGGAGAAGAATAACCCGACTTAGAAATTCAAAGGAAGACTTAACATGAAACAAATGAAAAGTTGAAACTTTTGTACATAGCATGACTATTGCAAAACAAAGATGACATACAAAATAACCTTAAAAATCAATCCTAATTACAAACGTTTAATAGCCTTGATTGATTCGAATGATTGCAAGCGTATCTGAAGGATTAATCCCTATTTGTATATTTTGTAAAAACTTCTCAAAGATTATCCTTGACTAGTAATGATCCCTTGAATGTTCAATACAAAATACCACAAGGTCATATTTGCAAAATAGTCATTACATTAAAACTTCATTCTTATTAGTAAAATATAAGTAATCAAGTTGTCTTAGGAGCCAGATTTTAACATGAAACATCCTTTTCAAATTGATAATAAAGGATTAAAAACTAAGTTTAATGGTCAAGAAATCCTTTTTGAATTTATAAAAGGAATAGAAGTTAAAGAAATAAATCAAGTACAAGATTTTATTTCTTTAATTCAACAAAAACAAAAACATGTAAAATTTCTTCAAAAAGAAATACAATATAAAAGAACTGAAGAAAATTTACAGTCAGATCAAATCCAAGAAAGGATAAAAAATATTCAAAAACAAATAGAAAAAAATCTTTGTTCTTCTATACCAAATGCATTTTGGAATAGAAAACAACATATGGTTTCATTACCATATGAAAAGGATTTTAATGAAAAACAAATTCCAACAAAAGCGAGACCTATTCAAATGAGTCAGGCTCCTTGAATATTGCAAAAAGATTAATGATCTCTTAAATAAAAAACTTATAAGACAGTCATTGTCACCATGGAGTTGTGCAGCTTTTTATGTCCAAAAAGCATCAGAACTTGAAAGAGGAACTCCAAGGTTAGTGATCAATTATAAACCACGAATAAAGTCCTCTGATGGATTAGGTATCCAACTTTTTAATAAAAGGATTTAATTCAAAGGATTTATAATGCAACAATATTCTCAAAATTTGATATGAAGTCTGGTTTCTGGCAAATTCAAATTAAACCAGAAGATAGATACAAAACTGCATTTACAGTTCCATTTGGACATTATGAATGGAATGTGATGCCGTTTGGTCTCAAAAACACCCCTTCAGAATTTCAAAATATGATGAATGAAATATTCAATGAATACACTAGATTTTCTATTGTATACATTGATGATGTTCTTATATTTTCAAACTCTCTAGAGGAGCATTTCAAACATTTAAAAATTTTTCAAAAAATTGTTAGAGATAATGGTTTGGTAATCTCTGCAACAAAAATTAAATTGTTTCAAACAATATGATTTTCAAGTTTTATCCATTCATCAAGGTCAAATAAAACCTATACAAACAATAGATTTTGCTAATAAATTTCACGATGAAATCAAAGATAAAACACGATTACAAAGGTTTTAGGTAGCCTTAATTATGTAGTGAGAG
The DNA here is from genome assembly GCA_016808115.1 of Tetrastigma voinierianum. Lineage (NCBI taxonomy): Eukaryota > Viridiplantae > Streptophyta > Magnoliopsida > Vitales > Vitaceae > Tetrastigma > Tetrastigma voinierianum. The sequence goes on along the minus strand of JAEQBH010000260.1, from coordinate 777,199 downwards.
TTTTACCCCGAACCTTAGGATTTTTAATTAAACCTTTATTTCAAAGGTTAAAGAAAATCCTTTACATGATCGAATGAACATACCCAGGTAGTTAAACAAGTCAAAATTCGAGGTTAAGAACTATGCTTTAGGTATCCTTCTACGAAGCCTTTCCTATCATGGGGCAGTCCCTCCAGTAGGATATGGTGGAATCTTAAAACAAGATTTTCAAAACAAAATTTCAATTGTTAGATTTCACTGCTGGTATTTGGAGTGGTCCACAATTAAATTACTCAACGGTTAAAAGAGATTTTTAGCCATTGTTTATGCATCCAAAAATTTCAAAAAGCGTGTTTTAACAAAAATTTCTTTTAAGAGTTGATTGCAAAAGTGCAAAATATTACAAAAAGATGTTCAAAACCTTGTTTCAAAACGATTTTTGCCAGGATAACAACTATTTTATACTGTTTTTTGATTTTGAAATTGAATTTATTAAGGATCTTCAAGCGTTTTACTGATTCCTTTCACGGGGAATTTTACGGGGAAAATGAGCAAGCAGCTTGATCTATCAAACCCCGTCAAGCCTCTATCACGATATGAGGCCTCAAACTTCAAATCGTTTCGAAGTTTTGGGGAAAACCCTAAACCCTTCTTTTCAAACTCCTCAAAAATTTGCCTACCAAACAAAACGGCTTGTGCTAAATTTTAGAACACGATCATATATCGGTTTACGTGAGATTGAAATCAAAGATTTTCGTGAAAAGTATTTCATTTCCAACGAAATACTCAAAACTCGTAGATTTTACGAATTTATACTCGTAGATACGGAGTCTGTTCAAATCTCTCATGTCATGAACCCTGAGGGTAATGACATTGCTTATTCAAAATGCAAAATTTTGAAAGTACTAAATGAAAAGGACTGGGGTCAAAATATTTTTACTCATAAAAGATTTTCTGAGCACTTTGACCCTCAAACCTTTGATTTTACTGACTACAAAAACGCTTGGTACCATGTGTTTTGTATCAGGCCAAAAACTCATTCTTAGTTTTTTAACTGGAATGAAAAAGTTCAAAAAACCTTCCCAAATTGGTTTCAGGAATGGTGGCTTCTTATGGGGTAATCAGATATTTTTAACACTGAGAATCACCAAAAGTTTTGATTATTTCAAATCAAATTGTGAAAGCTTTTTCCCTCCTGGAAATAGTTATTCACTTTTCTTTTGTTCTCAATTAAGGATCCCTTGGATTCTTTGTTGGGATTTGTGTACCCACCAATCTCATCCAAGCCCATTCCCTCGATGTTGGCTGAAATTCAAAATCAATGGTGGGCCTTTCATTCAAACCAAGCTTTAAAATTTATAAAATGAATTTGAAGCCAAAAGCCCAAGTTGAAAAAGCCCACAACTTCAAAGGCTAAGGTACCTGTGTGGTCTCAACCTTTGCCAGGCCCAATAACAAGAAACTCATTTCCTTCAAATATTGAAGTTTCATCTCAAAAGCGAGTCGAGCGAAGCAACGAAACACTCTCAAACTTCAGCGACTCGGGCTCAGATGAAGAAGATACAACAAGCAGCACAACCTTCCTCCAGCAAAACGAAGATATGTACTACGGCCTCCCCTTCACTCCCCTTGAGTAAGGATGACAAGGAGGATATCAATATCTTCAAAGCCTACACACCTCGAGAGAAAGGGCAGTCAAAATTCAAGCAAACTTGGATGGTGCCGGCAATTTAATGAAGAATGGAAAATCTGGACCCACAAATGGTGTGATAGCATCCTGGATCATTCCAAACGTTGACAGACTAATCAGGTTGTCCCCCACTTTCAAAAAGCAAAAGCTCCACTTGCAGAAGAAGACAAAGTTGCTGACTCAAAAGCAAGTGACCCTTCAAAAAGCAGGTGACTCTTCAAAAAAGCAAGTGACCCTTCAAATGTCACATGTGATCCACTGTGTGGACGTGAAATTTTTATTTCAAATCCAAAAATTTCCTATATAAGGAGGGGTTGTCTCCTTTGTTAGAGAGGATAAGTTTTGGAGAGAGAGTTAGAGTGAGAAGCTCTGAGAGCATTGTATCCAGCTCAGCTCACTGTTAAAGCTTTCCTGATCAAAAGCTTTCAACAAAGTTTGTAAGTTTCAAATTTTCAATAAATTTCATTTCAAATTTCATCTTGTTGAATTTTGATTCAGATTGTACATCTTTGTTTGCATGTTTTCAATATCTTCTTCAAATAGTATATCGGTGAAACTTCAAACCTCCACAGACACTATAGTGGAGAACAACGAGGAAGCAGTCGTTACAGCGCCGTCGTACTTTTGAAGATTTCAAATTGCATTTTCTGCTCAAATTTTAATATTTACTTTGTTCGGGACCTTCTAAACAATTTGAGCAGTAAGCTATTAAAATTTGAATGATAACGGTAATTTTGAAATCTTCAAATACGTGGCGATGCTGGCTTCTGGGTTTCTTGACAAGCTCCACATAATGGGTTAGAAGGTTTGAAGTTTCGGCTTTGGCTCTGAAGTTGTAATGGCTGTACAACGATATACATAATCGAGTCAACGTATTGAGAGAATGGCCCGACCGAAGAACTGAACTCTGAGCTGATGGCTTTTGATGAGGAAGCTTTAGCGACAGGCTGCCAGTGTCTTTCTGACCACCTCCCAACTCTCTACTCTAAAACTTATCTCTCAACTGAAAGGAACAGCCTCATATATAGAGAAATTTTGGATTTAACAAAACTTCACGTCCCACGATCACATCTTGACATTGGTGGCTTGCACGAAAGGAATACGCTTTTGAAAGTCACTGTTTTTGAGCCTCGTGACTTTATCTTCTTGCACAGAATAAGCGAGTGAGGGCATTTTGATTCAGTCTTTCAGCACGAGTGATACGAGGGATCTTCCATCCTTTCTTGTCTGAAATTTCATTCTTTCATTAAATACGACAAGAGAAAACATCGGTTTTGAGTTTTAGGCTGATCTGTCTACTATACGAAGGCAGAAAATTTTAGGTGACCGATGTCTCCCTTGATAAATCGCACTCAGGAGACGAAAGAGGAAAGAGCACTGGCCATATTCTTCTATTTGAGGAGGCGCTTGTGTATGTGTATGCTGGCCGTCTGATGCAGTCATTTGGAAGTGTTTGCCTTCAGCTTGGACTTGTTTAATGGGCATTCACGACGAAATGATTTCTGTGTGAACGACGGCGTGTTCCCGCAGTACGCAGCGCTGGTGTGAGCTTTCAACGGGCTTTTGAGCTTCGATCCATTTTGGCGACTGCACTGTTTAGAAAGGCACGGCCTGTTGTTAATATCTTGGAGGCTGAACTGGATGAAGGTGGTGGTACAAATCTGGCTGAAAGAATCGGGAATCATGGTGAGAACGAAGTGGTGGCCAGCTGGGAAGAAAAACGGGTTGAAATGTCAAGCATTGATTGAGTGAAGAAAATGCGGATTGTAGAAACCTGCGAAGACCACGGAAGGTTTGTTTTCATTCGATTAAACCCAGAATGATTTTTTGACCTGATACAAACACATGTTTCTTGAACACATAATCAGTAAAATCAAAGGTTTGAGAGTCATGCTCGGCATCTTTTATGGTAAAGATATTTTGACGTCTACAAACTAACACTTTCAAGAAATTTAATTTTAATAACTGTGGAAGTACCCTCGAGTTCATGACATGAAACGACTCATATCTACAGACATAGAAACAAATAAAATCACGGTTTACAGACGGAGAAATGAAAATACTTTCATTTTGAAAATCTTTGTTTCAATTTCTCACCGGCAATATTAAGCTAGTAACGTCTACATTATACTGACTGACCAGGCTTATTTTGAGGAAATTTGGATTTAGATTTTCCCAGGCTTTAAAGCTGAGCGGTTTGAGACACTTTGAAAATGGAACGACAGAGATAAGAACTTTACTTTCATTCCTGTAAATTCGTGAAAATAAAGTGCTGAAAATCCTGCAACAGAGGCCAATTTCAAATCAAGCGACAAATAACTTACCATCGGCGCAAAAAAACTCTGTTTTGTAACAATTCAGTACGTCTTGTAATATTACACTGTCAACTGGCAGAAAATTTTTGTTAAGCCTCAAACTTTAACACTGGATACTCAAACACAACGGCTAAAATCTTTTCCTTAGATGAAATATTGAGCGTGAACTCACTCAAATACCAGGGTAATCTAACAATTGTTTTAAAAAAGCATTACCACATATCTCCCTTATTTGAACAATATCTCTATGATAAGGAAAACTACAGAGATGAAGGATGAAGTTCCTGCACAGGCATTTTAACTACACGGTATGTTCATCTGACAAACAAGGGTCTTTGACCTTTGAAATAAAGTTATTAAATCTGGGTAAGGCCAAAACTAAACTACATAATGGACTTTACAAAACACTTTATAGCACATTATCTTGTTTCATCAGATTATTGGCAAAAATCTTTATCGCTCAGGTTTTATTTGACATGATAATATATTAAGGCTCCTAAAATCTAGTATTTGTTTGAAGTAATTATTTTGACTAGCGAAGAACCTAACCGTATCTCTAACTGACCACGAAAAGTACAAATATTTGAAAATGCCACTAAGAGACTGAAAATATAAACAATAAATAATGTATACAATAGAAAATACAGTAACTATTTCATTGAGTCTTCATTCATCACTATTTTGAAGACCTGGCTGGGCAACGGCATCACATCCATAATGTCCAAACAACAAATACGATTTTATCTATCTTACGGTTTAATTAATTTGCCAGCTCAAATCTTTCACTATCAAGCTTTTGAAATGTGTGCGTATAAATCCTTTGAATTAAATCACTTTTATCAGTTATTGAATACCTAATCCAACCAATAAGATGTCGAGGTTTATAATTATCGCAACCTTAGGTTCTGCACCTCAATTCTAAAGCTTTGGTGCCTCTGCACTTATGCTCATGACAATAACATTTGCTGCAGGGCACATTTGAATCGTGTCTGCTTTTTTGTATTCAAGAGTTACGACCATTTGAGCAGATGCTATTTTGTTATTTCGTAAAACCTTTTCATATGACAATGAAAACCATATTGTTATTCAAAAATACATTATTATAAACTGAAACCACTATTTATTTTGATATTTTATCACCTAACAGTTTGATCTGACATAAGCCTATTCAGGTTCTTTATAAACCATGTTTCTTTTTGAAGAAAGAACACACATGTTTAATTTTGTTGAGTAAAGAAATAAAGATCTTATGCTGTTATTTCTTTGGCTTCTATTTCACTTTATAAGGCTTCAAGATTTAACGACCACCAAGCTTGGATGCAATCACTGTGTTGAAAAGGGCCTGTTAAAACAAAGGACTCTAAGGCTGGCTTGACAACCTGTTTGACAGTAGGAAATGAGGTTTTAATACAGAAATATGGCACTACAAATACTCGACATACAATGTATTGAACCTTCGAGATATCTTTGAGAAGGCACACAATACGGTAGGGGTCAATCACTTCTGTATGCAGTTTTGATGGGCTCACTGGCTCAATCAGACTATTAACTGACTTCTTATTCAGGATGAACACAGGTGGCTACAATAACTGCCATCTTTTATTGCAGCTGCAAAGCCAGTCATGCTACCTACCAGCTTCTTCATTTGTTTGTACGTTAAGTCTTTCCTTTGAGTACTACAGGCGGTACTATACTAGAGCCCGGTGCAGTCTGCTATTCATTTATTTGAATTTTTATTTGTTTACTTCTTCTTTAACTAAATGTAAAGATATACTGAGTTCTTTAAAATATTGAAATATGTCTTTCATTTGATAAGCGTTTGATAAATTTACTCTGGGTTTTGGTTTTGTATTTTGTTGTTCTAAAATTTTTCTTATATATTTTGCCTTTGATTCTTTATCTTCAATTTTGTCTATCATTTCAATTAATAATTCTTGTTCAGCAGTTATCATGTTTACTTGACATAAACAATTTTCTATTTTTTCAATTTCTTTTTCATTTTCAGAATTTGTTCGAGATTTGCTCCCGATTTAGATAGTATTACATTACCATCAATAATATTCTTCTTCATTATCTGATAAAACATTTACTTTGTTTTTACAATTAGGGGCTATATGATCCTTTTGACCACATTTGAAACGTCTGACTTCTTTTTTATGATGTTTTCTATTTTGACTATTTTCAGGGGGTTTTTTGGATTTAAATTTTTTATCTTTTTTAAATCTTTTAAATTTTTTATAAGGTAATTCCCTATAAGGTTTTGATTTTTTGGAAAGTTGACTGGGTGGAATTGGCATTGAAATGCCATATTGAGAGCAAAAAGAACCTAAATCTTTTTTAGAAGCTTTTAGGTCTTTTTTGAGTTGAAATTGAAGTCTTAATTGAGTACATAATTTAAGACCTTCATTTTTTACTTCACTTATGATTTCCCCATAAGAGAGATTATCATAAGGAATTTGTCCTTGATATTTATCTCTTAAGGATTCTTGAATTTTTGCAGTTAGGGCTTTTGGAAGTCCAAACAAAAATCTTTCCTTCCAATAAGGAGCCCTAGCATCTGCTCTAGTCATAACTTTGGCTAGAAACACATCATGATACCATTTGAAATCACTAAGTGTTCTACACTTAAGATTTTAATAGATTCGATATTTAACTTTCAACAAAGCATTTTGGATTTCCTACAAAATGTTTTGTTATTGTATGTATGAGTGTGATAATAGCATCTTGCTCACCTTCATCATTGACACTTGTTAGAATTAAAGTTCTTTCTCTTCCAGTGAGAAAATTTTCCCACCAAAATCTTAATGTACCAGTGAACCCTGTCAAGAGTAACTGGACCGCATTATGATCTTCTCCATCAAGTAAATAGGCAGTTGCTGCCATTTGCATTTGACGAAGAACAATTAAGATTTCATGTTCGGAGAATATCCCATATTCGAATATATTTCAAGTTATTATGCTTGTTTTGTTTTAAATGGCTTTCTTATTATAATGCGGAGGTGTCGTCTTTGATAAATTTTTATCTTTGATGCGAGGTTTTTAATCTATTTATTTGATCATCTTCTTTATCGGATAAATTGTTATAAGTAATGTTGAAGCAGAGGATTACATTTCGGAGTTCCATAAAAAATTTATTAATCTTTGAAGGAAGGATCTTTCTCCCTGTGTGAATCTAATTTTTGTGTTAAAATTTTTATCAGTTCATCATTATTGTTATTATATCTTCCTAATTTGAGAGGTTTTATTGGTTGAAATAGAGGATTTTCAATTGGATTCTTTTCTGACGGTTTTTCTGGTTTATATTGGTTTGTAAACAATTTTCCTTCAAATCTATTTAGTTGATGGGAAATTGTTCCTAATATTTGATTTGTATAATTAATTTGTTGTTGGAGACTTTTTATGTCTTTTAATTTGGTTCCTCTGTTTTCATCATCATTTGAATTTATTTGTTTGAAAGGTGAGGCTATTACATCAACACCTTGAACTTTTATTGTTATTCTTGCAAAGGAGGATGAGTTGATACTGTCTTCTTTTCAGAAGTAGTATTTGACTTAGGTCCTTTTTTAGACATGTTTATTTGTGAAAAAGGATGTTATTTGTTGATTATTTGAAGCGTAAATATCCAAAATATGTGAGCGTGGAATATTCGTTTGCAAATTGTTTATGGTTGATCTCATTGATCTACAAATTTCTCTTTTATTTCTTGAGATAATTTTGAGAAAAACCATTCTCTTTTTTCTTTATGTTCTTCAGATTTTGCTTATTTTCTTAAATATTCTTTGTCTATTTCAACAAAGTTTGTAAGTTTTAAATTTTCAATAAACTCGTTTTAATTTAATCTTGTTTGGTACGATTGATTATTGCATCTTGTTTGCATGTTTGAAATATCTTGACTTGAATGGTATGTCGGTGTAGAAACTGGCCTCACGAGACCTTATAGTGGAGTTTCAGCGAGGAAACCCGTCGTTCTTTGTCGCCGTACTTTTGAAGATTTCAAAATTGCGTATACGCTCAAATTTTTAATATTTACTGTTCAAATTGTTTAGAATTTTTAATTTATCCATTTAATAATAGAAAAATAAAAGTAAAATAAAAGTAGCTAGCATAATACTAAGTTTTTTAATTAAATTTTCAACTAAAATTAAGGTTATTTAGGTAGGGGGTATTTTTCAAGTATCAATATCCTTTAGTGTTATGTTTTAAAACTTTGATGTTCATATACCTAACAATAATTCAAAGTTTAAAAATATAGGACATCCAATAAGGGGTTCTAGGTTCAAGTTTCAGCAAAGTACGTTCTTTTCAACAAAAAAAATTGATGTGCACTATTTCATTATTTTGAAGTCTAACTACCATAAAACACAATTCTCAAAAAATAAAAATAAAAACGATGAATGATTCATAATTATCGTTCAAACTTATTCTACTTATTTTAACTCTTAAATTAAGAAAATGGTAGGCACATTTCAACCATGCACATTTTACAAATCTGTCAGCCCTGCACCGAATAACAGTTATCGATTCCAAGGAAATAATATAAAATCGTCGATGGGGCCCACCTTTAAAATGGTAAAAAATCATCCAAAAACAAAGTTGATAGAAAATTTTGGTGACAAAGAAAATTATAATGATAATAATAATAATAAAGTGTATATTAATTTAAACAAACATATTTATAACATCTAAGTATCATTAAGAAAAGTTGTCTATCAAAAAAAAAAAATCATAAAAAAGGTAAGGCAGAAAATATTAGTGAAGAGAAACGTGAGAAAATAAATAAACCTAAAATTTATTAGATCTAAGTAACACATCCATGTTTAGTTGCAAAAAAAAAATTTAAGGTAAATTGTAAGAGAGAGTAAAGAAAAATAAATAATTATAATTAATAAATTATTTTTATATGATTCATTGATGCCATTAATATCTAATTCAAGTAGTTAAGAGCTCAAGTAAGGATAGGGATGGAAGGAGTTTAGGGTTTAAACCCTTTACTATGATGTATTGAAAAGTGAATAGATATCGACAAAAATTAATTTACTTTTTTTTGGATAAACTAAATACTTTTTATATATAAATTTTTAACTAATCATAATTATATATGTTCTTTTTTTATTTTAGATGTTTGTTTTTTACTTGTTACAATGTAGTAAACTCTCTAAATGAGATTGGAACTTGAGACCCTGCCCCTCTCCAAATGTTTCGTTTTTTAAAACTTTGAACGTTTTATTTAGTAGATTTTAAAAACTAAAATAAAATTGTAATAAAAAAATTAAAGTTAAAAAAAGAAAATTAAAAAAAAAAATGGTTGGCAGGTGCTTGGAGAGAGCTAGGCCAGGGGCAAGGTACAGGATGGGGCTGGTTGGGTGGGGGAAAGAAAGGAAGAGGGAAGTGAAAGGAGACAAAAGAGAGAACTCAGAGAAGAGAGGTGATATGAGAGTAGGTTTCGTGTATACATTAACTTGTATATAAACATTCTTCAATCATTGCATAAGGTTGTTTTTAGTGAAAACGTTTTTTTGCAGCGGCTTGATTATCGTAAGCGTTTTTATAGAATTCGAAAAGCTAATTGTATATGAAAGATTTTTTTGCATAATTAGCCATCTGTGCAAAGCCTTGACTTATATAATTCACTAAAAATGACATCTAATATTTAATTATAAAAATATGATATCATAATAATAAAATTTTATTATAAAAAATATATAAATACATATAAAATTTTATATTAATAAAACCTAAATCAAATATTTTTATGATTATATCAATTTAAAATATTTACAAAAATAAGTGAATTAATGAATTAATATATATAAACATTTGTATTAATAAAACCTAAAATAATTATTTCTACGATTATAAAATATTTGAACTAACGAATAAACATACATAAACATTTGTATTAATAAAAACCTCAAATAATTATTCATATGATTATAAAAATGACACAAAAGATTTGAATTAATTAATAAAAGTATGCAAAATTTTGTATCCCTAAATACTTAAAAAATATATTTTTTTTATGATTATAGAAACTTTTTTAAAATATTTACAAAAAGATTTGAATTAATTAATAATTGCAGCTTCCAATTCCATAATATAAAACCTTAACACTAATATATGTATATATATATATATATATATATATATATATATATATATATATATATATATATATATATATATATATATATATATATATATATAACGAAGTCGCTCTAATCGGGTTAAGGTTAGATCCATACCACGAAGGGTAATCCCCCACAAGATTAGTGTTGGGCTTTGTAGCCCTCACCCTTCGTCCCCACCGCAAATCTCATAAAAAAAAAAAAAAATTCAATTCAAATTGAGCTTCCAAAAAATTTTGAGTCGCCACAAATTTTTTTATTGATTTAACATTTTTGTTCACTTATTAAAATCATCATCTTAATTTATTTATTATCCATAATTTCTTTAATTAAGAAAAACTGTCTTTCTCTTGTGTATGAACATGTTATAATTCGGTCCGATAAAATTATTTATTGAAGTGACAATCGTTACTTTGTTACATGTTTCATATAGAGGTGGGCCCACATAGGGCAGGGGTGGGGGCGGAGTGAGTAGGGAGGGGCTCAATTCAAAAGAAACTTTTTTTCTTTTTTTTTTTTTTGAAAATAATTCAAAAGAAACTTGGTTACCACTAAGACATCCTACATCCGGAAACCACAAGAAGCTAATCAACATTCTAGAATTAAAAAAAAATTAGAAAAGAATATTTAGTCATCAAAAAATTAAAGAAAATAGTTTGAAAATAGAAAATAATGTGTTGTTGGAGAATATATTTTAATTATTTAAACTTACCTTCACTAATTTTCTAAAGGTTGTATAAAAAATGTTATAGGGCATTTAAAAACATGCAATTTATTTTTGCTAAGATTATGACAAAAAATATGTACTACAGTTAAAATTTTAATTATATTTAGTTTTCTTTTATCATGCACAATAAAACCAAATTAACATGGAAACCAATTTTTTTCTTTCATGAGACTTTTTTGGAAACAATAGTCATTGGGTTCCAAATAATTTTGTTTTATAAATCACACAAGCAAAAAAAAAACCAGCTTTAAAACCAATTTGTTTTAGGAAACACTTACTAAAGTCTTGTTAATTGGTTTATGTTTTTCAAAACATAGAGAACATAGAGAACACTATTTGGTGTTCTTTAAATTTACTTATAATTATTTGAATTTAGTATTTTATGTGTTCTTTATATTTTTCTAAACAAAAAAAATTATGAACAAAAAATATGTTCTTGTCCTTATTTTTCAAAATAAAAAACAATTTTCAGAAAATACAATCAAACAAACTTTTTTCCTTTATTAGTAAATTTCTTTAAATATCATCAGTGATTTATTATGGTTTTTCAAACCGTTACAATAAATAAAAGAAAAACACATGCCTTTGGTTAGAGTTTTTAAAATTTGGTTTTTGTTTTGAAAAACAAGGATAACAGATAGCATGTTTGGTTTCCAATTTTTTATATTCTGAAAAACACAAATAACATATAAAATATTAAATTCAGATAACAAGAATAGTTTACAGAAACAAAAATAAAGGGCATGTTTGGTTTCTGTTCAAGAACAGTTTTTGAAAATACGAGATTGTTCTTGTTTTTAAAATTTTTCTTTTTCTTTGTGTTTTTCAGAATAAAAAAACTGGGAACCAAAATGTTCTCCGCATTTTTTTTGTTCTCCGCATTTTTTTTAAAATATAAATTAGTTTTTAAAAACATGAACCAAAATGATAGTATATTCTCTATGTTTTCAAAAACTATTTTGAAGAACAGTTTTCAAAATCGAATGCTCCCTTTTCTTATTATGATTCTTTGACTCCTTCCTTGCCTTTCACTATCATATCCACATGGAAATAATGAAATTACATTAAACGTGAAAAGTCTATCAGTATAGTGACTTGAAATTCAAAATTGTGACCCTTCTCTTCTACGTGTATGGAACCAAGCCACGAAGGTGAAGGCCCCTACCCATAAACACACATTCATTAATCCTCTTTTCTCAACTGCAACCAACCATATTAATATTCACCCACCATCACCTACTCTGCAACTGCAAATACGTACTTTTCCAATCGAGGAAATTGAGGAAAACTCAAGATGTTAGAGTAGAAAAGATGGCATTCATGGAAATTAATCAAGTTCACTGTTCTAAGATATATATATATATATATATATATATATATATATATATATATATATATATATATATATATATATATGATAGGAGTTTGAAAAAAATTGGCTCGTTAAGTCACCGCCAAGCCCAAGAAGAAGCGCACTGCAGGAAGCACCTAAGCCCCGGCTCAAAACAAAGCGTAAGGCCCAAATTCGCTTTTACCAGTTATTGCTATGGATAATACTGAGAAAGCTCAAGTATCCTGAATCGCATTGAATTTCGCCACAAGGAAAGTAGAATAACTTTATAACTCATTATCCTCGTGAATCTAACCAAATCTTTAATTAAATCTCATCACGAAAAACAGATAATTTACTAATATATTATCTCAAATCTGGAACCAAATCTCATAAATATGAGGGAGGATACTCAATAAATTGCCTCAATATCACTTTAAAATCCCATAAAGGCAATAAATATCCCATCCACAAAGTTAATCCCACACCTCAAATCGAATAATATAGTTAATTATAAATACAAGACCACCCTCGGTGAAAAGTAAAAATTTCCTGGACGCCAAGACTCACAATCTAAGCATTCTTTTCATTAACTGACTTAAAGACGGAGTGCCATCGGCCAAGGCCCTCACGGTCTTCCTTATGCCCACAGAGAGATCCGCATCCGAGCCCTCAGAGATCAACATCACAAGAACTTACCCTGTTTCAAACGGTCCAAAGATCCTCCGCTCAGCCCACTGTATCGCCCTTTGTCCAACTCACACTTCACGCTCTCCACTTGGCTTCAGATGCGAGGCACACAATGGCGCCGCTCATGGAACGACAGTTTTTATAAATATAACCGATTTCACATCGATAGATCACTGAACACAAGCAAGAGTAACGCCAATCATTGGTTATGATGCAAGATCCGCCAGAGACGCGACAACAAGACTTCCTCCCAGATGCCAGGCGCAAGCTACCATCGACGAAGTGCGACTTCGCCTCACAATCAACGCCGATAAGAGCAGCAACTTACCAGTGACGCAACGCCCATTGTGAGACACGACTTGAGTTCAGAATATTACAAATCTCTCCTCATGAAGCGACAACAAACACCTACGCTGAGCCCAATAAAATCAACCAGACCTCAGTGGATCCCTGGGCCAAGACGACCAACCGACGCCTTATCCGCCAGCAGATTTTACAATACACACCGTAAGAGGGCAGACATCCAAAAGTATAACTCCACAAACACGAAGTCGCCATATTTATAAGAAGGCCAAAGACTCGAGTCACAAACGCCAAATTCCTCCAATAATCAAAGATTAAAAACATCGCATCTTTCCAAGAATCGGTAAAGTCAGATGACAACAAGAAGTCGGATCGGCTTATGGGTTTCAGACACTCAATACGCCCTGAGCCACTTCATGCTCCTCACTTCTGGACGAGCTCACCCATCCACATTGTGCCACTGCCTTAGGAGTCAGACCAAACAGTTACATCGCCCTGGCCATCACTCGGCTACATCGCCACTGGGCCATTCCACTGCCATATCGCCACTTTACTGAACGCCACCATTGACGGAGCCCGGTTTACCGCGACAGTCACGCTTACCCGGAGGAGTCGATCCGCCAGTTACATCGCCACTGGCCATCGCCACTTCACATCGCCACCGCTTCATCGCCACTGCGCCACATCGCCACTCGGGTCGAACGCCACCATTGACGAGCCCGCTTCACTGCGACAGTCATGCTACCGAGGAGTCGATCCGGCCAAGCTACATCGCTACCTGGTACTACAAATGGCTTAGGAACCTAGCTGTTCAATTTGACGAGCCCGTTTTTACCGCATTACGTGTCACGCTTACCAGGAGTCATATCCGCCGCATATCGCCACTGGCCGAACGCCACCATTGACGGCCCGCTTACTCGCACGTACCATGCTACTCGAGGAGTCGGACCGCCAAAGATGCCAGTTACCTGGCGAAGCTACGCTGGGAGCCCACGTGGCTCACTTTGACGAGCCCGTCATTTACACGTCACGCTTACCGAGAGTCAGATCCGCCAGTTACATGCATTTGGGCTGAACGGCCACCATTGACGAGCCTGCCTACTTCCCGCACAGTCATGCTACTCGAGGAGTCGATCCGTCGTGCCACATTGCTACTAAGATACAGCCACAGGAGCCTGTTCAATTTGATCGTCTGCCTACTCAGACAGTTACGCGATCTGAGGAGTCAGATCCGCCAGCTACACGCCACCTCTACTGAACGCCACCATTGACAGCCCGTCACTCGCATTGTGTCATGCACCGAGGAGCCCGATCCGGCCTCAGCCATTGGCACACTGGCGCTACACGCCAGAGCCTAGTTGCTCAACTTCCGGACGAGCCCGCCTACCAGATATCACGCACGGAGGAGTCAGATCCGCCAGCTAAGACACACAAAGGCTACTGGCCCGTTGTTTCACTTGAAGAGCCCACACTCAGACAGGGTCACTGAGAGTCGATCCGTCAGCCACATCGCTTACCAATGAAAGCTCAGAATTGACGATTCCAGCCTCCACATGCATATATGGACGAGCCTTACAACAGCTTCCACCGACGAGCTCTTCCCAAAGAGTTCTACCCGACGAAGCCTTTCCCAACATTTCACCTCGACGAGCCCAAATGCTCTACTGACGAGTCTTATTATTTCTTACCCGGATCTGAGCTCTATACAAAGCCACTCAACGTAGCCTCCCAACAAATTTCACCCCGATGAGCTCTTCCATTAGCTCTACCGACGAGTTTCCAAACAATTTACTTGATCTGTGTGCTCCTATTATTTACTGACGAGCTCTTACAACAACCCACCGACCCAGCCTCTGCCCCAATTAGCTTCCCATTCCACGAGCCCTCCAAACAAATTTACTTGACGAGCCTTATTATTTACATGGACGAAGCCTACAATAGTCTACTCCGACAGCTTCTTCCAAGAGGTTTATCACATCCTATTATTTGCACTGACGATCTCTACAACAACATTTCCTCCGATCAGAGTTTCCCAAGAGCTCCACTCGACGAGCTCTTCCCACACCTCCACCTCGACGAAAGCTCCCCTCCAAATAAGCTCTACTTGACTTCCAGTCTTTATTATTTACCCCGGGACGAGCCTCACAACAGCGTGGCCTCCACGCAGCTTCTTCCCAATAGTTCTCTTACCATGAGCTCTTCAATAGCTTTCTACCGACGAACTCCCAAACACTCACTGACTTCCAGGCGGCCCATTATTTACATGGATGAGTTTTCCCATAATTAGCTTTACCCGACTTGAGCTCTTCCCAATAGCTCTACCCGATGAGTTTCTTCCCAATAGCTCTACCGATGAGCCTTCCCACACTTCACCGACGAGCCCTCCAAACAAAGACTACTGACGAGCTCCTATTATTTTACATGGACGCTTCCTAGAATAGTTCACCCGACGAGCCTTCCCAGAGCCTCCCACTCCATCTAGTTTGCTAATTACTTCTTCCATTCCTGATGAAGTTCCTCCAAATGTGCCATTTTATCAGCTCCTATTATTTACTGACGAGCCTACAACGCTTACTCCGACTTGTTTTCCTAATAGCTCTTATACTCGACGAGTTCCTCCTGAAACAAATTTACCCGACGAGCTCTTCCAACAAAGCCTTCCGCTGACGAGCCCCCATTATTTACACGGGACGAAGCCTACAATAGCTTCACCTGACGAGCTTTTTCCTAACAAATTTATCCGACGAGCTCCTCCAACAATTTCACTTTCGACAGCTCCTTATTATTTCACGATCTGCGCCCCACAAATGGGCCCACCCGACGAGCTCTCCCGGCAGCCCCACTGACGGTTCAAGGTCACTAATGATCAGCCCACAACAAATTTCACCCGACGAGCCTTCCCAAGAGCCCCACCGATCGAGCTCTTCCCATCACTCCACCTTCGACGCAGCCCTCCAATTAAATTTCTGTATCAACAGCTCCTATTATTTCACCGACGAGTTTCCATAATACACCGACGAGCTCTTCCTAATAGCCTCATTCATTTAGCTCTTCCTAATAGTTTTCCTACCGACGCAGTTCTTCCAAATGTTCTAATTTCGACGAGTCTCTACATTTACATGGACGAGCCTACAACGTTTCACTGACCCAGCCTCCCACAGGCCTCCACCGACAGTCTTTTCAGCAATACTTCTCTACTGACGAGCCCTATTATTTACATAGACTTGAGCCTTACAACGCTTCACTGACGAGCTCTTCCCAAGAGGCCCCCACTGACGAGCTCTTCCCAATGTACCACCTCGACTCCAGCTCCTCCAAACAAATCACTCTGACGGCAGCCCTATTACTTCACCGGGACGCAGCTCTTACAACAAGCACTGATGAGCTCTTCCCCGCAGCTCACCACAGCTTCTTCCAACAGCCTCCACCTCGACGAGCCCCTCCAAACAAATTTCTACTGACTAGCCTCATTATCACCGACGAGCTCTAGAACAGTTATACCTGACGAGCTCTTCCCACAGCTCCCACCGATGAGCCTCTCTCCCAATAGCTCCACTGACGAGCTCTGAACGCCTCTACTGACGAGCTCCTATTATTTGTTAATGACCCAGCCTACAACAAGACTCCTGGGATTTCCAGCTCCCTCCCTAGGCTCCCACCGATGAGCTCTTCCAATAGCTCACCTTCACGCGAATTCCTCCAAACAGCCTCACTTGACAAGCTTTACATTTACATGGACGAGCTCTACAACAGCCTCTTACCCACCCAGCCTTCCCAAGAAATACCGACTAGCCTTCCAAATTTCACCCGACGAGTTCCCAACACTTCATACTTACGAGCCCTATTATTTGCACCGACGAAGCCTTACAACAGCTTAATCTGACGGCTCTTCCTACCAGCTCTACCGATGAGCCTTCCAACAGCTTACTACCCAGCTCTCCTGAACAAGCCTATACTTAACGAGCTCCTATTATCTTACCCGACGAGTTTCCTTACAACAGCTTTACCTGATTAGCCTTTACCAAATGCCTTACTAACCGCACACTCCGACGAGCCCCATCAACGCCTCCAAAGACCAGCCCACTACTTAGCATTAACGACCAACAATAAAACACTGACACCCACCGGAAGAACCAGTCAACACCGCGAAGTCGCACGATCGAGCCTGACGCATCAGAGTTTCACCATTCTAATACGTGCCATAAACAGACATCGCTTGACTCAAGCAAGTCACCTAACTGAGTCTCGGTCACCACATTGACGTGCTCAACCAATTCCACAGTCATGCAAATTTCAGAGTAAGTTCCGCCTGTGCAAATCACCACCGGAGCCCAAGAGCTCACATTGACGAGCTCAACATTCTACACAAAGCCACGCAAATTAGGAATCGCCCCGTACCAGGAAAGTCGCATCACGGAGTCAATACTCACATTGATTTAATCCTACCGCCACACCTACCTAGAAATCAATTCAAGACATGAAAATCGCATTTACGGAGACTACCGCCGCTGGACGAAGCCGGTTAAAATAGCTATATAAATTGCGGAATCGGGCTTCACCAGAAAATCATATCGACGGACCGAAGAACTCGCATTGATCGAAGCTCCACCTTAACAGTTATAAATTAGAATACCAGCCAGTGAAAATCGCACGACGGACAAGAACAGATGATTTAGCTCCATCTAATGTGTCGCAACTCTGGGAGTCGATCAATCAGCCGGGATCGCCACCAAGGCCTCACGACCTTCAGATTGAGCGGTCACGTAGCGCAGACAGCGACTTTCGAGTTCAAATAGGCCATGGAGCAGGTAGCTTTCGATTCGGAAAGCGCAGCGGCCGAGGCGAATAACTTCGATTGAAGGCATAAACGCTGGGCGGAAACGGCGAGCCCGATAACTGGTTTTGAAATAGCGCTCGAGAAAGGTCTTGGGGCCGGGCCGTATTCAGGAGATTACAAAGCATAATTGCTCGAGAGGCCCCAGTAATACGGTGGCCATTGGATACCCTGCTGTCCAGCGTCTGACCCTTGCCCATGCACCTGCAGTACCTGGTACGAGGCGGCGATAGGGTTTGAAAATGGGCTCCTTGAGCCCTTCGCGAACCGAAGAAGCGCACGGAGGAAGCACTTCAAGCCCCTGGCTTCGGCCAGCGAAAGGCCAGTCCGCTCACGTGAAAAGTACAGTTATGGATAATTGAAAGCCATATCTTACCCAAATCGGGATTAGATTTGCTTAATAAGAGTAGAATCACATAACTCATTATCACAATGAATCCAACTGCAATCTTTAATTAAATCTGTCAAAAAGCAAAGTTAATTCTCGATAATATATTATCTTTGCAAATCGACCGTCACAAATAAGGGGAGGATAATTCTCGATAAACCTCTTTCCTTGATATAAGCATATAAAAATCCCAGATAAAGTGATAAATATCCCATCCGATGGGAAAGAATCATACTACCCTCAAATTGGAATATTATGCACTATAAATACATAAGACCACCTCTGGTGGGGGGCACTCTTGGGCCTTAGATGCAGTAATCTAAGCATTCTCTTTTTCTCGGGAAGAATCGACTTGGGCATCGGGCGTGGGGGCGACCCTCGTAGGCCCTTCTTCAATACATTTCTTCTTGGGAGAGATCCACAGCATCAGGCACATAGATCCCAGCATTCTTTTAATCCTACCCCGGCCAACGGTCCCGATCCTCCGGTTAGCCACTAGCGGAGTCTTGGTCCAACCAGCGACCCCTTGCGCTCGGCCAGTTCCAGTTGAAAAAGGCATCATCGGTATATATATATATATATATATATATATATATATATATATATATATATATATATCTCTCTCTCCTCTCCTCAGTGGTGGAACTTGTTATCAAGTGCCAAATTAGAATAGAACAAAGTGGATAATGCCCCAATGTCTGCCAGCCTTGGGAGAAGTTGGGTTCTTACAAGGTATTAAATAATATTCTCCTTCTTGTTAATTTTATTAAATCGTATTTGGATATGTTGCTCTAAGTATTGAATCAAGGTCAAATTTAAGCTTTTAAAAAAATTGATAATTTAATATGGTATCAAACGATTGAAAGTCATTGTATTTTATAAAGTATAAAGAAATGAAGCTAGTTGATAATTGTCTTACTACTTAGTAATTAAATAAAATGTGTAACCTACTACAATTATATAATGCAAAGTGAATCGGTGTAAAAAAAATATAACCCAAATTCTATGAGGTTAAATTTTTAAGAAAATTGATAGTTTAATGTGTAAATTTCAATTTGATGGAAGGTTGTGATTCAAAAGTTTTCTATTTGTTATATATTACTTTATAAAGTGCCCAAAAGAAAAGAAGCTCCATAATGAAGTTGGCCTTCTACTTACAGTAGGCTAACCAAATTTGTTGAAGTGTTTTGGCTTATTTTTAGTAAATAAAGACTCCTATTCTGCTAGTGTTACTTATAGCATAATCTTATCACCTTTTTCATGTATCTGCATGGAACAGTACTTATTGTATGGACTACTGTACAAGGCTGTATTCAATGATTTAGACAGACCCAAACCCAAGATGGTGCCTACATATTCTCTCCTATGTGCCCTTAGAGGCCTTGTTCATCAGCTATGGTTCTCTTGATTGCTGTATTTTCTTACTCGAAACCGCCGGATTCTTCACCAGGGAATCGATTTCAAGCAAATCGATCGTGAATGGCATTGGTAATTAATTTTAATTTTTCCATTAACTTCATTAATCATTTAAAATTGAATAAACTAGATATGATCAGTTAGTGTTCTTGATAATATAGTTTTCTTTTTTCACAGGGATAACTTCATAATTGCTAGCTTTCATGGCTATGGCCTTGCTCAACTTCCATTCCTTGAAAATCTTCCTTTATGGAACACAAAGGGAATAATGTGTTGTATAATTGCTCCATGTTGGGATTTCAAATTGCTAATATTGATTATATATTATACAATATTTCTTTTCCAGTTATCACATTCACTCCACCATGCTTCTATTGTGACTTCAATACACACAGGTAAATAAATACATACATATCAACAAGATCATTATATATGAAATCATAAGTTCATTGGTTTTTAAATTATTATTGAAAAATGCTATTCATATTACATTTCTTCCACTTATTGAGGTGAAACGGGGTTCATTATTAGATGTAGAAAGAACTACTGTAAGTAACTCTAAGAGCTTATTAAATGCTGAAATAATATATTCAAAATAAAAGTTCGTTAATTTTTTTGGAGCAAGTGCAGAAATTTATTTAGCATCCAGAAAGAGGTATGTTCTTCAGTTCTTGTGGATACGTTGGGAACATCGTGTCTTTATTATGAGTGATTTTGATATTTCACATTAAAAAAAAAAAATAGTTTCTAAGTCCTTAAGTATGAACTCCTTCTAATAATGAAACGGGTTTTTAAGTATGGACTTGTTGGATTTAGAATGGACAATATCAACATGATTAGAAATAGATCATTTCATATATAATTAGGCATGTATTATACGATAATTCTTATTGAATTTTTTTTCTATGGTTTGATTGGTGCAGCGGGGATGGCAACACTTATAGAGCATCTAATGATCGGTGTGATTATAGGAATTCCAATACTTGCATGTTGAATTCATTCCTCATGTTCTCTTTCAGATTTTTCCACTCCTTAAGTATTTTCTCTACACTCCCACGTAAGTCTCTCTCTTTACTTATGCATGAATTAACATTACCTTAAAAAAATTGAATATAATTCCGCGTTTGATGTATATATGCAGATACCATAGCCTACACCACACAGAGATGAACACCAATTTCTGCCTCTTTATGCCCCTTTATGATTCAATTTGGAAAACAATCAACACCAAATCATGGGATATTCATGAAAGAACAAGTTCAGGTACATTTGGACCATATTTCTTCATATTCGTCTTTAATTCTTTATCTTGACTCTCTGTGAAGGCCATATGTGAATTTTTCCCCCTTTCATTGATGGAATTTCAACATTTTCCTCCAACAACACAACATAATTTTTTTTTTTAACAATTTTGATTTATATCATCTGATTCTAGAAAGTAAAACCCAGTTTTTTTTTGGTCTCATTTTGAGGATTTTAATCATGAATTATATTAATGAATAACTTTGAAAAGGTTAAAGAAGTATGGCGTACACTGTTAGAGTGGTATTCTAGGGTTCTGTGATTATTTTCACTAATACTTGCAATACTCCAGTTTAATTTGTACCCTCATATGAGATAGTGAATTTCTGTTTTTACCTAATTAGGGTTTTCATGTAAATGAGTGTACTTGTATTTTTTTTTCTTTTTTTTCTTTTTCTTTTTTTCTGTTTTCTTTCTTTCTTTCTTTTTTAATATAGATTGAGTCCAAATCCTATAAATTTAAAATAAAAAAAAATCAATAAATTGTTCATGTTTCTTAAGCTTTATTTAGAGATAGATTAGAGCATTAGGGTCATCAGTTCAATGAGCCAGAAAATCAATTTAGGGGGTAAATGACCCCCTAAGTACTATGTGGCTCCGCTGCTGTATCCGTCCACACTCCTATTCATTTTAGATGTGTGGTTACGAGGTCGCACGTGTAGTCATCAGTACTCCACACTCTTATTCATCCTAGATGTGTAGTTACGAGGTTACACATGTGTAGTTATGAGGTCACACGTATGTGAGCGAAAGTATTAAGAGCAGAATATGTACGTTTTGAACTGGATTAATCTACTAATGTGCTTAACAATTTGCAGGTAAAAACGAAAGTATAGCTGATTTTGTATTCCTGGCCCATCTTGTGGACAATATGGCAGCCTTGCACTCCCCATTCTTTTTCCGGTCATTGAGCTGCAATTCTCCTCGCCAAACTATTCTTGATTCCAATGTGGCCTTTCTTGTTCCTTTTGATGAACCTTTCATGGGTACTGCACACAACCTTTGTGGTTGGATTCTACAAATCTTAGAGGAGATTGCATCAAATATGGATAGTTCCAGATATGGCCTTCCAGGTTTCTTTCTTAATTACTTGTCTTCGATCTCTCTTGGAGTATTATTAATTGTTCTCTATATACCATTAGCTCCCATTGATGGTCTTTCTGTTAATTTGTCCTGTCCCTGCCAGTATTTCCTACCATTTGCCAAGGAAGGCATAAATAAAGTGATTGAAG
The DNA here is from genome assembly GCA_016808115.1 of Tetrastigma voinierianum. Lineage (NCBI taxonomy): Eukaryota > Viridiplantae > Streptophyta > Magnoliopsida > Vitales > Vitaceae > Tetrastigma > Tetrastigma voinierianum. The sequence goes on along the minus strand of JAEQBH010000260.1, from coordinate 754,868 downwards.
AAGCCATCCTTGAGGCTGATAGAATGGGTGTCAAGGTCATTAGTCTTGCTGCATTAAACAAGGTTCATTCTTCTTTTCCCTTCTTTTTTCTTTTCTTGCGTTACCTTGGGCTATGCTTGGTTTTTTGAAAGGAAAAAGTATGTATCAAGCTATTGATATGGAAATGAATGAGAAGAATGTATGAAGAATAATAAATACATGGTTCAGAACATATAAAAAAATGGTTTTCAAGTAGAGCTACTACCTTAACTAATGATAGGTACTTACTATTTAAGATAATCTAAAGTTAGGTAATGTAGTACCTCAACTAATTAAGGTAGTAGCTATATTTGAAAGCCAAGTTTTTTTTTTTTTGAAAGTCAAGTTCTGAACCATGTTTTTCCCATTCTTCATACATTATTTGTCTTTATTTCTAAATCAGTAGCTTGATAAATACTTTTACCTTGTAGAAAAGTATTAAAGAAGGAAACAATGCATTTTTGAGGTATTTGTGTGAACTCAGAGAAGCGCATCATGATGTTGATGTGAAAACTTTAAAGTCGAAAGTAGTTGATTAATGGATTTACTGAATGGATCTTTCTCCATTAAAGAAGCTTAATTACGTGATATGTTGAATGCATTGTAGAATGAATCTCTGAATGGAGGTGGAGCAATGTATGTTAAGAAGCATCCCAACCTTCGAGTAAGAGTCGTCCATGGAAACACCTTGACTGCTGTTGTGATACTCCATGAAATCCCTCAAGATGTTAACCAAGTTTTCTTGACCGGGGCCACGTCTAAATTAGGCAGGGCCATTTCTCTCTACCTTTCTTGCAAAAAGATTCGTGTGCTGGTAAGACAAACTTCTTAGCCCTTCAAATTAACCTCCAGAGGGATAATTATGGTTGTGTTTGGTTATCGAAAATTACTAAGAAAAAAAAATGCTAATGTTGAACCATGATATTCATATTAAACCCAAATCCTACAAGCTTGAGCTTTTAGGAGAGTTGGTCATTTAACGTAATTATCGGAGGCAGGTTTAGCGGGAGGTCACTGGGTTGAATCACTCTCGCACAATTTAATCACGTGTTTATTTGAAAGGAGTGTAATGGACTCACACGGCTCTCACGTGCGGGTATGGGGCATGTACACGTGAGGGAGAAGTGTTGAAGCATGATATTCATATTAGGCAAAATCTCTGAGCAGAAACTTTTAGGAGAGTTGGTCATTTAACAGCTAATAAAAATGATTTTTGTATATTTGATTGTATAACGAAGAATCTCAAAGGAAATGAAATATTATTAAATTACTTTAAAAAGTTACAACTCTTGAATTATCTAACTTTTATATTGATGAGTTAAAATAAATAAAATTGACGTAAAATAACAAATAAAAATATTGTGTTAAATATAACTATATTTTTATTTTTCTTTATTTTTTCTTTCCTTCTACTTTTCTTTTCTATTTTATTTTCCTTACATTTTCCCACACATTTTTGAGGAACCAAACATAGCTTATGGAACCTAGTAGAAAATTGTTAGAAGACAGGATGGAGAAGTCAAATTAAATTAGTGTGTAACCAAACTTGGTTGTGTGATTATCATAACAAACATCAATCATAAGTTAAGGAAATAAAGTGTCCTTTAACTAGAGCAAAATTATTCAAGAAAACATTAATATGAACGTGTATGTGTATGCTTATGCGTAATGTAAAAGTATATTATGATAATCGACATATAGGAATAGGGTGAGTTTAGGATGGGTCTTTCCGTCATAACTCTATCACGATTAATCAAAATAATTTCCATTCCTGTGCCATTTAAAAAAAAAAAAAAGCATTAAATAATTTTAGAAACGAAATGGGTACCTATTAAGCACGGATCCTATGTACGTATATATTTAAACCCGTCTCATTAGGGACAAGACAAAGCAATGTAAAATCTAGCTCACATGGTCATTTTATGAACATCTAATTAGTTCTTTTTCATATATCATCTCATCCTAATCATGGACCGTACGAAACACAGATGCTAACTCAATCAACGGAGAGATTCGAAAGCATCCGAAGGGAGGCTCCAATCGACTGTCAGAAATTTCTAGTCCAAGTGACAAAATATGAGGCTGCACAAAATTGTAAGGTATTGGACAATGAATAATTAGTACAATTATTTTATATATTGGGTGATTCAATTAAAAGACCTCTTGAAAAATCTCTAACCCTCCATCAATTTTTTTATCTTATTTTGACAAAAAGGTTTTTATTATTATTTTTAAAGTGATAAAGTATACAAATGTCCTGAATGTTTGGCCTTCTGTCCAACTTGACCCTAACTTTTTTTGGGTCTAATACTGCTTCTAACGTTTGTTCCATAACTTAAATAAGTTTTAAAATAAACGAAGTGAACAAATAGGTAAATAGACATCTAACGCCGTTGACGTGTCACCACATTGGCATAATTTGCTAACATGTATCAAATTCTAGTGGGTGACACGTTATCATCGTTAGACACCCGTTTGTTTATCTATTCACTCTGTTAACGATAGGGACATATTTGAGCTACAAAACAAATGTTAGAGATGACATTGGACCAAAAAAAGGTTAAAATGTCAAGTTGGATATGTAACCAAACATCATAGGCCTGTAGGTACCTTATCCCTTCTTTTAAGAGTGCATGTAGTAAATATATGAAATGAAAAATGGTATTTTTGTCCAAAATGAGTAATAATGATGACATGAAACATGTGGGGGGTAGACATGGATCCTTGGTAAATGGTGCACCCCAAGAGAGCAAAGCTGGGCTCCAGCAGGGACACATTTCCATCAATTCGTGGTTCCACAAGTCTTGGAGTTTAGAAGAGGCTGCACTGCACTTATGGCAAGCTTGCTGCCTTGAGACTTCCTCAAGATGTTCAAGGCCTCGGATATTGTGAGGTATATATGTTTTTCCTTCATTCTCCTTTTGTATTTTGGTTGCGATTTGTTGAGGGTTTGAAGTATTTTTCAATATCTAAAAGTGTTTAAACACTTTTTTTCCTCAATATTTTTTTAGAAACAGTCATTGGATTGAATTAGGATTAAATGATGATGTCAATATGATATTATAAATATATATTTTACAAATTATAATAATAACCTGAAAATTATATATATGATAAATTTAAACATAGAATATGTTGTCTTTATTCTTACCTTTGATATCAACATAAAAATATAAAAATATAAAATGTAAACGTATTAAAGTTTTATATTTCATCAAATACTAATATTATGATATTGGTCAATTAAAAAAATATCATAAGTAAAAAAGTGGAATAAAATTTTATTATCTAATTTTCTGTATGTTATCATTTTATTACACATTTTTATTTTGAATTTGGATTAATAGCAGTGTTTATTCTTTTTCTTTTTATTACAATTAGTAGTGTTTATTCTAAATATTCAAAATGTAGAAAATCCAACTCGAAAGGGCACAAGGCCTAAAAATTTAATTTATAAATAGTAGTTTTTGCTTTTTAACTTAATTATAAATCGATTAAAAAAGCTAATTATAAATAAAACTTAATACTAAATCGTGCTGGATACAGTTTAATTATCACTGAGTTGTTGATTTCTTTAATATTTTATTTTTTTAAACCTTAAGAAAAAAATCAAATCAGATGTTCTTAGTTATAAAAATATTAACTTTATTTATTCAATTCTTTTAACAGCTCACAAAAGTAAAAAAAGATGTGTTGGGTATGTAAAGCTCCAAAATTAATGAAAATATTTGTTGAAGTTGGGAAGGTGTATTTATGGATGCAGCCTACGATGGAAAGAGGAGTTATCCATGCATGCCGTGCAGGTGGAATTGTGCATCTTCTAGAAGGTTGGACTCACCATGAGACTGGGCCCATTGATGTCCATCAAATTGATGTTGCCTGGACTGCTGCACTCACCCATGGCTTCAAACCACTTTAACTTATTTTTATTTGTGGAACCACCATATAATAAAGCAAAAGCCTTGTCGATGTCAACAAAAAATAAAAAAATAAAATATAAATCTCAAGTCATGCGTAGTTATCGCCAAAAGGCTGCCGAGTTGTAGGCCACATATATACATTGACCGTCATATTCGAGAATCGATTTCTTTTACCACTTTTGTTTTTTAGAATAGGGCCGGTCACGAGAGGCTTTAAAGCGCAACTACGGCATTTGAGATAACTACGCGTAAACAAGACTATATTATTATTTATTTTTGTTGACATCTATTTGCTGTATATGGTGATTTCCACAAATATAAGTTAAAGTGGTTTCCCCAGAATTATAATTTGTATTTCACAAGTTGTAATTTGTATTTTCATAGGGTTGTATAACAGCCTATATAAGACTTCCTCTTTATCTTGTAATTTACAGTTTTTTTAATATAAAGGCTCAGAGTGCTTTTTAGCCAGTATCAAGCGAGGTTCTCGATTTTTTTCGCTCTCACGGTCTAGGTGGCCCATCCGTACAAAGCTTGGTACCCGAGAATTGAACACATAGTTTGCCACCGATACAACTTGTTTTTTCGGCGAAAATCACGGTTGATCCTTGACCTCCCAGTGCAGTTGACTTTGCCCACGTCGGCGATTGGCAGATTGATCAATTTGACCAGTGCATTCTTATTTTGCGTCTGATTCAATTTTCTTTGTTTGTTTTCGGTCGAATTTCGATATACGGGTGATGAGATTTCGTCTGATTCATATTGGCTTTAATGGAGATAATTTTGTCCATATTCTGCTCATGTAGTTATTTCAAAGGCCGTAAGTCAGGGCTTTATGTCCCCGTGACCATCCTATTCCAAAACAAGTGGACAAAGAAACTCGATTCACTTACGCCATTCCGAATTGAGGATCGGGAAAGTGCTAATCATCGATCATCACTTGGCTTTGTAATACATCTATTCCATCCATTGTTGATGAGCTGGCAACATTGATATTGCCAAAGAAGTTTGTGACTTAATGGTTACTCTAAGATGTTGACTGAAAGTGGTGCTCACAACTTCAAGCCTACACAACTTTACTCCATCTGCCAGAACTAGGGTGAGCTGATCATCAGATATCACAAATGGGTTGAAATCTATTTGGGATTAATTAATTGCATATGAACCAGTTCTCTCCAATTCTGTTGACACCAAATTGGTTTATGCTCACTATGAACAAGGACGACTGTTTCAGTTTTTAATGGGGCTTCGTGATGAGTTTGAATTAGCCAGAAGTCATATTCTCCATAAGGAATCTTTGCATCAACAAATTCTCACAAGCTATTCATAAGTTGCTGGATAATGAGATCTGCCTTCGCATTGAACCCATTTCTCTATCCGCATCCATGGTTCTCATCTGTACCGCCGTTCGCACACTGTTACTCCCGTTTTTCCCTTTGTTAGCCCACCTACCTCGCTTCCAAAGGCAAAGTGGAACAACGCCGCACGACATAACAATAAGAAGTCTCTTCTTATCCGCAGCTTCTATAACGCTTCGCCCCGTTGAAACTCCGTTACACTCTGGCTACCGTGATTCTTCATAACACTATTGCTTTGACCCAGTCTGAATTATCAACTATGGACTCCCATTCCAAGTTTGGTCCGTAGATCAGGTTCCACTACAACAAAAATTGTATGTTGGGGCACTCAAAAAGTGCCTCAATAGATTGATGTTGTGACACTTTGATTTATTGAGGCGTTAGGATAAAACGACGTACAAGCACGTGTCGCAACAAATACTAGCCGCCTCAACATATATTTGTCGAGGCGCATCGATGTTCCTCGTTGTTTTTTGAGGCACGGAAAACGCCTACGTGTTATATGTCGAGGCATTTTATCAGGCTCATGCTCATTTGAGGCACTAAAAAGCGCCTCATCCGCTGTATGTCGAGACGCTTTATCAGGTTCTTAAATTACATTGAGGCACGAAACACTTATCCGCTATATATCAGGCGCTTTATTATGCCTCTTAAATTTCATTGAGGCACGAAATGAAGGCCTCATCTACCATATGTTAAGGCGTTTTTTATTATGTCTCTTAAATTGCTCGAGGCACGAAAAGTGCTTCATCTCGTCATAAGTCGAGGTATTTTATCAGGCTCTTAAATTTCATTTCAGGAATGAAAAAGTGTCTCCCATCTCGTTATATGTTGAGGCATTTTTTTCTTCTTCAATATCTCATTCAATTATTTATCTATTGAGGCACTCTTTATTTGAAGGCGTGCTCCCTTTGTTATTTGTTAAGGCATTACTTGTGCATTCCTCGCTTTACCGCAAGCTTTTGTTATGACTTTTACAATGCCTTGAAAGACAAAAATTATGACATGTATATACCACTGCAAAAAGAATGTTGCACTTTGCATATAAAATGAATAGTCACTTAACTTCAAAACCTTGAAACAATCCGAAGTATTATAAGCTTGACTATGTGAACATCCAACATTTATGTGTGAATCTCAAAGTCAAAACTATCATCCATCTAACACACGAAATGTGACAACTCACACTAGCAAAAACTATCCGAGCCCTATGACTATGCCAAAATTCTCAACAAAGCAGTGGAAGTAAGAATACCAACATAGCTTCTTCAAAAGCGATCTTCACCATGGTCTACTAGAAGCTGCAACAAAAATGAAATGATTAAATCACAATATTTAAACTAAATAAAAAGAATTCAATAAAAGAACAAATATTAATCTTCATAATAATACCAAAGATAGAGGCCAAGCGATTGAAGCACTAGTAGCATCTCCCATGATCTTGAATGATCCATAAGACCTTATTAATCGTTCCTCCCGCACTATGTGGAACCCGAAGGTCACTTCACACCACTTGGACCTAATTCTTCACCCCAACTTCGCTTGATGGATCCATTAATTACATACTTTTCCCAACGCAACTTTTTTAGAAGGATTTTTATGCTCGTAAGAAATTAACATCCATACCAAAATTAAAATTAAAGCTTATTACAAAACAACCATAATATTAAATAACAACCCAAAGACCAGGCTCATGAATAATACAACAACACCTTCATAAATAATACAAACCAAGCTAATCATATGGTATTGCCAAGCAAACCAAAGTTGCCACTTCCCAATATAACATAATTATGATTGCTACTGATGTAGTCCATTTATATGCCACTTCTCAAAAGTAGTACACTTGTAATAGAGTTTCAAATGACTTACTTCAATAGGGCTTTGAGTTACCGATAGGCTTTCTGAACGGGTTGTTCTGCAGCCACGCATTCAAGAATCCGATGATTCCCTGCATTCGATTCTCACGCACAATAGACCTTTAATTCGCTCAATTCCTTTCCGTAGTTCTTCATTTCTCGCTTGTAACCCGTAAGGCAAAGATGATGACTTGCTTTCATGACTAGGAACCTGCTCCATTAACATCAGCGCCTTTAACACCTAAACCATATGTTAACACATCCCATATTTTCCATTCCCTATGACTTTATAGTAAGACAAGGTTATTATCACTTGAAGCCCCGATGCATGTAGCATTTTCATTTGTTCCTATACATTGTAATCGATTTAGTATTCATAAATAATTTCACATTTCGAAAGTATAAATAGGGTGAACTCATAATTTTCTCCCACCAACACGGCAGGAGTACCGCCCTTCGAGTCAACAAGTCATGAACATGTGCGAGAGCGTAGGTTCATGACCAAGTTTTTCATGCTACAACATTAAAGTAGTGTCTGTTATCTGTAATAGTATATCAATTAGAAACTTCAAGCAAGATATCTAAGTTGAGAAACATTACCCATCTCACGAATAATGGAAAACCCTCTTGACCCGTACATGCATATATGGTTGATGACTTCGACTTTCTTATTTTCTCTCACCGGCCTCCCCGCAACATATAACCATGCATAAGTTTCAAACTTTATCAAAATTATAACTTTAGATATGAGAAAAGAAATACCATTCCCTCTTCGATAGCCAATGCTTCACAAGGTCATTCCAATGCATTCATTCACCCGTTTGGAACGCTTCTATGTTCTCATCCAAAGATAATTTGAATCAAAATACTTAGCCTCGAAAGTGTACTCTTTCAAATTCCTCCATTTCTTTCCAATCAATTGTAAGATGTAATCTTCACATCCAAGGAATTTCAAATTTGTCCTCAAAATAGAAGTTCGATGAGATATTTGATGATTACACTTATATTACTACCGTAGACAAATAAATATCCAACTATCACCTTCACAATTTCCAGATCCTGCCTTGTTAGGCTTTTCGTACTCGTCCCATCTCAAGACATTAAGGGGAGCATATATTTTCCATTACGAGCAAGAGTACTCTAGAAAATGTGCAAAAGTGCTCATATGCTCTTATCTATTCGGGCCGGCCCAAATTTGTTAAATGAAATTCTTTATGGTTTCTTCTGCTTCGACCTCATATCAGCATAAGAGTAGGCCCTCTCGCTTTTCTCTTCTTTCTTCCACCTAAGATCATGCAAATCAAATGACAAATATTCTAAGCAATGGAGATGACTTTCTAAAACCAGTACACATCTAGCTTAGCTAGTCACAACAATAAACTTAGCAACATTCACTCATCAGTTGGCATCAAATCGGTAACATAAGCACCAAAACATTATCCCTAAGCCTTCGGGCAGCCTTTAATCAATGTATTCGAACAACATTTAGCAGATTTTAGTACTTACCGGATATTCCTATGTTAGGTTCAATACTACTTTGAGTAACATGAGCACTTTGCTGAGTTAAAACTTGAGTATCATTATGTGCTCTTTCAAGTGAAGCTTGAGCACTATCACATGCAGTCGACTTTCTGGTGGATTGCCTGCTAGATTTGCCACCTCGCGTTCTAACCTACATAAAAGAGCAAAAAAATACATGGAGAATAATTTAGTACAAGTTTCAACGGAAAAATAAGTAACAATGCCAAAACCAATTTACTTATTTCAAGAAGATTATACTGCCGCTTAACCAAACAAGAATAAAAGGATGGGCAAATTGATGAACTCCGAAGAAAGAAGTCATAAAATTTAATATTTTACTGGGATGGCAAAATAGCATCATTAGTATAAATAGAAAAGACAAACGACAACACACATAAGAAATGTACATGTTTATTAACTACACAATATCAACTAAGGAAAGAAATGTGTAGTTCCTTCTCACAAATTATCATGTTATTTGCTATAAGCAGCTCCTCCTACACCTTCCCTAACCCATCTTATTTCCTCATTATCATCCTGAGATATCATCTGTGCATGTCTCAGCGAGTAAATCTTCGACGTCAATTTTTCTTTCCATTCATGTCAAACAATCCCTAGGAGTGGTTTTGATCACAACATGCCATCCTTTATCAATGGGATCTTCTGCATAAAACACTTGTTATGCTTGAGAAGCTAATATAAAAGGCTCACCGGTATTCATTGGTCTACTTAAATTCACAAGTGTGAAACCATTTTCATCCTGCCTTTGCATTCTTCCTTGGCCCACCCAATCACATTTGAATAGAACAACCTTCCTACTCAAAAAGTATTCTAACTCAACAATCTCCTTCAATACTCCATAATAAGTCACATCTCCACTAACAGGATTTCAGTCATTAGCACTTGAGTAACTTGTCGTCTTTGCAATAACAACAACAACATTATTTTGTGCTTCTCTTCTTGTTCAATCTCCTTAACATGAAATCTAAGTCCATTAATAATAAAACCTTTTGTATCGCTTTGCCAATGAAGTCAGACCTCGAGCTGCTTCTAAGTTCATCATAAATTCCCTTCATTCACAAAACTTATTATTTTGAACCTCGTTAGACAAGCATAATAATAAAAATAATGAATTGACATATACAATTTCTAATATTTTTGTACTACTCGAGACTTACTTGATTGGCAAACTAATGAGGCAAAAGTTTCATTGTGAACTGCTCAATGTCTCTTATACGCAAAACGAGATTTTGACGAATCATTTCCCCGATGCTCGCTAAAAGGGAAAGAATTTTAGAATAGAGCAGATATATCATCCTAAAATATATATACGCACAAGCTGAATTAATCACAAAATTTCTCACCTTAAAAAATGGTTGAACTATTTCACAATTGAATAACACATATTGATGTGCCCTTTTATCAGATTCACGTCCCAATTAACAATATTCACTCTAAGATGACTAATTGTGATTGACAAATATGGGAAGCTCCAACCCAAAGGTCAATATTGCCATCATGATTTCTCAAGCTCGACATTCTGTCTCAACATCATCTAGGTATCTAGCACAAAAGACCACACATTCTTCTGCAATATATCCCTCTGCAATAGAACCTTCAAGACGACTTCGATTACATACATAGGCCTTCAACGTTGACAAATACCTTTCAACGGGATACATCCATCGATATATCAGACAGCTCCCGCCAACTTTGCTTCTACGCTTAAATGGATAGGTAGGTGGAACCATAATATCAAAGAAAGAAGGGAGGAAAATCCTCTCCAAATGACAGAGCGCTAGAGTAATCCCGCCTCTAATTGAATAAGTTCTAGCATGAAGAACTTTCAACATGTCCCAAAGAAATTACACAAATCAATTCAAAGGTGCTCAGACTTGCTTTGGCAGACTCCCCACGAAGAGCAGAGGAAACAATTGTTGCATCAATATATGGTTATCATGACTCTTCAAAACCGGAGACTCTTTGGTTTCTTACTTATGCATTTCATATATTTGATGAGAATAAACTATCCGGGACTTTGATCTGCTTTCAACACACCACAAAAATCTCCTGCCGCCCCTATTCAATAAAACAAGGAGGTGGATAGTAACGCCACTCACTCATCTACAGGATGCAATCCTGTGCCTAATTCCCATTTCTTGCAAGTCGTCACGTGCTTTCGCATGATCTTTTGATTTATCAAGGCCTAGTATGGTTCAAAGAACACTTTAACACACATTACTCTCAATGTGCATCACATCAAGATTATGACGCAATATATTTCCTTTCCAATATGGTAACTCAAAAAATATGCTCCACTTCTTCCAATTATATGTACTTACTATTACTTAACTTCTTCAATGTGTGTATGACCGTCAACCTCTGCCACTCATATCTCCACTCAATTGTGATGGTGCCTTATCATGTTCTTCAAACCCATTGAATGATCTCTATCTCTTACTTAAAAGGATGATCACTTGCTAAGAAAACGACGATGCCCCATATAACAACAATGCTTACCACTATACCCAACCACTGTAACACGTCCTTATGACAAGAAGGACATACCACCCTTAGTGCTCCATCTCGACAAATTTGCAAGAGCCGGGAGTCACTAATTGTCCAAAGCAAAGCCGCACGCATGTTGAAATTTGATTCATCGATGCATCATAAGTATTTACTCCCAACCTCCCACAACAATTTTAACCTCTATCAAGGGCTCTAAGATACATCCGTATCACTCCCGCATCATTGGGCCAGAATCAATAACTAAAGAAAAAAAAATATTCTTGCTTCATACACATCCAGGGGGGCAAATTATAAGGTATCAAGACGAGATGTGCCATGTACTATAAATGAACATTTAAAGACTTAAAAGGATTAAAACTATCCGATGTTAAGCCAAGTTAATATTTCTAGTTTCTTCAAGAAAATTCTATTTCTAAAGTCGGCTGTCTTCCATGTGAGAATCGCCAGGGTGTCTCTATAACCATCTTCTGTTCGACCTTCCTCATGCCACCTCATGAAAGATGCTGTTTTCGAAGACATGAATAAACGCTGCAATCGAGGAATCAAAGGGAAATGCCTTAAAACCTTAGCAGGAAACTTTTTTTTCTTTTTAGATAAAGCTTCCCCAACCGCAGACGCTGTCTCTTTTGTCCTCCAAGTACCTAGATGTTTGCAACATGACATTCCAGATTACTCCCATAATTCTTTCTCTATACAAATATGCAATGTTTGACATGCATGGATCTTATTGTAAGAAAGTCCCAAGCTCCCGAATATCTTTTTGCCCTTACAAGCATGACTTCTAGAAATGTCTCTCCAACAGGGAAAGCATCTTTTATAAATTTGAGCAAATCAGTAAATCCTTTGTTGCTCACTCTATTAAGACACTTTATGTGAAACAACCTAATTATTGCGGATAATTGAGAATACTTCTTACAACCAGGATAAAGTTCCTTTTCAGCATTTTGTAGCAACTAATAAAAACATTTTGCATCATTATTTGGTTCCTCATCTCCCGGAAATACCATCCCCATCATTGTCATCAATGTAATTTTCAACACGCCCCAAAGCAAATTCATCATGTAAAATCCCTTGCACAGTCATTGCCATTGTCAAAATTATCTCCTAAGTCATAAGCTGGACGTAGTCGATCAAGATGCTTCACCATGAACAAACCATCTTGCATACCCATTCAGAAATCCATGATATGTTAAATGATCTTTTGCAGTCACTCTATCAACCCAATCACCAAGTTTGCAAGTTTTACACGGACAAACGATTTTTCCGTCCATAGCTTTCCTTTTCAAATGCAATGTCAAGTATTATCAAACCATTCACATTATTCCTTACTTCCTACGAAAACTTATACATCCAACTTCTATCCATGGCGCCAGTAAGACTTCTACTTGGTTATGATTCTACAACATGAGAAGCAAAAATACAAAATTACAGAATTGGTGAAAGCATATTCATCATTTAACACCCAAAATAGTAAGTGCAACGAAAAAATATTGATCATATTCAAACGAAGCAGGGAAAACCAGCCCCTCCCAGGCCAACACACGGGCGCTTAGAAAGCCACAACATTAGCTCAACAATCAACAAAGATTGATATCGTGATTTGGATTGAAGGGAGCAACCCGTTTAGAGCTAACCAAGGTCAAAATAGAGGAAATCAGCATCATTTAATTGCATGTATATCGAAGAGAAGTCTATGAGACCAAAATGTACCTAACGGCTCGAGCATATAATCAGTTACCTAATCAACTATGCCTAATCAACTATTTATGCACAAATAAATTATCGAAGTCAACCAGAAAAGCAAGAAAGCACCAACCACTCCGTCGGAAGCGAGACTTCTCAAGAAGGAGTCAAAATGTGGCCCCGGATCGACAAAGGTCATACTCGTCTATCTCACGAGGGCGGCAATATCAAAGATAAAGAAACCGAATAATACGCATATTGATAGCATTCTCGGAGTCTAAAATGAAACACTTGTGCAAGAACGGAGGCTGAAAATGTCAGAGTACCCATGTAATTGTCAGAGTAAAAGATCAAAGATAGGAAAACGACATACCAAAAGCTCAGTTCTCACGAAAGACCCGGGGATCGCAACTTCCAAAAGCAACTTCACGCTGCGGCTCTTTATCTTGCTCAGTTGTGAAAAATGTTCAAGATTGAAAGTTGTGAGCCCTGAAGTAATTGCGGCAACAAGCATTTATTGAAAATTATCACAATATGAAGATTGCAATGGCCAGGAATGTAAATAGATCTGACATTTCTTGAATAGCTACCATGGTTGGTATCAAGACTCACGGTTAAACTGTAATACTAAAAGCACCACAGCTAGAACTCACTGCTCTTACAATGTCCAAATTCTTTACCAATTCAATGTTAGATGGTGGCAACTCAATAATTTTTGAATCATATCATGCCAAATGATGCAGAAAAGACGACATCGATGGGAATAAACAACCTTCTTCAGCACATCCGACCAAATGGTAAGTCGCGTATGATTTTCTTTGTTGAAAGCGAGCTTGGTTAGTCGGCAGACCTCTTTTCTCTCCCACCATTTAAGCGAAGCTTCGATATAATAAAAATCAAAATAATCGAAGAGAAAGAAAACCTTTTACGAAGAAAGATAGTACCAAATGAGAAAAGATGGCAGAAAGGTTGGGACAGCTTCTGAATCGTAATCATGTGAAATGTTGATGTTTTGTTGCTGGTTGGTGGCTTACGGAGAGGGAAAAGGAGGACGATTGACAGAGGTGAGAAGAAGGTGGGCCGGCCAGGTGGTCTCGTGCACTGATGTGTCGTGATATGTTCGTTGGTTACTTATTTGTCATTTTGCCTTATCGCGGCCGTGCGTTTGCTCGGCCGGTGATCGAGGAGGACGGCGGTGGGAATAGGCAGGCGTCGCGATAGTTTGTGGGTGGGCGATGTAGTGGTGGAAGCAAAGTGGGGTTTTGGTTGTTGGAGAAGGAAAGTTTGGAGCAGGGCTTTTGATTTTATTACAAAAATGCCATTCTATTTTAAAGTGCCTCAAAAGTCATGTGTTGAGTTATTTTAATTAAAATGACTCAATAGATAGTGTCCTCTAAAGTCTTTTTTCTTGTAGTGTTCATCTTCCATCTTCGGTCATCAACACTACTCTTTCACGATGTCGGTACTTCTCCCTACGTAGCTTCTTAGGATTACCTTGTTGCAATCATATGACTTCTTACTGTGATGTTGTACTGCACACACTTTTACTTCTCCTACCATATACACTACTTAGTGGTTCTCCCCATGCATGTCTCTCCTCTTAGTAATGTCTCTACACCAGCCTTATTTGTTTCCAATGTTACAGTTACAAACTCCTCATAATCTTCTTTACGTTTGGGCGACTCACTGAACTTGGTTTTCTCTAACCTTTTTCTCTCTGCGGGTGTTGTTATTGTAGGATTCTCAAAAGCGGGATAGATAAGTTAGGATCGCCGTGGAATTCGGTGTTTGAGCTCATATTTCTTCATTTACCGTCCTCTCGTCTCTCTGCTTCTATTGTCTCAGGACAAAGCACTTCTTCTCTTGTTTTATGGCATTCTCACCTTGGTCATGCATATATCTCTAGGGTTAAACAATTAGTTTCTACGGGTTTGTTAGGTTCTGTTTCACATAAGAGTTTTGATTGTATGCCTTGTCAATTTGGAAAACAAACTGCTTTACCATTAATAACGATGTTTCTCCTTGCTCTTTCTTCTTTTGATCTTTTTCATTCGATGTATGGGGCCCCTCTCCCGTTTCTACTCAGGTGGAGTCACGTTACTTTGTTATTTTTGTGGATAATTTTTCCCGATATACTTGGATTTATCTCTTTAAAAATCATTCTGAACTTTATAAAATATATCATGACTTTACAAATATAATTGAAACACAGTTTTCTAAACCTATCAAAGTTTCGGATCGATAATGGCCAGAATATAAACAGTGAATTCCTCTATTCTACATTAATTTAGTCTTGTTATAGTTCTCTTGTGCGAGGAGCCAATTCTTAGCAAAATGGCAAGGCTGAGCACAAAACTTCGTCATATTCTTGATGTTGTTCGTGCTACTAGTATTGCCGCTTCTACTCCATCTCATTTTTGGGGGGAAGCTGTTCTTACTGCCGTTTACACCATCAATCGGTGTCCTTCTCCGTTAATTGATCGGAAACTCGTATGATTTGTTGTTTGGTTAACGCCATACATGACTTACTTAGAGTCTTTCGATGTGTCTATTTTGTTCTTCTTCATGATCATGAAAGAAACAAACTTCAGTCTCATTCTCGTTTGTGTTGTTTTCTTGGGTATGGAATTGGTCAAAAAGGTTATAGGTGTTATAATCCCATTAGAAAACGTCTTCGTGTGTGGTCTTTTGGGAACGCAAAATGTTTTACCAACTACCTCATGTTCCTGTTTCCCTATTCCCTCTATCAATCATCTCCTTGACCTTTTTCTGATCTCCCACCTCTGCAATGCGAGTCTCCCCTTCTAATGCGATGTTCCTTCTCATGCATCGATGAGCTTCTGCCTGATCATCGACAACGTGCCCTTTATTGTGGATCCCTGCTGATGCTTGACTCTCGCTGCGCCGGCGGATTTCCTGTCGGATAACTTCTCTTCCTTCTCACCTTCGTGACTTTCATTGCTTTTCTGCTCTTACCTCTCCCGGGAACCTCCCGGACTTTCATGGGCTTCTCACAATCATATGGCAACAAGCTATGAAAGAAGAGTTGGATGCACTACATAAAACTGGAACATGGGATTTGGTTGATCTCCCCTATGGAAAATCTACTATCGGTTGTAAATGGGTTTATAAGATCAAGACTCGATCGGATGACATTGTTGATCGCTATAAGGCTCGCCTTGTTGCCAGGGGTTTTACTTAGGAGTATGGAATTGATTTTGAGGAGACTTTTGCTCATGTGGCTCGACTTTCTTCTGTCAGGACTCTTATTGCCGTTTCTGTGGCTCGCAAATGGTCACTCTTTCAGATGGGTGTCAAAAATGTTTTTCTTAATGGTGAACTATCAGAGGAAGTCTATATGAAGCTTCCTCCTGGTTACTCTCACCCTCCGGCGTTCCCTCACAAAGTATTTTGACTACGACGGACACTTTATGGGCTTAAACAAGCTCCTTGAGCATGGTTTGCAAAGTTCGGTTCCTCTTATCTCTTAGCGTAGTTTTTCGAAGCGTTCTTTTGATACAACTCTTTTTTTGAAGCGGTTTGGTCATGGTATTACTATTCTCCTCTTGTATGTTTATTGATACGATTATTACAGGTGATGATATGTAGGGTATTCAGGATCTAAAGCACTTTCTTGGTCGTCAATTTGAAATGAAAGATCTCGGCCCTCTTAATTACTTTCTTGGTCTAGAAGTTTCTTCCTCTGCAGATGGTTATTATCTTGCACCGAATAAGTATGCCGATATGATTTCGAGCGGTATCCGCTGATAGCAAGATAGTCGACACACATTGAGTATAAGCTATGCGCCTCGATTCTCATGATGGCGAACCACTATCTACGATGCTACTCTCATAGACAACTTGATGAAGTCTAATCTATCTCCTTCATTACTTCGCATTGATATTTCCTATCATTCATGTAGTCGATCCGGTTATGGTGCCTAGATCTCCTCATTATCTTTGTTGTTCTCCCGGGAATAACCCGATATCTAAAAGACACCATATTTGATGGTCTTTATTTTTCTTCCCATTCTTCATCAACTCTTCAGGCATATTCAGATGTAGATTGGGTAGGTGATCTCACTGATCATCGATCTAGTATAGAATATTGTTTTCTTATGGGTGATTATCTTATCTCTTGGAAAAACAAGAAACAAACAGTCATTGCTCGTTCCAACACTGAAGCAGAATATAGAGCACTGGCAGCTACTACAACTAAACTTATTTGGTTACGTTAAATACTATAGGATCTTGGTGTTGACTGTTCCACTACAACAAAACTTCACTGTGATAATCAAAGTGCTATTCAAATTGCTCATAATGATGTCTTCCATGAACGTACTAAACATATTGAGATTGATTTTCACTTCATTCATCATCATCTACTTCAGGGTACACTCACACTTCAATCTGTTTCCTCTCAGGATCAGTTAGCTGATATCTTCACAAAACCACTTTCTCCAGGAACTTTTCGAGCTTTAGCTTCCAAACTCAGAATGGTTTCACTTAAATCATCATGAGTTTGAGGGGGGATATTAGATTATTATATTGTTATATTTTTTTTGTAATTTCCTTGGATTATAATTTGTATTTTCCTAGGATTATAATTTGTATTTTCCTAGGGTTGTATAGCCTAGCCTATATAAAAGCCTCCTCTTGTACCCCTTAATTTCTGAGTTTTTAATACTAAAAGTACCAGTCTTTCTTGATAAATAAAAAGCAAAAGCCTTGTCATGTACGTTCATGGAAGTGTAAAGCACTTCATGCACGCGAAGGCATATATAAGTTGCAACTATGATGAACGTAAAAGATAGGTGATTATTAATGGAGTGAAGTATGTAATGGATGAAAAGATAGGTGATCAATAATGATGAAATTATCTTTTAATATTGATACAATAATTTAAATTTATTTGAATTAGATAATTTATAAATGATTTTAAATTAATTAAATATATAAAATGAAAATTTTGTTTGTATGTGTTGGACCCTCCTTACAAAATCTCATTGATAAAAAATTGAATAAAAGCCATTGATCTGGTTCTACAAGGAGTCCCACAAGAAACAAAAATAAGAACCCAATTAGAAAATTAAAAAGAAGTATCTAGAGAAGGGAATGGAAGGGGAGGGAGACAAACTCTGAAGTCCCAAAGCCTATATACACCAACTAGGACTTCGTCGTTGTTCTTTTGAAAGTGAATCAACCTCGGAACACATAGATATCTCCTTCAAGCACGAACACCATCTCTATAGAGGAACACATGGGGTGGGGGAAGAGGAACCTGATCTCTCTAGCACAAGAGGTGGGGGGAAAAAGAAGAAGAAAATGAGAGGAACACGTTCTCTGTAACACATAGGTGGGGAAGAAGAAAAAGAAAAAAAAGAAAAGGAGATGGAGAGAATGCAACGGCTCTACTAAGGTTAAGGGGTGTTGAATGATAAAATGAGGGTTTAAATGGTAATTTCGTAAATACATTGACGGAGTAGGTTGGGACAAAATCCATTCCCGCCCCAAATTTGATTCGGGCTTTTCAAAAACAATTATCAAAACTGATTTTATACTTCCCATACACATCCCAATAGGGCAAGGGTGAGCGAGTTGGTTGGGTTTGAAGTAAAATTGCCATTCCTAAATAGGTGTGAGAAATAAAGGTCAAAGGAGAAATAGTTGTGTTGGTAACGAGGCAGGCGAGGAGGGGTGGGGTGGATGTGAATTAAACCAAACCCATTCGAAACTTGATTTGGGTTTTATTTTTATTTTTTTAAAACCCATTAAAAACCTGTTTAAATAAATATATACCATACTCGTCCCATTAGGGACAGGGTGAGTAAGTTCCTGAAAAAAACTTCGTCCCATTATCATCTCTAGGTTTAGACTAGTTCAAATTTTTAAATAGATTTTTGTTCTACCTTTAAACTTTGTTCGTTAGTGGCGGGCCTAGGGGGTAAATGGCCTACTAAAATTTTTGAAAAAAATTGCTTATAATAAGAATTGATCCCATGATTTTAAGATTGAAAAAAAATTACCTAACAATTGTGCTACAATACAATGTAACCCCCTTGAAAATATTTTGTCCCTGGCCTATATTTGTGGGGTTTGCCAATCATTATTCTAATTAGTTTTAAACCGTATAAAAATTAGAAAATTTTGAGTTTTATAAATAATATACATTAAACTTCAAGTTAATATTTTTATGTTTTATGTTTTAAATATGTTTTTCTAAATAGTTTTATAAATGGACTCTTCTTTTAAATTTGATTTCTTTTAAATTTTGTTTAACGTTTAATTTGCTAAAATAAAGTAAAAATAATTGAAACAACTAAAAAATGCTATAATTTTAGACAAAAAAAAAATAGAAGAGTCACAAGGCTTGAGAACTCAAATAATAATTGAATTGTAACCGGCGCAGGCCACTGCCTATAGAGCGAGGGTAGAGAAATTTCTTGCCCTAAATTACTTTATAGTGGGTATTTTACTTTATAGTGGGCTCCTTTTTGAAATAATAAAATATTATATATATTTATAATTTATAATTAATTAAATATAATAAAAAATTTGGTTGTTAACAGCTCTAAAAAAACTCACGTTAAATGCAATAAAGCTCTCAAAAAGACTCCCACTTTAAATATAATAAAGGAAGTCTCACATGGGCCCCACTTCATTAAATGATATGTCTTTTTGCAAACTCCTTCAAATTACCGATTACTCTATGTGATGGCTTCTTTTTATTTTTGTTAAAAAAAGTTAAAACACTCTTTCAACATGAGTTTCTCGATTCCAAAAATATTAGGGTTTATAACTACGAAAAAAAATTAGGTTCCTCCTTTTTTCTTTGATAAAACAAACGACAAAAATCCGATGTCGATCATAGGTATGAAATAATTTATTATTTATTTTTATATTTTATTTGAATTATTTTATATTTTATCAATATGAACATTTGTTAAGTTTTATATTTTTATTATGCAGTTCAATACGAAGAAAGAAGACATGTTCGTTTGATCAAATTGTCCAGTTCTCTCATCGGGTTCTATCATTATTGATCTAATTTAAGAAGTTTGATCTTGAATTGATATTGAATTGAGTTATTATGTCTCTTAGAAAGTATTTTATGCCGGATATGAAAAAAGAGAAGAAGAAAAAAAGAAAAGCTGGGGAGTTTCTGATACCGAATGGGGGCTATGGACAATTTCTTAGTAATACAAGTAATGTTGACAAGGAAATATATGAGAAGGTTCAAGATGAAAAAAGATATTATTAATGAGAGAGGAGAATTTAGTAAATAAAGAAGATTTGGATGATTGTGAACAAGAAATTTTGAAGAATGTGGAAAATAGGAATGAAGCGGCATGATAATTTGGAGAAAATATGAATCGAGCAATAAAGATGATTTAGATCGCATGTTGTTCTTTGCCTTCTAGGCATTCTGGATGCAAGGGAAATTGGAAAATTATTGATCAAAATTTAATAGACATGTTGGTGAAAAGAGGTCCTTCTAAAGTAAAAGTGGATAGGATAATTTTCCTAAAGACTCAGGAAAGAATAAAACACTTCTCTTCTACGTACACTCGTTATTTATCAAATGGTGAAGACTATGGCAAAATGGTTGGTTTTACTCAATTTCATTGGATAAAGTATTTTTGGCACTTGTTACAGTTATTTAAGCAAGAGGAAAATACTTTTCAATTAGCTAATGAAGGAACTAATGATTGGAAAAATATCAGTTATTGGCTCAAAAGTCATGAAACTAGTAATGAACACATGCAGAACATGAGAAGATGGATTGAACTAGAAGGAGATTACAAAAGAATTTGACAATTGATAAAGCATTACAAGATCAAATCAACAAAGATAGAGAACATCGGAGACAAGTTTTTGTGAGAATAGTTTCTATTGTTAGCTTTCTTTGCAAGAATAATTTGGCATTTTGCGGGAGTATTGAGAAAATTTATGAAGAAAATAATGGAAATTTCTTGGGTATATGGTGCGAAATGATTCTGTGCCGAGTTTGATCGACCAGAAAGAACACCTCCGGCGGTTGGGAAAAGGAAATTAATTATCATTATCTTAGTCGCGAAAATTCAAAATGAATTTATACTTATCTTTGGCGGTGAAATAAAGGCGAGATTATTAAAAAAGTTGAAGAAGCAAAACCTTTTCGAGTTATACTTGATTGTACACGAGATATAAGTCATGAAGAACAAATGTCTCTCACAATGTCACGATGTGTGGATGTCTCGCGCAAATCCGATTAAGGTAAGAAGTTCTTTTTAGGATTCACGAGGTGGAGGATACCTCGGGACAAAGATTATTTGATGAATTAATAAATGCTTTACAAGAACACTTTGAACTTGATCTTGGTGATTTAAGAGGTCAAGGTTACTTGATACTTGGGTTCGAATATATGAAAAGGAAAACATAAAGGTGTCTGAAAATATTAAGTAAATCGAGAGCTTTCTACACACCATGTGGTTGTCATAGTCTTAATCTTGCACTTTGTGATGCTGGCAAAATTCTTGTCTAAAGGCTAAATCTTTTTTGGAATTGTACAATGCACATATATGTTTTCATCTTCTACAAAGTAGTGGAAAATTTTGCAAGATAATGTAAAAGGAGTTTGACCCTTGGCAGCTATCACGAACAGTTGGGAAAGTCGGGGAAGTTGAATGTATTTAAAGCGATAAGATTTCAGCTCCGAATTAAAAATTTGCTTTAACTCACTTGGTGGAAACAAGTGATGATCCTAAGGCATTCGAGGGTCTTAAAGTTTATTATTGGAATATCATGGATTGAATTCTTATTTGACATGGTATTTAATTTTCAATATTTTATCGTCATTAATAGAGTACGAAAACTTAAAATATTACAAAGTAAGACATAATTTGGTAATCTTTTGCTATTAGTCATTTGAAAGCACTTATTTCTTTCTTTTGAGACCTATAGAGCGGATTTGAATCGATAAGGTATATACCTACATTGACCAAAGAAATTACTTTGCTCGAGATGAAAATTGAACCTACATTTGTGAAAAGCGTATTCTGAAAAGCGATTTGATGAAAATGCTAGTGAAAATTACACATTCGTTGAAGAATCTTATAGAGTTGATTATTTCTTATATATAGTTGATCAAATATTTCTTCACTCAATAGTGAGTTGAACAATTTAAAAATATGAAGATATTTTGGATTTTTATTTGATTTACACAAGTTACATATTGCAAATGATGATTGTTTGAAGTCTTGTTGTGATAAGCTTGAAAAATTTTTGAGACATAACATGGACTCTGATATTGATGGGGATGAGTTATTTTTTGAGCTAAAGATTGTGAGAAAGTGCTTATCAGGGAGACCAAAGAGCAATTGAAGTGTTAGACTATTTGAGAAAATGATGGATTCACATTTTCCCGAATGTATGGATTAGCTTTGCAAATACTATTAACTATACCGATTACGATTGCTCTGCGAAATAAGTTTCTCAAAGTTGAAGTTGAAATCAAATCATACATTCGATCCAACAATGTCATAGAAAGATTGAATGGATTGGTTATCTTGTCTATTGAAAAACATATCTTGCAGAAACGAATTGATTTTAATAGTTTAGTATTGATTTTTTTTATCTAAAAATGCTTGTAGAATAAACTTCTGATAAATTTTATATAATGTTAAATATATTTGTTCAATAAAAATTTTATTTTTAACTTTTATATATATATATATATATATATATATATATATATATATATATATATATATATATATATATATATATATATATATATTTATAATAGAGCCCAAAAAAAAGCCTAAGGCCTAAGAGTAAGGGCCGTACACAGGTGTAACTAGCAGTATAAAGTTGATCATCAAGCCACATTTCTAACTTGAAAGTTAATTGTAAAGAAGACAACTTAATTCGCATAAGGAATTCTAAAATGACTTATTTTGTTCTTTCTTTTTTCTTAAAAAAAAAAAAAAAGAGAAAGAAAGATAACTTCAAATTTAAAATTTACATTGAAATTATTTTTTAACAAAACAGATTTATTTTTAAATATTGAACTTGCCTTTGAAGGAAATATATTTTAATTGATTTATCATGAACTGTTAAGGATTTGAAAATATTGTTTGGAATGGTCATCGTTATCAAGTGTCACTAATGAGTGTTATAACATTTTTCTTTCATAACGAAAACAAAATTTAAGTTACTAAAATTATAAAGTCCGACGATGACAAGCAAAAACGTAAAAGCAAGAACATAATGGGATATCCAAATATTGTTAATACAGTTCAATATACCACACCTGCTATGTGGGGCCATATCCAGACATTTAACAAATCATTAAGAATTACTTAATTACAAACATAATTTCGGAATTACAAACTTTCTCTCGAATACGACACGTTCTCCAATGAAAAAATACCCTTGATAAAACACTAATCAAAGCTGACTTTTCACTCGGATTTTTTCTATACAAAACTTACAGAACACTTTTTACCAAAAGGGAGGAGGCACTCAAAGCCCACTTCATCTATAAAGCCTTCATATGCTTAATTATATGCATAATTCTCAAATTGTTGATCATTACAAGAACTCGTTTCCAAACATAGATGCTGGGCTGTCAATATTTTCTAACATGTATAAATCCCAAGTCAACTCAATCTATTAGGATATATATATGAATGGATCCTTGCCAAGTGTAGATTCTACTTTTTCATAAATCTGCTCCAAAATGTTCACTAGACAAATATTTCTTCTAAAATTATTAATAAGCTAAAATAATTTCTTTCAAAATATTCACCAGACAAAATAATTTCTTCCAAAATTTTTTTCAACCTATTTTTAGAAAATTTTCATTTGGAGTCACGAAAAGTCAACTAACAAAAATTTGTAACAATTAGGTGGCGTTTGTTTTTTTACTTAATATTTAATAGAATTTTTGTTCTAAATAAAACTAAATAGTATTAATTAATTACTTAGATGTTTGTTTTTTCTAGTACTTTATTTCTATTTTTTTAAAGAAAAAAATAATTTTATTGATTCAAACTTGCAATAGATCGATCAAAATATAAATTGCTAAAAACCATAAAAGATAAAACAATTTATAGGTTAATAGCATAATAAATCGACACAAAACCTACAAATTTGATAATATAGTGACTAGAATATTTACTACTTCAATTCTCACGTGACCATAATCGATGTATTAGAGCCGTTCTTATGCAGATACCACAATCAGCGTCATAACAAAGCGACAAAAAACACCCATGTCGTAACAAACCCGACAACCGTCGAAGCGTCGCGATAAGGCGAAGCGACGATACTATCATCGTATGGCAAATGATAAACCAAATGTCATAATAAAAACAATATAAGGCCAAAATATTTGTGGAAAAACCACTTTATTAAGCAAGAAAACGAAATAAAGAGATGCATATGGGTGATTTCAAACTAACAATGACAAAAAAAAATCACCACTCATTGCTTGAAGAAAATGGGCTAAAAGAGAACAAGATTAGAGAAAATGAGAGGAGCGACGATGAGGATTTTTGTAATAATTTCTATTAAGTATTAAGTTATTTGTTTTAACCGGCTAAAAATCATTGTCTTAACATCTTAATGTATAAAAAAGATAGTTTAATTTAAATATATATATTTGATGATGTTCATTTAACTTTATCATTATGATAAAAGGAAAATATTTATATAACGTTTGTATAAAATTTTAACATATTTGTAAAAAAATAAAGAATATAAATTATATAAATAATTTTTAAAAATAAAATACCACGTGAAAAAAGCCATCCTCATTAGGATTTAATTTATAATCTATGAAAGATTAATATTTTATCCAAAATTTGAGAAAATTAAATTTGAAATAAAAATAACTATCCTATATATCAATGAAGAAAAAAATCAATCTTTTTCATTTTTATCTAAATTTTGAGAAAATAAAAATTTTAAAATACATATGCTTTTATTTAATTAGCAGGAAAATGAATTATAAAAGTTTCAATTGAATCATATAACATAGTTTTCTCATACTCAAAAAGAGTCAAATATCTTTGCTTTTCTTATCCAGCCAAATTTTTAAAAAAATCAGCAATAATAAGTCATGAAAAAAACAAACAGTCCATAGAAAGCAAATTGCTTTGAGAAAAAAGTAAAAAAACAAAAAAACAAAAGAACAAACGTGGCCTTATACTGAAAATATTTTCATAATAACTATTTTTCAAAAATTTTTTTAGTAAAAATGATAAGGTATGCATGTAAGGTGTAGCATTGAATTTAATAATAATAATAATATTATAATTATTATTATGAGGCATGCATGTAAAGTGTAGCATTGAATTTAATAATAATAATAATAATCAAATCAGTAATATTTCTGAAGTACCTAATCACATGGAGATAATTAAACTCAGATGAGAATAGCAGGAGGAGCGAAGCTTACAGTGCTTCCAAGTGCAATGAACCACGCAGTCAACAATGGCGAGCCCATGTGATCCGTACCATACCCTTCATTGCAGTGTACATGGAGCTCTGTCCAATATTAAGCGAAATTTCTTAAAAATCAGTTTTCTGAAGAATATTGATTCAAGGTGTCAGACATAGTCAATTCTGCTTGCAGCCCTTTATTATACAGTCGTATTTATGCATGGGGAGAAGCTGCCTGCAGAGCCTCTTCTTATATCAATCAATAAACAAGATCTAGTAATCTTTTCTTTTATGTAAGAGAAAAATAATGGTGATAATTAGATGCTACTCATCAGGTCTGTTGAAGCTTCTTTTTATTTCCATGGCCGCCATTGCTTCCGGCCGTGCCGTGGAGGGAGTAATCAGGTTCGATGACGACTATCCCTGTCAAGGAACCGTCTGCAGGTGGGTGTCGCCGCCGCCGGTGTTAAACCCTTGTGGGCCCCTCGGTGAGTGCAGTTCTAGTCCTACACCGCATCGCCG
Source organism: Tetrastigma voinierianum (assembly GCA_016808115.1). Lineage (NCBI taxonomy): Eukaryota > Viridiplantae > Streptophyta > Magnoliopsida > Vitales > Vitaceae > Tetrastigma > Tetrastigma voinierianum. The sequence goes on along the minus strand of JAEQBH010000260.1, from coordinate 729,029 downwards.
GTCTAAGAGTACTGGACAGTTTGTAGCAGCCCCTGGCCCTAATTTGCATGGACAGCCGTCTCTACCGCCGTCAGTTTGGGAGCCTCCGCCGCCGTTGACACAACTGCCTCCGCTAACGTCATCTGCACCGCCGCCTGTTGATTCTATCTCTGCACCACCTAGTACTTCTTAAGAGGAATGGATGAGATCATCCTTAATGTTGATGTTACCTTGAAGTGGCTAATAAAGCAGTGCTAAGGTTAGTATGATATTCTTAACTGGTTTTTTTAGATATTTTATAGAAAGTTATGGCTCTATTTGGTTGTTGAAATATTTGAGGGAAAATGTAACGAAGGAAAAGAAAAATAAAATAAAAATAGAGCTATATGGCTAAATATTATTTTCATTTATTACTCTAAATCAATTTTATTATGACTCGTTAATATAAAAATTAAAAGATATATAAATTTTTAAGTAATTTCATTTTTATTTAAAAAAAATATTAGATAATCAAACATACAAAAATATTTTTGTTAACATTTTTTGATTCTTTAATACTTCCGGAGAACCAAATGCAACCTATATGTTTTCATGATAGAGTATGATGAACTTAGGCAAAAGAACCAAATTAACCATAGGCTACCCTCCATCAATTCAATTATTTTAAAACAAAATATATTGATAATTTTAAATAGTAATAATAATTAAGTAGATTATGAAGTCTGAATCAATTTTATTACCCTCATCAGCAATGGAGGCAGAATTATATTTTAGGGGGCAATTTAAAAGAAATGTGGAGTGCCAAAGCCAATTGCCCACTCTTTACATGTTTTTAGGTAGACCAAGGAGCTGGATCCAATCCCCTTTAAATCCTGTTATGTTATTCGGATTTTCTTTCTCTTTAAAGAGTTTTTCGTTATTGAGAGGAGTTTCTCAAGAGGAATATGGGCTTGGTCCAATGGATACAATAAACTGAGAAGTATATACAAAATATACCTTCTAAATGCCACCAGAATAATTGTAATAGATATGATATGAAAAGGCATTGGTTGTGCACCTATTGCACGCCAAAACATTTGACTGATTATTACTAAGCATCAATTGAAGAAAATGGAAAATAGATAGAAATAAACTTTATTGATAGTAATGGATTGGACCTAACCTATTATGATGTTGATTTCTTTGGAGGTCTTAGTGAAAAAATCGACTATTTGATGAATGATGAAAATACTGTTACTGAATTATGCTTCTTATATATCAAAATTAAATAAAACATCATTTTGTTATTACATCTTTTTTTATTCATATTATTAGTGTTTTTATATTAATTTTATCTAAAATTCATGCGTTATTGATCTCAAGATGAATGAGAGTAATATATGTCTTGCTGACTGTGTGCAATTACACAATTTTTCAAGATAAAAGATACTTTCTAGATTTGACATTAACAAATGTTAATGTAAGTACCATATCTGGTACTGCAAACTTAATTGAAGGCTCAAAAAGAATAAACGTAATGCTACCAAATGGAACTAGGTTTCATATTAATAATTCTAGTAAACCCACAAGGAATTTTCTCAATTTTAAAGATATCCACAAAAATAAATATCATATTGAAACCATGAATGAAGGTAATATAAAATGTTTTTACATTACCTCTATTGTTTCTTGTAAGAAACTTGTTGAAAAACTCACAACCTTCTCTTCTGGGTTATATCAAACAAATATAAAGTCTATTAAATCATATGAAGTCGTCAACCAAAAGTTCAAGGACCCAAAGAATTTTATTCTTTGACATAACAGGTTGAGTCACCCTTCATCTTCAATGATGTGGAGAATCATAGAACATTCACATGGACATCCACTAAAGAACCAAAATATTATTTTGCCCAATGAATACCCTTATGCTTCTTGTTCACAAGGTAAATTGATAGTTATGCCATCATTTAGCAAAGTCACATATGAATCACCAATCTTTTTACAAAGAATACATTGGGACATATGTGAATCTATCCATCCATCATGTGGACCTTTTCGTTATTTTATGGTTTTAATAGATGCTTCTACTAGATGGTCATGTGTTTATCTTCTTTCCACACGAAATGTTTCCTTTTCTAGAATGCTAGCACAAATAATAAAATTATGAGCACAATTTCCTAATTATCCAATCAAGACATTCATACTTGATAACGCCTATGAGTTTACCACCCAAACCTTTACTGCCTTCTAATATTTGTCAATTGGGGTAATTAATGTTGAGCATCCTATTGCTCATACTCACACCCAAAATAGTTTAACATAGTCCCTTTTAAAACATCTTCAATTAATAACTCGCCCACTACTAATAAAAACCAAATTGCCGACTTTTGCTTGAGTGTCTGCTATTATGCCTACTACAAGTTTGGTTTGTATTCGACTAATAACTTACCATAAATACTCTCCTTCAAAACTTGTACTTGAAAAAAAAAAACTCAAATATTAATCTCACTTATGAATCTTTGGTTGTGTAGTGTATGTACCAATTACACTTGCACAATGCACTAAAATGGGTCCCCAACTAAGAGTTGGGATTTATGTAAGTTTTAATTCTTTGTCCATCATAAGATATCTTGAACTCTTAACATAAGATGTTTTTACAGTTTGCTTTACAGATTGTCATTTTAATGAGAGTGTATTGTCACCACTAAAGTGAGAAAAGTTTATTTCAGAAAAACGAAGAGAAATTACTTGGAATGCCTCTATGATGTTTCATTTTGATTATCGTACAAATCAATGTGAACTTGAAGTTCAAATGATCCTTCATTTGCAAAATCTTGCAAACTAATTACTAAATGCATTCACTGATACAAAGAAAGTGACAAGGGCACATATATTGGTTGTAAATGCTTCAGCACGTACGGATTGATTTCCCTAAAGGACAATTAGCAAATGATTATAAAATATACTTGAAGCGTGGGAGACCTATTGACTCAAAATGACATAACTCCATGGAATAGGAGAACACAAAGAAAAATTTATACCCTTAAAGAGGTAAATATAAAGCAAAAGGCCCTTGAAGAGGCACATATTGAACAAAAAGTCTCTACCAAGGCATATGGAGAATAAAAGGCTCATGTAGTGGCATATGGTGAACAAAAGCATATGTAAAGGCATACATTGAAAAAAAGACCCCTAAAGACGTTCGAAACAAAGAAATAGCTTATGGAAAGGCATAAGTACTTGAAAATTATGAGATCTCAATAAGTTATGTACACAAAAGGAGATAAGTGGGGTCGAAATATTATTGATGTCAACAATATTTTTTCTTTCTAAGTAACCTTAGACATCATAAGAAATGATAAGGACCCCGATCCACAAAATGTGGAAGAATGTCGAAATAAAAATGATTGACCGAAATGGAAAGAAACTATGTAGACATAATTAAACTTGTTAATGAAATGAGAAGTTTTTAAACTAGTAGTCTAAATACTAAAAGGTGTAAAGTTTGTTGGGTACAAATGAGTATTTGTTCGAAAACACAATGAAAATGGAAGAATATTGTCTTACTATTTACGTTTCTAAATATAGAGATGGAATAGTGAATCTCTATGTGGAGTGTCACTATTCACATCTCCATATTTGAAAATTCAAATAGGGAATGATTGGTAATCAATTTTACTTAAAATCTCTATATATGGAGTTAAAGATTGAAAATAGAGAATGATTGGAGATGCTTTAATGGAGGTTCAAGGTATTCTTAATCATCAATTTAGATTATATTTTGTAGGCTAGTGAAAGTAAGCAGATAAAAGAAAATTTTGGAAGTTTAATTTGAAATGAATGACTTGGAAGCTACTAAGAAGATACCTAGAATTGATGTGACGAGTATAGGAAGGAAAAGATACTATTAGTGTCACAAAAAGGGTACCTTGAGAAGGTGTTATAAAGATTCTCAAAGGCTAAGTCAAACCATTTTTTTTTATCATTAACTAGTCATTATAAATTATTTGTCGCTCATCGTTCAAGTATTGATGATCATGATATTTTCATTAAAACATAACTTATAAGCTAATTTACTCAACTAGATAGTCAATGCCTTATCAAAATTGGTTTTAGTTTAAACTATGGGAGTATAATAGCTTAGGGTCATCTATTGAGATGGTTAGGTGAAGTCCAAATGCAAAGTCTCCGATCAAGGGTTATACGAGTTTCTTGTAAATTGAGGTTAGAACGAAATACTAAGGATGATGATTAGGTGAAGTCCGAATGCAAAGTCAAAATTGAGAAAATTAAAGAAAACGGATCTTAAAGTTGAAGAAATAACCCTTGATCGAAAATAAAAAAAATGAATTAATCAAATAGAAGCTTCTCAAAATCCAAATTTACTAAAGATAAGATCTCATATAAATTAGGGCTTAGGATCCAATTTCATCGTGCTAGACTAGGAATTCACATTCTTATCTAAGTTGACCTTAAGTCTAGCTTTCAAATATAGATCCGGATTTCAATTCAATTAGACAAGTCAATTTAAGCGGGAGATTACAATCAATAAAACATATTCATTTTAACACAACCTTCAATTATTATCACAACTTATCGATCTCATCAAATTTAAAATTAAGAATTCAATGGATATACTAAATTAGAATACAATTTAATAGTCATTCAAACAAGTTAGAGAGAAAATCCCAAATTCATCAATTAATATTCTATAAAATTGGATTAAATACCTCCGATGCATTTCATATATGCTTAGATGAACCAAAAAGGGTTAAGGGATGGTGTTTACTTGTTCTCTGTTAGTTGGTGCTGAGCTGGATGCGATTAACCTACATTTGAGTGAGCCTTGTATTGAGTTAGTTAGAGGGTCAGAATAGAAGAAAGGGGGCTACATACAAGGGAGTTGATTTCTTTGAGTGAAAATTGTACCAAGGGCTTGGAAGAGTTTGAGGAACCTCAAACGCCTTATACTTTACCACTGTGATTTCATTTTTTTCTTTTATCAACACAATTTCTGGAATATTGTCTCTCTGTTCTGTTGTTACTAGAGAACTAGGTTTAATGTAAAATGTGGGAATCCTAACAATTTTGCTATCAGAGAATTACCCGAAAAGATAGTTGGGAAAAAGAGAGATGGGCACATTGACTTGATAGAAAAACAAATGCACTCAGTCCATGCAGATATTGATGCAGTCAAAGAAAATGGAATGAATATTGCAGTCCTAGAAAAGATCATGACCACAATATTGAACGATTGGAGGTGATGGCAGTAAATATATGTGAGAATCTGAAGCAATTGTCACCACATGTGACACAAAGACCAAAAAGCCCAAATTAAGGGTTTGGAGGGGGTTCTGTAGGAGTGTCATTAGCAGCGAAGGAGACCCCAGTTGGAGAAACGCACAACAATGGAATAAAGGTGAGATCCACACGTAGCATGTGGAGATGCCAATTTTTTATGATTGAAATCAGGAGGAATGGCTTTATGGCACAAAATGGTTCTTCTCCTAGAATTGGATTGGATGAATGACGCTGAGAAATTAGCGATGGCTTCGTCTATAGAAGGAAAAACTTTTAATTGGAAACAATGGGATGATACAAGTTAGGAGGACATCAATAGGTTGTTATTAGAACATTTTGGATCAAGAGACTAAAGTCTCGTTTGTTTTTTGGCTTTTTTCCTGAAAGTTATTTTAGTCTGGTTGTTTTTTAACATTTTCATGATTTATTGTTGAAATTTCTAAAAACAATTCTAAATAGAAAAAACCAAAATATTTAACTTTTATTCGAGAAAAGTCATCTTGAAACAAGAAACACGCCTTGCCCAACAAGGAAGAGCGCGGCTGTAATGTTAAAAAGCAAGCGAGCTTATCTTGTACCCATTAAGTCTTGTTGCTTGATGTTGAAAAAAATGCATTCTGACATTAAGTAAGAAAAAAGCAAATGCCTTTAAGAGAAGAAGTCCAAAAGGTTCTTGTACTCCAGCAGGAGGACCATGCATGAGTATCGCCGGGGCTTTCCAAATAGGTTACTATCACTATGGACCTAGACCACCTTTTAGAAGGCTAATTCCATCAATGGGCCTCACCTGGATATTAGGGTCTAGCTAAGGCACATAGGCCCAAAGGCTTGGAATGAAATTGGAAAAGGAAAACCCCTCATTGAATCAATACCAAATAAGCCCTAATTCCAGTGGAACAATATCAGAGCCCTAATATCAGTAGAATTAAATAAATAGCTCTATTAGAGGAGGTCGTGGCCGGATAACTATAGTACAACAACATTGTTAGAGAAGGGAAGTGGACCAGCCAAAGACGTTGTTTAGGAAGCTTTCAAAGGCTAAACTTCAAGCCAAGCTTGAGAAAGTACTCTGCTATCTCTATGACAAGAAGTTCTCTCCAGGACATCATTGTCAATTGAAAGAACTTCAAGTCATGGTTTGTCAAGGGGAAGAGCTATTGGAAAGTAAGGAAGAAAACCAAGAAGACCATGGAACAAACCAAGGATTAGTGGAATTGTCGTAAATTTGATAGCAGAGTTTGTCACCAAAAACAATACTAAAGAGGGGAAGTTTGTGGTAAGGAGTTAGTGGTAATGATCAACTTTGGTGCAACCCACAATTTCATCTCACAAGTGTGGTTAAATCAATTGTAGATGTCACTGGTTGAATAGAGGGTAAGAATATTGCTTGGAACCGGAGTGCAATTAGAGGAAGGTTGTGTATCAAAGTCCACTTGTCATTGCAAGGAGTTAACATTATAGAAAATTTTCTGCATCTTGAATTGGGTAGTTCTTATTTAATTTTGGAAATACAACGGTTGGGAACTTTGGGAATAATTAAGTTCAATCACAAAACTTTTAATGTGGTTCAACGTTAGAATCAATAGCAATTTTGGAGAACCTAAGTTACTCACGAGAAGCCTTGATGTAGAGCGGGAGGGAGCAAGGGGTTGAGGCAGCTCAACGGTAGTGCTATCGGGGTTGCCATCCCATACTTGACTAAAATGGCACCTTAAAGACAAAATATTAGGCTTCAATGGAGGTGGCAAAAAGCCATCCAGGGTTTTGGGGTGGCATATTTGGCAATTTTGGAAAGAGAATGGAGAGGTTGCAAAATAGTGGTTGGTGGCTACTGTTCCTCTCAACGGCTATATTCCATCCCATATTTGGCAAGTTTAATTATATTTTTTAATAAAAAACATTGAATTATTAAAATGGCACCCTATTTTGGCACCTACCATTGGAGCAAAACTGTTCATGGATGCCAAAACACTGATCAAGATTGCAAAATGACATTTGGCACCCATTTTTTGGCAACTCCCATTGGAGTTGCTCTTATGGTAGAACTCACTACTTTAGTTTCAGTTCCAGATGTAGTACAAGACGTCCTACGACAGTTTTGTTCAATGTTTGATTTGTCAAAGGCATTAACATCTAGACGAGGGTGTTAACATGCACTTGTACTAAATGAAGGGATAGCATTCCGAGTTTTGACATTGAAGATATCCATAAATCCAAAAAAATAAAATCAAACAATTGGTGGGTAAAATGTTGGAAGTTGGTGTGATCTAACCAAGCTCTAATCCATTCTCAAGCCCTTTTGTACTAGACAAGAAGAAGAATGGAAACTAGCCTTTTGTGTAGATTATCTCTCTCTGAATAGACTAACAATGTCAAATAGATTTCCTATCCCTGTAATCGATGAGTTACTTGATAAGCTTGACAAAGTTATGATATTCTCCAAATTGAACCTTAAATCTAGTTATTATCAAATAAGAGTGAGGTAAGCAGAAGTTCATAAAGCGACTTTTAGAATTATGACGCCATTATGAGCATCTCGCCATGCCATTTTAGACTCATGATTACTCTTACATTCAGCACTAATGAATAGCACTAAATGAGACGACATTGCACCTTAAGTCTCACATAAATTTGTTTTAGTCTTCTTCATAATAATCATCTTTACGCATACATAAGCAAATGCCACTTTTCCCAGGAGAAATTAGAGTTCCTCGACCACATTATTCGATGATCGAGGTAGCAGCAGATACTTCTAAAGTATTAAAGCTATCCAGCGATGTCCCACACCATGAAATTTGAAGGAGTTTAGGGAATTTCTTGGTTTTATTTGTTATTGTCAAATATTTGTAGCAGACTATGGTAAGATTGCATACCCATCGAGAAAACAACTCAAAAGGAAAAATTTTGGTTGGAACCCAGAAGTGCAAAAAGCATCTGATTAGTTAAAGCGTGAAATGACTATATTCTCTATATTAGCACTCTCCAGATTTTAGTAAATCATTTGTTGTTGAGACTAATGCTTCAAGAGTCTATGTGGGAGCTGTATTGATGCCGACTAATGTCCTATAACATCTTACAATCATATTCTACCCAAGAGAAATAGGTTGAAACCGACAAATAAGAATGAAACACACAAAGAAACAAGTAACAAATTTGTCCCATTATTATAAATCGTTATGAAATATTTTGAACAATCAGAAATTTGAGCTTCACCGATCACAATAGACCCACCACATGCATGAAAGAGAATTCATGGACATTGAACATATTCATAAATAGAAACCTTATTTGTTGACTAGAAAGTCTCAAACAGCTTATAACGCAAAGTTTGGCTAGCAGGGAGCACCAGCGTGAAACTGAAAAATAACGAGTTATGTCTTTTGGCGTTAAATGTCAATCGCGGTACAGAGAACAAAGCGACAAATGCTCTATCACAATATCAAGACTTATTGCCCTCCATTAATCTGTTGATTTGAGGAATTACAAAAAGAGATTGTAAAATATGAAAAATTAAATAAAATTAGTAGAGGTGTTAGCATGTAATCCTAATTAACCCAATTACGTTGTAGCCTAGAGGCAGCTCATACACAAAGGTAGGATTGTTTTACCACCAGTTTCCAAATAGGTTCCTCCACTACTTCAAGAATTTCACAGCAATGTGGTAGGTGGTCATTCGAGGTTATTTAAAACAATGCAAATACTTACAATGGAATTCTGACGGCCTAAGATTAAAATGACATCAGGATTTTGTAATTTCATGTCCAATCTATTAATAAAACAAATACATGGCTATGTCACTAGTGGGCTTACTTAAACCTTTGCCTATTCCAGATAAGGCATGGGATGACATTACCATGGATTTTATTGAAGTGTTACCACTATCTAAACAATTTGACACTATAGCGACAGTTGTTGATCAGTTACGTATGGGTGTTTCTTCCAATGAAGCACCATTTCCTACCCAATATGATGCTAACCTCTTCATTAAAGGAATTGTGTGACTACATGATATCCCACATTTCATTCTCTAATCGCAAAAGGCATTCTTAAGCCATTTTTTTATTGGAATTGTTTAAATTGAAGGGCACCATACCAAAAGATGTTCTACCTATTGCCCTCAATAGATGGGAAATTAGATATTATAATCATAGATAATTAAAGGAAAAATTGTGTATATCATTGATCACAAATAACCTATTTATATACAATACAATCCCTAAACCAAATAGGAAAGAATATGATGTTTCCTAACTCTATATGTTTCTTTTTCCCAACTAGTTTATAATTCTACAATACTATAACACTTCCCCTCGAGTTAAAGCATAGATGTTGATCATGTCTAACTTGTTACAAAGATAATTGACTCGATCTCCACTCAAAGGTTTTGTGAAGATATCTCCTAATTGTTCTCCTTTACATATCTCGTAGAGATCAACCCTAACTAGATTTTCTCACGGATAAAATGACAATATATCTCAATATGTTTGGTCCGTTCATGAAATATCGGGTTAGATGTTATATGCATGGCAACTTGGTTATCACACCAAGTTGGTACTGAAGTTTCGATACCCACTTCCATCAATAATTGACGTATCCACATGATCCTCCTGAGACTATGCCGTAGCTCTATACTCGACTACATTTCTACTTGTACAGACCACAGAATAACATTTGCTTATTACTCTTCCATGAGATCAAATTTCCTTCAAAAAAGACACAATATCCTGATGTAGATCTCCTATCTTCCTTAGATCTTGCCTAATCTGCGTCAGAAAAACACTCAATTCTAGTATGCCCATGCTTCTTATACAATATTCCACGTCCAGGAGCTTCTTTCAAATAACATAGGATATGCTCTCTAGGTTGCCCAATAGTGATGTGAGATGACATATCTTTGACTCTCAAAACCACTTACTTGAATAAATGATATACGTGCGAGAGTTATTGTAGATAATTCAATTTCCCAACCAATCTGCAGCTAGCCTCTCAAGATCTTGAATAGCACTATCTTTCCTTAATGATCTGCACATTAGGAGTCATAGGAGTACTACACGGTTTTGACATCCAACTTCCCTGTCTTAGATAACAAATCGAGCACATATTTCCATCGAGATAACAAAATTCTTTGCTTACTTCTCATGACTTCAACACCCAAGAAATATTTTAACATTCCTAAATAATTTATGTGAAACTGATGAGTGCCCAAAAACACTTATTACAAACCCGAGATTTAAATGCGGGATCGATTTCATATATATATATATATATATATATATATATATATATATATATATATAAATTGTGTTTGATTACTTCTCTAATATTTAGTTTTATTTGGTTTTGTAGGAAACAACTTTGGGAAAATGTTGAAAGGGGAGGGGGAACATGCGGGGGGCACGGAGGTGCGAGAGAGTCGTGACGTGTAGCGTTCGAGCATAGCGTTCCAGCGTTGCGGCGTCCTGGCGATCACGGCGATCCCCAGCGTCGCGACATTCTTTGCGGGGAAAGTCTCAACAAACCTTATCTCTTAAAGAGGCTATAAAAGGAAGGGGAGAATCCAATTGTGGGGGTTCGAAATTCGTTTGCAGAGCTGGGGTTTGAGGAATTGGAGCTTGGAACAAGGGAAAGAAGACTTGAAGACCGACCTTTCAGAGAGAGACTTGAAGAACCGAGGAGATGGTCATTCCCTCGATCGTTGAAGTTTTCTCTATTCCTATTTTTATGTCTTGCTTTTCATTTGTATTGGAACAGAACACATTGAGGTTCTAATTTCGTGGTTTAGGGTGTTGGTAGAGATTTGGACATGAATACTATGTTAAATCTTAGCCTTTTTTAAAATTCCATTATCTTTTATATACTTGTTTTACCATTAACTCATGCTTGAATGAAATCATATTAATTTCTGATCAATCTTAATATGTGAGTGGTTTCTTTTAAGATCTGAGAAGTGAATGAAGAATTAGACATAGTTGGGTTAACCTAATAAACTTGGTAATATAAGATTGTCAATGATTAGGAGGCTTAGGAGTTCTTGCACTCTATGCCCTTTAATTCTTGGGGTTGAGCCAAGGAGCAAGAAACCCTAGTGATAAAGGGAGATTAAATGACCTTGAGAAATGTTTTGATTACATTAGAGAAGAGCTGCCTTGGAAAACACTATATTAGATAATGGAATGGAATCGCAGCATTATAGAGTAGGATTGTCCAACAACAGTAACACCCTAACCTTTTCTTATCTTTGATCACTTTTACATTTGAACGAACAATTACTTTAGTAGTAGTTTAATTCGCTTTTAGTTTTGCTTAGCCATCACGATTGCTAGTTTGAATATTAAAAGAGTATTGTAATTTTGGTACTTAGAAGAAAGTATTTTGCATCTTTGGGAGCTAGCCCAAGTCGATTGACTCCTACATTGAAGCCCCTATTGTGAAAGAAATGACTCCCGATCATTTGAGATAGCCTTATCTTGGGCAGGAATCTACACTCCCAGTTATTATCTCATCCTCCCTCTCTAACTTGGAGGAGGAGAAATTGTTAAAGATCCTTAAGGAGCATAAAGAAGCAATTGGATGGTCTATAGCTGATATAAAGGGGATAAGGGCATCTATGTGTATGCACAGGATATTACTGGAGGAAGACAGCAAGCCAACAGTGGATGCCTAGAGACGTTTAAATCCTTCCATGAAAGAGGTAGTTCGGAAGGATGTACTTAAATGGTTGGATGAGGGAGTGATATACCCTATCTCTGACAACTCATGGGTGAGCCCAGTCCAGGTGGTGCCTAAGAAAGAAGGGACTACAGTGGTATTAAATGAGAAAAATAAATTGCTCCCGACTAGAATAGTTACGGGATGGAGGATTTGTATTGACTACCGGAGATTGAACAAGATGACCAGAAAAGACCATTTCCCACTGCCATTTATTGATCAGTTGTTAGATAGACTAGCGGGGAATGAGTACTTCTGCTTTCTTGATGGATACTCGAGATCTGATCAGTTACCACTAAGCCGGAAGATGGAGAATACCATTCCGTGCCCTTATGGCACGGTCGCTGCACCGGAGAATGCCATTTAGGCTATGTAACGCCCCAGGAACCTTTTAGAGATGTATGATGGCAATATTCTAGGACATGGTCGAAAAATCCATTAAAGTCTTCATGGATGATTTCTCAGTGATTAGATTTACATTTGATGTCTGCCTCCATAATCTGACATTGGTATTGAAGAGGTGCATGGAAACCAATTTAGTGTTAAATTGGGAAAAGTGCCACTTTATGGTGAGAGAAGGCATAGTATTGCGATATCGCATATCCGAAAGAGGAATTGAGGTTGACCGAGCCAAGATTGAGATCATAGAGAAACTGCCTCCTCCCACATCACTAAAGGGAGTACGGAGTTTCTAGGCTACGCAGGTTTTTACAGACAGTTCATTCGATATTTCTCTAAAGTTTCCAAACTGTTGTCTAATCTTCTTATGAAAGGTGTGCCGTTTGAATTCAATGAGTCATGCATGGATGCTTTTTGAGTTCTGCTTGAAAAGAAGTTGACCTCGGCTCCTATAGTAGTCACTCAGTTGGAACCTTCCATTTGAACTTATGTACGTCTGTGGCGACTTTGTAGTTAGGGCGTTTGGGCCAAAGAAAGAAAAAGTCTTCTATACCATCTATCATGCCAGTCAAACGTTGAATGATGCACAACTCAATTATGCTATAATAGATAAAGAATTGTTAGTTGTTGCGTTTGCTTTTGACAAATTCAGACCTTATCTTATAGGGAACAAGGTTATTGTGTTCACAGATTATTTCGCAATCAAATACTTGATGACTAAGAAGGATGCGAAACCTAGACTTATTCGCTGAGTGCTCCTATTGCAAGAATTTGATGTGGAAATTTGAGATAAGAAGGGTTCCGAAAACATGATAGCGATCATACGTAGTAGTAAACTCCATGCGGTCACGAAAACATGTTTGCAGATTGATGACACATTCCCAGATGAAAAGATACTATCTTTGTCACATGATGAAACATCCCCATGGTTTGTCGACATAGCCAATTATCTGTCTACCAGTATTACTCCACCTGACCTCACTTATCAGCAAAAGAAGAGATTCTTTGTAGAAGTGAAGCACTATTTATGGGAAGACTTAATCCTCTTTAAACAGTGCACCGATAAGATCATTCGAAGGTGTGTGTCGGAAAGTGAAGTGGATGAGATACTGACGCATTACCACTCTTTAGAGTGTGGGGGTCATTTTAATGGATAGAGAACAGTGGCCAAGGTACTATAATCAGGTTTTTATTGGCCTTCTATATTCAAAGATGCACACTTGTTTGCAAAGTCCTGTGATCGATGTCAAAGGGCCAAGAGACATTGGGCAGCGAATGAAATACCATTGAATGCAGAATTAGAACTTTTTTATGTTTAGGGCATTGACTTTATGGGTGTTTCCATGATCTATGGGCACAAGTACATACTTTTTGGCGTGGGGCTCGTGTCCAAGTGGGTGAAGCCATTCAAACCAGTACTTGTAGTGCCAAAGTAGTATTGCTAGCTTCATCGGGAGCAACATTTTTCAAGGTTAGGGACTCTAGGCGTGTCGTGATGAAGGCTCCCATTTACCGTAACAAGATATTTCATTTCTCTTGGCCAAATATGGTGAAACATCGGGTGACACTTCGCATATCACCCCAGCTGATGGGCAAGGCGAGGTATCAAACGAGAGAGATCAAGAAAATCTTAGAAAGACGATTAATGTGACAAGAAAATTTGGGCGAACAAAATTGATGATAGCTTATGGGCTTATCGCACAACTGAAGACCTTGTGGAATGTCCCCTTACCAGATAATTCTATGAGTAAGGCCCCTGCCACCTATAGAAGCGGAGGGGAAAAACATATCTTTAAGCGACTAAGTCTTTGAACTTGAATTTAAAAATGGTTGAAAGAGGATCTTGGTTGAATGAAATTGGATAAACTTAGGCGAAGCATATAGCGAGTTAAAGAATCTATAAGGAGAAGACCAAGGTGTGGCATGATAAGCACCTAATGCATAATGAGCTAAAACTGGGACAAGAAGTATTGCTATTCAATTCACGGCTGAAATTGTTCCCAAGAAAACTCAGGTCAAGATGGTCTGGGCCGTTTGTGATCACTCAAGTCTTCCTATACGGTAGTGTCGAGCTACTGCACCCTGAGAGAGGTATATTCAAGGTGAATGGGAAGTGAGTGGAGATTTATCTTGGAGGTCAATTTGAGAAGCATAAGTCCACCACAAGTTTGAAGCCAACATAGGCAATGCTCGAAATCACGTAATTTTTGTTTGCCAGAAGTTGTCTATGGTTGGGCACCAGTTAGGCGGGCATAGCTTGGTCGAGCTAACGATAGTAAACAAAGCGCTACTTGGGAGGCAACCCAAGCCTTTAAATTATTTTAGTCATCAGTTTTTCTTGTTTTACGTGTTCTAGGTTTAATTTTGCTTGTTTTAATTTTGATGCATTTGTGTTGCAGGTTTCGAGGTTGCCATGGCGAAGGAGATATAACATGACGCAAATACGAAGCTTTGGGAGGTAGATCTACGAATCAGTGTTTTGTACTTATTTTTTGTAAAAATTTCATGGATGAATCTCAGGAGCGTCGTGACGTGGACTCGGCGTCGCGGCGTTGAAAATCACCTCTCGGGCGCGTCGCGGTGCGGCCCAGCGAAACATACTTCTGCAGCGTGCGGCGATGTTGAAATAGATCCATCTATAGCGTGTGGCGTTGGATTCGCATCATGACGTTGGATTAACGTCGCAATGTTGAAAATCAATCTTCTTTGTAATGTCGCGATGTTGGCCTGCGTTGTGACATTGCCGGGTCTAGACCTAGAGATATTGAATCACACTCAGTGATTCAAGCCACAGTGTTGCTCTCATCGTTTTGCAGGTATTCCGGCCAAACCCCATCCAAGCTCTCCCAAAGCCCAACCTAGACATCCTTAGCACCCTCGCCCTAGGCCCATCTTGTAAAACCTAGTGCTCACTGTCCTTCGAAACCCCTTCCTACGATCCAATTTTTGGCTTCGTTCAAGTCTGGTTCCACTACAGTCCCCATTTTCTAGGTGATTTGTGTCTCAGTAGATCTCCTAGGGTTATTTGGGGGTTCTCGACCCGTTTTTCTTACGTCAAGCTCCCTAACCCACTTTGGGCCCACTATGTGCTTGTTAGTTGGCCTGAGTGGGTTTTGGGTGCTTCCTGTGTTCTTTTTACTCAGGTGAAATCCCACTAGGGGTGTAGTAGCCTACTAGAGTCCTTTCACCTTTATGTTCACCCCACCGTGATCCCGAACCCGTGCCCAATGTTGAGCAAAAAGTGAAAAATAAGCTCGAAGGGTAGTCGGGCCCGTGAAGAACCCTTTCAGGCCTACGATCATGGTAAATTTGTCAATGAGAGCACGACCGAGAAGTTCGGCCTCATCTCTGCCAATCGTTACTTCATTAAGGAGAAGGGATTCCAACATCCTAGTAATTTTTTCTAGAAAACCATTGTGAGAAAGGGTTAGGGTGCTTTGTGCCAACCCCCGAGACCGGCTGCCATGATGGTTATGCGGGAATTCTATGCCAACCTAGTTGCCCATGTGCTTAAGAAGGTCCACGTCAATGGGGTGTTGGTAGACTTGGTCTCGAAATATCAAGCGCTAATACAACCTTGGTGGTTAACTCGAGGCTAGCTTTGATCGGCTTCACGAACACCTGGCTATCCGAAGTCAGCTGATTGCTCACCCGATGGGCGGGGGTGAGTGGAAATTAAATAACGAGGGACATGACATGCACTTCAAGGCTAAACGCTTGGCCTATATACCTAAGGTGTGGTACCATTTTATCACCTCTCGTCTCATCCCGAAGACGAATGTTTGCGAGGTGACGGCAAAACGGGCATTGCTCAATTTTGCCATAATTTAGGACATGCCGTTTGATGTCGGTCAGGTTGTAGAGGACGCCATCCTCTATAACCGGGACGCTAAGATGAACCTCGGGCACCCCTTTCTCATCTATGGCCTATCCAAGAATGCAGGGGTGCTGTTAGAGGATAATGAGGCTTGGATCCATCCCATAAAGGCCATCGTCGTAAAAAAAGATAAGTCGAGCGTTCCTCGATCCGACGTTGTTTATGACTCGGGTCATGAACCTTCGAATGAGGAGGAGTTGACCGCATACCAGACCTTGTTTGGCATAGTGGGGTGGGTGGAGCAGGCCCTCCACCTCCATCCACCTCACTTATCACCTCCCATCCACACCTCCTCCACCTCCCAGCGTGGCCGTTATCACCGATCCACCGCCTACCCTTGAGGACCAGGTTCAAGACCTCACCACCTGACTTGATGCATTATGGGATGAGACTCTGTAGCATCAGGTCACCATGAGCTAGGATATGGATGCACTACGGGCTGACATGCGCACAGTACTCTGCAACTAGCAGCAGCTCGCCCAGCTGCTTGCCTTACATGTTCCACCACCACCACCGCCACCCCAGTGATCCCCGGGATCAACAGGGGAGTTCCCTTCTTTCTTTATTTCTTTCTTTCCTTGCCAATGAGGACATTGTCCATTTTTGTTTTGGGGAAGCGTGGAGTAGTCGAAGGTTGGCATCATTCTTGCTCGTGTTTAGCTATGTTTATGTTTATGTTTATGTTCGTTGTTTAGATATGTTTCTGCTTATGTTTATGTTCGTGTTTTGATATGTTTATGTTCGTACGTTCGCAGTTTCGTCTTGGTTCGTGTGTTAGGATGTCTTAGTTTAATTTCTTATTCTAGGATTGTGTTAAGTAGTATGTGTGCATGATGCCATGATTGCCAATCAAGGATCTTTTTTACCTCTCCAAAATTTTCAAAAACCCACAATGCAAGTAACAAGAAAGGATCCATAGGCTGTTAGATGCTCGGGAATTACAGGCTTGGATAGGTAGGGGTGAGTCACTTCCTTGGTGTTCCAGAAACCAATTCTAGAATAGTCTACCACACACTCATCCGTGAGATCTCCAGGGTATGTCTAGGTTCTGGACCCGACTCACTAACTTTCAACGAGCCTTGGGCGTTTCTAAACACTCAAGTGATGAGACACTGTAGAAAAGAGGATTGTCATCAAGCCCCATATATATAAAGAGAAAAATAAAAAAGGAATTGTGAATAGAATAAGTGGGATCTTCTAGTCGGAATCCCGGGCACAATCCGAGGGGCCTCTCAAAGCCTAATTCCCTGAGCCAACTGGTTGGAGCCATTGACTTCATTGCCTGTTATATGGGACAGAGGATAGAAGTTTCCCACAGCCTAGGGCCCCTAGATTTAGTTGAGTGTTCGGGGTGAAGTTCGAGGGGAACTGAATGCTTGTTGCTCTTAACCAACTAGTGGGGAGTCACCAATGGATTCTTGCTACAGGAACACTCAACTAAAACTTACGGGCACTAGGAATTCGTTCATGAATAGGTAGGTTAGTATGAATACAAAATGGTGCGTTCTTATCCTTTCGTAGTTAGACTCTCTCAAATAGGCAAGTTGAATTCAAGTTTAGGGGTCCTGGAATCGAGTTATATGCTAGAGACCATACATCCAATGCACATAGACTTCTTGGGAAAGGCCATAGAAAACCTAGTAGGTGAGTCACTTGTCAAGCCCAGGAGTCAGTTCGACTAAACATTCTTTGAGTCAGAACAACCTTAAGGATCCTCTAAAATTAGAAACAAAAGCAGGAATGGGATGGGTTTCATTTGATCACCAAATGTACTTCAACTTGTGCATCACCCTCGTAATAAGTTGAGTTTAGTATATTTATTATGTGTGGGTGGTTGAGGTATGTTTCTTGCTTGGGGACAAGCAAGAAGCTAAGTTTAGGGGTGTGATGAGTGCCCAAAAACACTCATTACAAACCCGGGATTTAGCGAGATTTAGGATCGATTTCATATATATATGGTTGTGTTTTGATTACTTCTCTAATATTTAGTTTTATTTGGTTTTTGTAGGAGAAACATTGGAAAATACTAAAAAGGGAGTTGTGCAAGAGGCTTGGAGAAGAGTGGTGTAGAAAGTCAGCCCAACGTTGCGACGTTGCGGGAAAGTCTCAACTAACCTTATCTCTTGGAGAGGCTATAAAAGGAAGGGGAGAATCCAATTGTGGGTGGTCGAAATTTGTTTACAGAGCTAGGTTTGAGGAATTAGAGCTTGGAACAAGGGAAAGAAGACTTGAAGACCGGCCTTTTAGAGAGAGACTTGAAGAACCTGGGAGATCGCCATTCCTTCGATCATTGAAGTTTTCTCTATTCCTATTTTTATGTCTTCTTTGTTCATTTGTATGGGTGAGCACAATGAGGTTTTAATTTGCATTGGTTTAGGGTGTTGGTAGGGTGACCTGAATACTATGTTAAAGTTTTAGCCTTTTATAATTCCATTATCTTTTATATACTTGTTTTACCATTAACTCACGCTGGATGAAATCATATTAATTTCGATCAATCTTAATAATTAAGTTCTTTGTAAGATTGAGAAGTGAATGAAGGGTATACATAGTTAGGTTAGCCTAATAAACTTGGTAATATAGGATTGTCAATGATTAGGAGGCTTAGGAGTTCTTGCACTCTATACCTTTAATGCTTGAGGTTGAACGAGGAAGCGAGAAACCCTAGTGATAAAAGGAGATTTAAGCTGTGCCAAGGAAAGGCTTTGATTACGATAGAGAAGAGCCACCTTGGAAAACACTATATTAGATAATGGAATGGGAATCGACATTACAATTAAGTTATTCAACAACACCAACACCTGGCCTTTCGCATCTTTGATCCTTTTACATTTTGAGCGAACAATTACTTTAAATATTAATTTAATTCGCTTTTGATTCGGTTAGCTACTGCGATTACTTCCAAGTTTGAATATTAAAGATTGCGCAAATTTTGTGCCAACATACTACGATTAAGGTTTTCTATTGGATCGATATCCGTGCCAGGTACACTTATTCGCCCCGACAAGCGTATACTTGTGCGGAATAGGCACTTTGCACTTCTATTTGCATTCCCGCAAAAACACAATCATGGAAACGCCTATCAGAAACGGACTGTGAAGAAGGATTTAAGAGATAATATCCTTTGGAGTCACTCCTAGGGATGACAATATCATCCACATACACTACCAGTAGAATAATACCAAAACTAGAGTTCTTATAGAAGACAGAGTGATCAGACTTACTCTTCTACATGCCAAATGTCTCAATTTCCTGATTGAATTTGCCAAACCAACCACGGAGACTTTGTTTCAAACCATACGAAGATTTTTGAGACGACAAACCTTCCCTATCTCCCCCTGAGCAACAAATCCCAGAGGTTGCTCCATGTAAACCTTTTCCTAAAGATCACCATAAAGAAAGGCATTCTTGATATCAAGTTGATGCAAGTCCCAATCATAAGAAGCGACAGAGAAGTAAATGGCAGATGATCTGACTAGCCGGGAGAAAAGTATCAGAATAATCAACTCCATAAGTATGAGCATAGCCCTTAGCAACAAGACGAGCTTTCAATCTAACAACAGACCCATGAGGATTAAACTTGACTGTAAACACCCAACAACAACCAATAGCCTTCTTGCCAGTAGGTAAAGGCACCAAGTACCACATAAATTTGTCGTTTAATGCCCTACATTTCTAATCATCCGTAACCTTATGTCAACTAGGGGTGAGATAAAGCCCTCCACCCAGGAGCCGGTGTAGGAAGAGATAGAATCAAGAGATGCAATAAAGGAACAAGAGGAAGACGACAAATGGTTATAGGAAACAAACGAAGAGATTGAGTGAGCACACTGACATTTACCTTTACGAAGAGCAATCGAAAGATCATCATTCTAGACTGAATTTGATGACGAAGCAGCCGGTGTTGGACTAGAGACTGGAGGGTTCTAGCACCAAGAATATACCTGAGTAATGGGAGGTTTAACAGAAACGGGAGTTGGAGTAGGAGCCAGTGGAGCCAGTGGAACAGATGAGGAAATAATGTACACTAATAAATCATCACCCTCCCATTGACTAGTAACAGGAGAAGAAAGGAAAAAAGGGGTAGTCTCAAAGAATGTAACATCAGTAAACACAATGTAATGGCGAAGAGTGGGACAATAACACCTATACCCTTTTTTAACACGAGAATATCCCACAAAGATACACTTTAAGGATTTCAAATCTGTTAATAAAAAAATAGGCGGTGGAGACTGCTTTGGCCCAAAAATGTTTAGGGACATCCATTTGGAATAAAAGGGCTCGGGTAGTCTCAAGAAGATGTCTATTCTTTTTCTCAGCTATCCCATTCTGAGAGGGTGTATCAACACAAGAGGTCTGTTGGAGAATCCCATGTTGTAATATAAAGGACTGAAAAGGTTCCGACAAATATTCCTTGGCATTATCACTCCTTAATGTTTGAATAGGGACATAAAATTGAGTTTGAATTTCAGAACAAAAGGCACTAAAATGAGAAGAAAAAAAAAAATCTCAAAATGACTTTTCATTAGATAGAAATCAAGTGATCTGAGAGAACTGTCAGCAAAAGAAGTAGCGTACTTAAACTAAGTAGGGACATAATTTGGATAAGGATCCAAAACATATGAATGAACTAACTCAAAAGGGGCGGAAGCTCATTTATAGACTCTGGGACTCAAATGCACATGATGAAGATTAGCATATTGACATGACTTGTAATTCAATGAGGTGGACTAGAAAATAAGGATATAACTTCTTCAACATAGAGAGAGAAGGATGACCAGAGAAAATATGTAGTTGGATGGTGCTGTGGGAATGACAGTATTTTATTTCTGAGAGGAGAATTCATGTCACTCTACTATCAATCAAACTTTTGAAAAGATCACGAATCAAGTAATAATCAAAAAAACTCTGAATCTGCTAATTAAAATTATAAGTAGAGTTTACTCTGATGAAGTAAAAATTGTTGTGAAGCAGCTCAGCAAGACGAAGTTGTTGTTGAAATTGGATAATTATTTCTTAAGTTACAAAATGTGACCCATCACTAAGGGAGTACTGAATGACGGGAAAGGGTGGCAGCGAACGTAATGAACTGGATTGAATTATTATCTTGTGGTGACTCTGATGATGACAGACTGGAGATGGAAGAAATAAAGCTGGTTGTGCAAACCATAAATGTGAATGGCAGATGGGTGGACGACGTTTACGGTAATGAACAAATTGAAATCTTCAATTTTTATTTTGTAACTTTCTACAATTATGACTTACATGTCCTGGATTGTAACGTAATAATGACGCTGACTCTTTAACTGAGGGTTTTCTTGTTAGTCTACTGTGAAGCATATATCTAACTCAATAAGCCTGCGGAAAATGGAAAATATGGACGAAGAAAAATAGATTAACATAAGGAAAATGACCACATTGCAAAAAAATTACATGTGGAATGATTTTGGATACACTTACCTTCAGCTTGTAAGCTACTAGATCTCCAAAAAATAACGGAAAAATAAAGAAACCCTAGAAAACAAGGGTAGTTGAACACAAAAGAGGGAAAAAGGCACTACTACAAACTTTAGATCAAGAAGAAAAGTAGTTGGGGAGCTTTATTGGTGGTTGGTATTACCAAGGAGTGAGAAGTGTGCTCCTGCCCTCACGCGATTGCATATGGAAGGAGAGGGCGGGAGGAAAAGCCAGCGTGGCAACACATGTGGTTTGTTCTGAGAAGGTCTCATTGATGAGTAGATATGGTGACGACGATCTAGGTTGGAGGGTCACCTACCGGAGATGGGTCATCGGAAAATTCGTTGGAGTTTTTTCATTGGCGATGAAGGTTTTTCCGCGATTTTCCCAAAAAATTTGCCTTTTTTCTGAACAAATTCAAGCCCTAGGCTCTGATACCATGTAATCATAGATAATTGAAGGAAAAATTGTGTATATCATTGATCACAAATAACTGTTTATACAAGACAATCCCTGACCAAATAGGAAAGAATATGAAGTTTCTAACTCGACATGTTTCATTTTCCCGATTAGTTTTAATTCTCTAATCTATAGCAGAGATCATTAACTTAAGTGCCTTGAAACACCTCTTCTGTTTGTTGGATAAAACCGACAATGGGTTAAATAAACCCACTTGGGTTGGATACGGGTATAACACCTCCTACAATCCAGTTACTCATCCACTCCTTTTCTACTATTATGTAGGTGTCATCCCCTCTCCATCCCTTCCCTCCTCGGTTTGTGGTTCAACTATTGTGTCCTTGGTTGAGAAAATGTTATAGGTGCAAGATCCTATGCTAGGGGAATTGAAGCTCTAATTGAGAAAAGCCTGGGATCTTATGCTGCTTACCTCTAGTAGAAGGCATCATGAGGTCCAGTATGTGCTTGAAGCTCTAACCCTAACAATAAAAATCTTTTGCCACACACTATAATGAGAAATTGAGCTATGCTATTATGCCCTACTTCCATTGAAACTTATGTAAGGACAATAGCATATGGTTAACTCTTCCACCATCATCCATCATCCATCCTATATTTTTTATCTCACAACTTCACTTGGTAGTATGCACTACTCCTACATCTCCCTCGATACCACCAAATTTAACGGCTAATATGAAGCTACTAGTGGAGCTAGCAACTATTTTAGGAGTGCCCATGGGTTAATCGCTTTTCTTGATGTCCTAATATAGTGGAAAAAATCTTCCCAATTATAAGGCCACATGGGAATATTTTGATACTATTTAAAATCAATTTCCTCAATTCCATGTTGCAAACAAGGTGGATATTCAAGCTGGGGATGGTGATACACCTCCATTACATTTCACATATGCTAGACAAACCAAGAATGGAGAAGGGATGGCGTTTGGTTGTTCTTTGTTAATTGATGCCGAGTTAGATGCCGTTAAACTACATTAGGGGTAGGGATGGGGCCACTAAAAGGGAAGTTAATTTCTGTAAGTGAAAATTATACCAAGGGTCTAGGAAGTTTGTAGACTGCTTGAATGTATGCTGCCTTGTAGAATATGTGGGTGATTATTCTAGAAGGAGCTAGAAGCATCCAAGTTTGTTATGATGTAAACTGAATTTTTTAGGGTGTTATCCTCTTCTAGAATATTCCTTCATTTATTATATATTTGTATCAGTAGTTTTGTAATTTGGGTGAGATATAAAAAATAAGCTTCCATTACACGTTGGTCTCCCTGTCCATTCCATCCATGGTAGTGCACATGGTATCAGAGCATTTTATGGCTACAACACTGTGATCTATTTTCTTCTTCATTCCTTTTAATCCTATCATTTTTATCATCGATTTTTCCGGGAATGGCTTTCAAATATGGTGAAAACTCCATAGATGACAGAGATCTCGACAATGACGTTGATTTTCTTCAAAACAGAGGATTTAATAAAGGATACGACTCCATTGGTTCAATGTTTCTGCATAACCCTTATCATCCTATATGGTTTTGGTTGCTGCTCCTCTCACCGGATCCAATTACCTTACTTGGAGTCGATCGATGAAGATTGCCTTGATTGCCAAACAGAAGCTAGGCTTTGTCAATCGTAATACGTCTGGCGATATGGATTCAGAAGAATCACGAGAAGGATGGTTCTTGGCTTGAGATAGTATGGTAATTTCCTAGATCCTAAACTCTATTTCCAAAGATATTGTGGATGCATTTCTTTATGCAAATACTGCAAAAGAGTTATGGGATGAACTTGGCGAGATATTTGGAGAATGTAATGGTCCCCTAATTTACCAAATTCAAAGAGAAATAACTTCGATCTCTCAAGGAACAATGAATGTTTCTCAATATTATACCAAATTAAAAAGGGCTTGGGATGAGTTAAATTGTTTGATGCCTGTTCCTAACAGCTCATGCTGACCATGTATTTGTGGAAATGTCAAGGAAGTTGCAAGTATACCTTCCAATAACCAACTCATGTAATTCCTCATGGGATTCAATGAGTCTTTTGGCTTGATGTTCGAAGTCAAGTTCAACCACGCTGGAATCTGCTTCCTTCAGTAAACAAAGTTTACTCCATGGTACTTGGAATTGAAAAACAACGAGAAGTTTCTGATCTCTTCACTGAAAATCTTGAAAATACCACTATGTTTGTCCGATCACCTTTTACCAAACCAGCAGGCCGAAGCCATGGTTATTCTCGCACTGATCTAGTACATCCCAGGGGCTACTAGAATTCGAGTTCATTCTGTGACAAAGGATGGCCGCCGATTACGATTCAAAGGAAACCATTTCGTCATTGTGATTATTGCAATAATGGTCGTATGAGGACACTTGCTTTCGTCTCCATGGCTATCCTGATTGGTACAAAGAATATAAAGCTCGCACATCTTCGCGACTAAGACTCCACTTTCGGACTACTTGTACACCTTTCGGAGACGGTATTACGAATCTGCTGCGCCTCCTGCATTAACCCCATCCAACGTCATTGATGCAACCTGTTTTTCTCATCTTGAACACTTTGCTGGTATTCCTTTAATCTTTGCTTTCACCACTTAAGATTACTTTAATATTGGGACTTGGATAGTGGACATAGGAGCGTCCACTCATATGTGCTCAGATTTTTCTTTACTTGTCAACCCTGCAATCGTGACTAGCCCTATGCATGTATCCTTACCTGATGGTTCCCAAGTCTCAATTCAATACAGCAACACTGTAGTCCTCAGCCCTACTCTTGAGCTCCATAATGTTCTTTACATTCCCACCTTCCAATTTAATCTCCCTTCAGTTCCAAAACTAGCTACTACCTCAAATATTATTTTCAAATTTTATCCTAACAATTGCCTTTTACAGGACCTGAAGACCGAGCACTTAATAGCTGTGGTCAAGCTTGTCAACCATCTCTACATTCTCGATCAATCCAACTTTTAGATTGATTCTACTACCACTACTTTACCTACTTGTAATAATGCCAAAAATGATGGTATATCCCTTCTTTGGCACAAACGCTTAGGTCATGCCTCTTATAGGACAATTCATCACTTACCTATATGTATAAATCTTCCTATACAATCATCTCCTTGTCATGTATGTCCTTTGGCTAAGCAATCTGAACATTCTATAAGAACTATTTCATCTTCAAATTGTTTTGATATTTTACATTGATATTTAGGACCCTTGCAAATTCCATCTCTAGCTGATTACTGATTTTTACTCTTACTATTGTGGATCAAGCTTTAAGCCGACCATGAACTTTTCTTCTCCATCATAAGTCTGATATATTTCACATATTCCCCACATTTCTGACCATGGTTCCTACTCAATTTAAAACCTACGTTAAAACTATTCGTAGTGATAATGGTGGTGAATTCCTTATCACTTGTTTTAAAACCCTTCTTCATTCTTATGACATCATTCACCACCGTAGTTGCCCTTATACTCCGCAGCAGAATGGCGTTGTTGAACGCAAACACCGCCACCTCCTTGACACAACCCGTTCCTTAATGTTCCAAGCTTCCCTTCCTAGTCCATTTTAGGGTCATGCCATTCTCATGGCTACCTCAATTATCAATTGATTGCCTTCGTCTCTTCTCTCTTGGAAAAACCCCTTTGAACGTTTATATCAAAATCCCCCTACTTATGACCTACTTAAGGTCTTTGGATGTCTATGTTTTGCTACCATCACACAACCTCATAGGGATAAATTCAACCCTTATGCCACCCGCTGCATTTTCCTTAGTCTTTCCCCTGGCCAAAAGGCATTTAAGCTCTACGATCTCTCCACGCATAATATATTTGTCTCTAGGGATGTCAAGTTCCATGAGAATATTTTTCCTTTTCAAGACATACCATCACATTCGATTCCTACACCTCTCCCTACCCCACCCTTCTTTGACAATCAAACTTCCCATCCGACCATTTCCTCCCTTCCCTCTTCCCACCCAACACCAATTATTACATCCCCATCTCCTACACCTATTATTCCTACCCCATCTCCTACTCTTGCTAACCCACCCTACTGCCCCACATAATCCATGGCTCCACGATGCAACACCCACCTTCGAACCACCCGGGCTTGGCTATAAGACTTTGAGGTCCACTTTGCTTCCACTCTAGCTAGTGCTCAGTCTCAAGCTACTGTTCCTTCTACTTTACATCCCATCTTTGGCCCATCTTATGTTTCCTTTTCGGAAAACATCTCCTCTATTTCTGAACCTACTTCCCATAAGCAAGCTTCTAATGACACACGCTGGCTAGGCCATGGAGATTGGACTTAATGCATTGGAACAAAACCAGACTTGGGATCTTACTTATCTCCCTCCTGATAAGTCTCCAATTGGATCTAAATGGGTATACAAAACTAAACTTTACCTTGATGGTACTGTCGATAGATTTAAAGCACGATTAGTAGCTAAAGGCTACCATCAAATTGAGGGTATTGATTATAATGATCTGTTTTCTCTGGTGGCTAAACTTGTTACTGTGTGATTATTCTTCACCATTGCTACTACCAAAGCTTAGCCCATTCATCAACTTGACATAAACAATGCTTTCCTTCATGGTCATCTTCATGAAGAAGTCTACATGCTTCCTCTTGATGGCTGCTAAAAATTTTACAGTTGAGTATAATAGGTTTGTCATTTCTTTATGGCTTAAAACAAGCCTCACGCCAATAGAATCTAGAATTTTGTTCCAAACTTACTCAATTTGGTTTTGCTCAATCTACACATGATCATTGCCTCTTCATCAAGCGCTCTTCTAAATCATTTTTGACACTGCTAGTTTATGTTGATGACATGCTCATTACTGGAACTAATGAGGTTGACATACTGCATGTTAAAAGATTTCTTCATTAAGTTTTCAGCATTAAGGACCTTGGCTACGCTAAGTAATTTCTTGGATTAGAGATCGCCTGCAGTCCTGAAGGCATGTTCCTATAACAATGAAAATATGTGTTGGATATCCTAACTAATGTTAGCCTCCTGCATGTCTGAACCGCCTCTGCTCCCATGCGAAGAGGCCCTGAATTCTCTCTGAATTCTCCTCATGGGTGAGCACGTAGTTACCAACGACTTATTGGACGACTTTTAACTGTTACCATGACATGTGCCGATATCACATTTGTTCTTCAGTAACTCAACCAACACGTTTATGCTCCGCGGGAAGCCCATTGGGATGCAACTCTTTATCTACTCTCCGTTATCGGCTCTCTCCGGCCTCTTGGTACTTTGCCTCCGGCGGTAATGACCTACATTTATCGAAACTATTGTGATGTTGATTGGGCCTCTTGCTCCGAGACTAGAAGATCTCTTACGAGATATTGTATCTTCCTTGGTCAGACACTTGTATCTTGGAAAACTAAGAAGCAAGCCACTATTTCTCGCTCCTCGGCTGAAGCTGAATATCGGAGCCTTGCTTCCACTGTTTGTGAGCTCTTACGGATATCATATATACTTCACAATTTTGATATCACCGTTCCTCTTCCTATACCTATTTGGTGTGATAATCAAGCAGCCCTCCATATTGTTACTAACCTCATTTTTCATGGCGCACGAGCACTTGGATCGCGATTGCCACCTTGTTAGAGTGATCGATTTAAACTGGCTTCATTCACCTGACATATTCATCTCAATTCAGAGTGGCAAATTTGTTTACCAAGGCTTTGGCTACTCCCTAGTTTAGTTTTCTATGTTCCAATTTAGGGTTGTTCGACCCTTCCCAACCCCAACTTGAGGGGGGGCTATAGAATATGCAGGTTGTGACACTCCCGACCCACCACCCATGTGCGATGTAGGGTGAGGGTGTCCTGTTCATTTTACCTGTACACTATAACCCATTCATTCATACACTAATAAGCATGTATCTTGAGATATATTCTGTAGCGGCGGAATTTCAAAATATATTCAAGATCCACAAATGGGAGTGTTCGAATTATACATAAACTTTACATTTGTTTACAAATAACAAAAAGAACATTACATATACAAAATAGACCAAAAAGTCTTCCGATGGGCATCTAACTATGTGTTGACCTTGGATACTGATGAGGGTTTTCCGGTCTTCTTGCCTCTGCTTCCTTACCTACACAGATGAAAACCCGTGCTAAGCTTTACGCATAGTGGGAATAAACTCGTGGACGACCACCAACACGGATCATCACACTTCTATACACATGCATATACATCTAACATATCATATCATTTAAACATACTTATACGTATCTCATATTTACTTATCATATTATGTTACATTTCTTATCAACATTCATATACATTTCCTATGTCATATTCAAGTTATTTGTTTTATGTTTTATGCTTTCATAAACCTTAGAAGTGGATAAAGGAAACTATAAGAGCCCGAAGGCGCTGTACTCACTATACGATATAGTAGTCTATAAGAACCTGAAGGCGTTGTTATCATTATGCGAGACAATGACCATCTATAAGGGCCCGAATGCACTGTTATCATTATATGAGACAATGACCATCTATAAGGGCCCGAAGGCGTTGTAATGACCCAAACGGGGCCAACTGATAGTATGCTGCAGACTTTTTTTCCCCTAATAAGCATGGTCATCTATCCCCTCAACCAGGTTCTAAGCAGACAATCCATGTGTATTTTATGTTCAGTACATATCTCATATTCCCGAATAATATTGTCATCTGGTAATTATATGCGATATTTACAATCATTTATTCGTATTTTTGCATTTTTCATATCTCATTATATGCTTGAATAACTATGGTTAGCATGTATGCTTATGAGCTATTTACTATCATTCCAATTTCATTAAGTTATATATGGATGGATTCTAGACTCAAAGGGCTTTCCATATAGTCCAAAAACATCCAAAACGGAATTCAGACAATAAATTATGACCGTCCGAAGTTGGAGGCTTCCCATGAACAGTGACTATGAGCAGAACCAGCAAGTCCTACTATTTTTCATGATTTCTGGACCTAATATGAGTTCCAATATCATCAATATATATATGGATGGAGTTTAGACTAAAAGGGCTTTCCATAGAGTCCAAGAACATCCAAAACGGAGTTCGGACGAAGAAATTATAGTGTCAGTGAAGGCTTCCCACCATGAGCAGTGACCACGAGACGAGTCTGGGGCCTACTCTTTTTCATGATTTATGTACCTAATATGAGTTCCAATATCATCAAGCCATATATGGATGGATTCTAGACTCAAAGGGCTTTCCATAGAGTCCAAGAACATCTGAAACGGAGTTCGGACGAAGAAATTATGACAAAGACAAAAACATGGGTTTTAGAGAAATTTTGACAGCATCTCCCCTAAAACCCCAATATTTCCTTAATGAAAATATTCCTCAATTGAGGATTACAATCAACCAACCCAAGTCCAAAACACAACCAAACAATTCCCCAAAACACATATGGGAGACATGGTTTGCTAACCCCACATCCTACATAATTAATTGGAGTTGGGAACACCTAGTAAAAAATTTGGGAATCCATACTTAGTTTCCATCTGACACTAATCAACCATTAAACCAAACCAAAACAACTCCAAATCTAGTCTAAAACTGCCAAACACCACCAATATACCAAGTAGGGTTCTTTTAGACCCAAATTCATAAAAAAGAAAAATGGGTTTATGGTTTGATTTTTCCATACAAAAGTCTAAAAGTCCAATAATCCATACCAAAATCATAGTTTTCATACTAGTGTACAAAAATTCATACCTTTCTTGGCTTTCTTCTCTTCTTCCTCTTCTTCCTCTTCTTCTTCTCTTCTCATCTTCTTCTCCTACCTGTATGAGCTCTCTTATACTATACAAAAATCCATACCTTTCACTAACAGTACTTGCTTATTCCGTAACTATTTCACCTCTCGAGCCAGAATAGCTTTCGGCTCTTCATCATATGACAAATCTGCTTGTACTTACACATCCTGCATTGGTAGTATGTACGACTCATCAAAGCAGTATTTTTGAAGCATCGACACATGAAACACATTGTGTAATTTGGCTAACTCCAGAGGGAGTGCCAAACGATAAGCCACAGGGCCAATTCGTTCCAAAACCTTATATGGCCCTATGAACCTCGGACTAAATTTTCCCTTTTTACCAAACCGTAGAATTTTCCTCCACGGAGATACTTTCAAGAAGACCTTGTCTCCCACTTCATATGCAATGTCTCTCCTCTTCAAATTGGCATAAGATTTTTGTCGATCACTAGCCGCCTTTAACCTTTTCCAAATAACCTACACTTTCTCTTATGTATATTTCACTATGTCTGGACCAATCACTTTATGCTCATTTAACCGTCCAACACACGGAAGTTTTATTTTCGGCCCTTACAAAGCCTATTATGGTGCCATACGTCTTATTTAAGCTATTGTTATAGGCAAATTCCATAAATGGAATATACCTATCCCAACTTCTCGAAAATTGCATGACACAACCTCGAAGCATATCTTCAAATACTTGAATCAACCTCTCTGATTGTCCATCTGTTTGCGGACAGAATGTTGCATTAAACTTCGGCTTAGTGCCCAAAGCTGACTGTAATTCCTTCTAGAACCTTGATGTAAAATGCAGATCTCTATCTGACACAATAGATAACGGTACACCATGCGATAAATCTGATCTCACTCCACATGCTCGCCCGATAGTCAATCCGCCGAATGATCCCATCGACCCGATTATAAAATGGGCTGACTTTGTGAGCTTATCAGCAATCACATCCAAGCGAGTCATAGCCTGTATGTGAGGGGAAACCTAACACACAAAATCCATGGTAATGTTATCCCACTTCCATTGGGGGTGGAAGGGGATTTAACAAACTTGTTGGCACTTAGTGTTCAACTTTGATTTGCTGACATGTCAAACACTTAGACACATACTCAGTTACATCTCTTTTCATTCCTTTCCACTAATAAAACTGTTTCAAGTCCTGGTACATCTTATTGCCTCCAGGATGCATGGTAAATATCGTATGATGAGCCTTAAATAGCAACTTTTTCTTTGGGTCTTTATCATCTGGCACACATAATATGTTCTGGAAAAACAAACTTCCAGCTTCTTTCACTGAAAACTCGGTCTCGTCACCATCTCTAACCATTTGTAACTTTTTCTATAGCTCTTAATCATTTTTCTACGCATCTATAATCATTTTCTTTAAAATGGGTTGCGCTTCTAGTTGAGCTAACATAGCTCCATCATCCGCTAGTTTCAAATCACTGTACTGTAGTGCATTGCTACCATTGTCTTTCAGCTTAAAGCATTGGCTACTACATTAGCCTTTCCGGGGTGGTAGTCTGTAATCTGAGTCTTAAAATCTTGAATAAGTAATCAAACCACCTCCATTGTCTCAAATTTAACTCTTTACATTAGCAAGTACTTGGGACTCTTATGATCAGTGTAAATTCTACACTTTCCGTATAACTAGTGTCGCCATTTTCAAAGCAAACACTACCGCAACCAACTTTACTTAGGTCATGAGTAGGATAGTGTTCATGTGGCTATTGTGCGGGCGCCTGCGCCACCACTTTTCCCATCTTGCATTACTGCATCCCAAATAATGCACGAAGCATCACCTTACAAAGATATACTTTTTCCGTGAGCTAGATTAATCTTGGTGCTTCAACCAGCATCCTTTATTTGTTCAAAACTATTCGACATTTGTCGTCCACTCAAACTTTATTCCTTTCACGGAAGTAACTTGGTGACGGAGAAGCTATGACAAAAACTCTCGTCTATAACATGCTAGGCCCAAAGAAACTTCTCACCTCATTAACATTTCAGGTGGTTTCCAGTCCGCAAGGCCTGACCTTTGTAGATTAAACTCTAATGCCCTCCGCTGACACAATATGGCCTAAGAAGGAAACTTCCTTTAGCCAAAAATCACATTTGTTGAGCTTAGCATATAACTTCTTTTCTCTTAGCGTCTGCATGACTATTTTAAGATGTTGTTCATGTTCTTGTGCATCCTTAGAATACACCAGGATGTCATCAATAAAGACCACTACAAACTGGTCCACATAGGGTGAGTGTATTATTAAATCCATGAATCTTTGTGGTCGTTAATTGGCCCCAAATGTCACATTGCAAAAAACTCATAATGGCCATATCGGGTTCTAAATGCGGTTTTCGGCACATATACTTCCTTTACTCTCAACTAATAATATCCAGATCGTAGGTTGATCTTCAAAAAGACACCCGCTCTTTTCAACTGATCAAAAAGATCTTTGATTCTCGGCAATGGGTACTTGTTTTTCACTGTCATCTTATTGATCTTCCGAAAATCGATGCACATCCGTAGAGTACCATCTTTCTTTTTCACAAATAAAATAGGTGCCCCGGCGAAACACTGGGTCGTACAACCCTTTATCTAAAATCTCTTGTAGCTGAACCTTTAACTCCTTCAACTCTGCTGGAGCCATTCCGTAAGGTACCCTAGACACAGGGGCTGTTCCTGGCATAATTTCTATGGATAAGTCCACCTCCCTCTCCAAGGAATTTTTGGTAACTCTTTAGGAATACTATGGAAATTCACTTACTACGAGGCTTTCACATGACTTGACCTCTCTTGGAGTCAAGTATCAAGGCTAAGAATGCCTCACATTATTTTCTTATAAATCTCATCGCCTGAATGGCTGAGATCACATTGGACATTACGCTGGATCTAATGCCCTGTATTATCACCTCAGATTGATCAGAGCATCTCAACACTACTATCTTTGTCCCTGATCTGAGTAAAACAGAATTGTTTAGTCAACCCGATCATTAGAATCAAGTGAGCTCGGAATGGTAAGGGTTTCATCAAATCGATGAGAAACTCTCTTGCCCATATAACAATGGGAGCAGCATTCTGTATCCTTCTTCACACTAACGTGTACCCCAAGCAGACCAGTCACATGCATGTTATATGCTAATTCTCCATTGTTGGTACTTTATTGAATACATGCTCGTACACATATGAATGAGTGAGTCGGGATCGATCAATGCATGCATCTCAATATCATATAAAAGAAAATATACCAACTATAACCTCGGGGCATCCGATCCTCCACGAGCCTTCATAGCATATCTTTCGTCTTTGGTGCTTTAAATAGGCGTAGGACAATCCACTGTCTCTGAAAGTAGTATATAATCTTACCCAATTTACATCTTTGAGATGGCCCTTTCTGACCCCTACCTCGATTCTGAGTCAAAAGTGGGTGCTGAGATCTTCCTACGCCACTTCCTTGTTCGAGCTTCCTAGTATCCACCCCGACTCTCGGGGACACTGTGCTATCAAATACTCAAGGCTTCCACACCGGAAACACCCTCTTGTCAACCTGCAAACACTGAGATATCGTCTATGTGGCTGGTGCACTCTGGTATTTGCCACAATCTGACTAAAGCACCTCTGCCGTGCTGAATGTTGTTGTACCTCCTATCTTCTATCTTGGCAGACCTGTGCCATTTCTGACGAATATCTCTATTCTTACCAGAAAGGAGAAGGCTCCTTTTGAGAACTTCTTCTTTTGAGACTTTTCTTTGTTGCTGGTTTCTAGTCTCTCCACTTTCATTGCAGCTTGGACTAACTGATAAAAGTTCACCTGTTGGAGAGAGTCACGAGGTCTTGAAACTAACCTCTTAGTGGAATCATGTAGTCCATCTTCAAATTGCCTACACCGAAATGCCTCGGCGAGGACCGCTTTCGGTGCATATTTGTTGAACTCTTTCTCATACTCAACCATAAATAAGTTCCTTTTCTTCATATTCAGGAACTGTTTCCACTTGGACTCCTTATACATGTCTATAACATACTTTGCCCTGAACTCTTGGACAAAGTTCCCATGTCATAGGTTGGAATCCCTGGACTTTTGAGGCACCAGTTTCCACGATCATATGCCTCGATGGTGAGGGCGCACATGATGCTCTACGATCGGAGGGCATTTAACCTCTTATAATCTGGCACATAGCTTACAGCTTGAGTCGAGAACTTTCATTGACTTTTCCATGCTTTCATTACATGGGTCCTCTACTCAATGTCTTCTTACTATGTCTATTGGAGCTTTAGGAGTGGTCAATCTATCCAATACCCAAGCCATGTCTTGCGATATTCTCAGCAAGGAAGCTATGAACCATGGGTACATTACTTTAGGCTCGAGAAGTTGATATCTTATTCCTTGGGTTAACACTCTCAACGGCTTCTTGAGTAGTCCATCTATATAAAACACAAGGACATCCACATCAGAGGTCAGCACATTATAACATATGCATGTTTATCATATAATATCTGAGGTTTTAAAACTTGTCGAAATGCAAACCTAGGCTCGTGCTAACTAACCTGTGACACCCTCGACTCACGTGTAGAGGCTGAGGAATGTCGCTCAAACTCTTCCCACAGTACACTATAACCTGTTCATTCATATACTAATAAGCATGTATCTTGAGATATATTCTGTAGCTACAGAATTTCAAAATATATTCAAGATCCACAAATGGGAGTGTTCGACTTATACAAAAACTTTACATTTGTTTACAAACAACAAAAAGAATATTACATATACAAAATAGACCAAAAAGTCTTCCAGTGGGCATCTAACTATGTGTTGACCTTGGAGACTGATGAGGGTTGTCCGACCTTCTTGCCTCTACTTCCGTACCTACATGGATGAAAACCCGTGCTAAGCTTTACGCTTAGTGGGAATAAACTCGTGGACGACCACTAACATGAATCATCACACTTCTATACACATGCATATACATCTAACATATCATATCATTTAAACATGCTTATACATATCTCATATTTACTTATTATATCATGTTACATTTCTTATCAACGTTCATGTACATTTTAAGTATGTCGTATTGAGTCATTTGTTTTATGTTCGTACTGCACGTAAGCGCTAGAAGTGGATAAAGGCCTCAGGGCTCAAGAAAGGCGTTGTACTCACTGTACAGAGAGCAGTCGAGTCTATAAGGGCCAGGCGCTGTTATCATTAGACAATGGCCTATAAGAACTGAAGGAGTTGTTATCATTATGCGAGACAATGACCATCTATATAAGGGCTGAGCGTAATGACCCAAAGGGCCATTGATCGATTATGATGCGGACTTGTTTTTCCACTAATAGGCATGCCCATCTATCCCTACCGGGTTCTAAACAGACAATCCATGTGTATTTTATGTTCAGTACATATCTCATATTCCCGAATAATTATTGTCATTCGGTAATCATATGTGATATTTACAATCATTTATTCATATCTTTGCATTTTTCATATCTCATTATATGCATGAATAACTATGGTTACCATGTATGCTTATGAGCTATTTACTATCGTTCCAATTTCATCAAGCTATATATGGATGGATTAAATGAAGTTCTTTGTAGAGTCGAGAGCATCCAAAGCAGTTGGACGAAGAAATTATATTGTCAGAAGTTGGAGGCTTTCCATGAATAGTGACTACGAGCAGAACCAGTAGGGCCTACTCTTTTTCATGATTTCTGGACCTAATATGAGTTCCAATATCATCAAGCTATATATGGATGGATTCTAGACTCAAAGAGCTTTCCATAGAGTCCAAGAACATCTGAAATGGAGTTTGGATGAAGAAATTATGACCAGGGTGTATGGGTTTTGGAGAGATTTTGTGACAACTCTAAAAACCCCAATATTTCGCTAATACAAATATTCTTGATTGAGGATTATAATAATTAACCCAAGTCCAAATCACAACCAAACAATTCTGAAACACATATAGGGGAAGACTTATGGTTTGCTAACCCCATCCTACACAATTAATGGGTTAGGAGAGTTTCCTAAGTCTTAAAAATTTGGGGAATCCATACTTAGTTTCCATACAACCCCAAATCAACCACAAAACCAAACAAAAACAACTCCAAATCTAGTCTAAAACTGCCAAATACCACCAATATACCAAGTAGGGTTCTTTTAGACTCAAATTCATAAAAAAAATGGGTTTATGGTTTGATTTTTCCATACAAAAGTCCAAAAGTCCAATAATCCATACCAAAATCATAGTTTCCATACTAGTGTACAAAAATCCATACATTTCTTGGCTTTCTTCTCTTCTTCCTCTTCTTCTTCTCTTCTCCTCTTCTTCTCCTACCCGTATGAGGAAAAGACCAAAAATGGGATATTTTTGGTCTTATTCCCTTTTTATATTTAATTTTCCTTTTATTTGCACTTAGATCCTCAAAGTCCCCTTTATTTGCAAATCAAGTTATGCATATTTAGCTTTAGCCTATAACCTTCTTATCTTATGACTTTTGTGTCTCGTCTTAACAAATTACAAATTTACCCTTGTATACAAATTCCGGGTTTTGAATTTTCTCACTTGGCAAAATAATAATTGCGAAAAATTTAAAATGCACTTATAATATACCCTAAATATGTTTAAAAACGACTAGGGTGTATTTCAAGGTGTTACACGGGTGATTATTCTAGAAGGAGCTAGAAGCATCCAAGTTTGTTATGATGTAAACCGAATTTGTTAGGGTGTTATCCTCTTCTGGAATATTCCTTCATTTATTACATATTTGTATAAGTCATTTTGTAATTTGGTGAGATATCAAAAATAAGCTTCCATTACACATTGGTCTCCCTGTCCATTCCATCCATGGCAATGCACATGCCTTACCTATGATTTTTTTTTTCCCTGGTCAATACAAGTTTTGGAATATTCTATTGTTACTAGAGCTAGGTTTTGGAGTAAGGTGCAGGAATCTTAAAAGTGTGCTTTTTCAAATTAATTAGATCATCTTAGTTTTGGCATCCATTATGCATTTAAGATCAATTCGTCCCCACATGATTACAACCTTTTTGGTTTTGAGAGGACTAGAAGCATTATATCTTGAAACTTTTCTTTACAAAAATTAGGGGTTTGAAAAAATTTTATACATCACTACATAAAAATCTAAAGAATGACTAGGAATAATTCCTAAATAAAAACTTGATAGGTTATTCTTCCAAGGTATTTCTTTTCTATTTTGTTGAGTAACAATTGTTTCTTTTTTTCTTTTCGTAATAGGTAAACTTCTATCCCTGTAGACTTATTCCTAGAACCTCTACAAACCCTCTCCATCCTTTTACCACTTGAGTCAAGTCTTCAATGGTTTTTTGTCATGTAGCACATTGTTAAAAGTATAATAAAAACACTTTTTTTTTTCATTCTTATTTGTTCATATCCAAAACACAAAGTAATCATCCTTAAAAATGTTTCTTAGACACACCACAAGCAGAACTACAAACTAAAAGTCTACAACCAAAATCACTTCCAAACATACTCTACATTTATTCTCACGTAAGTCTCAAAATAGTGTACTTGAAAGCAACATATGCTAGGAACTCATTGTATTGTCAAATGTCATACAAAGCAAGTCATTTCCTTCATTGTTTTATAGTATAAATAAACAAAAATATTGAAAAGTCTGATATTTTACACACCATTGATTTCTCAATCACACTTATATGCATTGGCATACACCTCTCATCAAAAGCACAG
The DNA here is from genome assembly GCA_016808115.1 of Tetrastigma voinierianum. Classification (NCBI taxonomy): domain Eukaryota; kingdom Viridiplantae; phylum Streptophyta; class Magnoliopsida; order Vitales; family Vitaceae; genus Tetrastigma; species Tetrastigma voinierianum. Next base: position 691,328 of record JAEQBH010000260.1, on the reverse strand, counting down.
CTAGCTGAAATGATTTAAAAAACAAAATCAATTTTGGATAATATATTTAGATATTGTAACATGTATGAAATAAATGTTAAGAAAAAAGTAGTTTAATTCATGAAGGTTAAAAATATGTGGCTAATCCCTACCCTTTGAAGAATATTTGACTACAAAACAGAATTCACCAACGGAAAGAGGAAATGACAATGATGACTCGAACTTGTAGCTTCACATGGTGATGGTGATGGCAAAGGTGATGAAAAGGAAATGTATGAGGCTGATTAAGAACCTACATGATCATTAACATTTAATTAAGTGATTCGTTAACATAACAATGGGAATTAGCATTTGCTTTTAAAACATCACTCTGAAACCTATCATTTAAGTTGATTTTGAACACTAGGTCTCGATGTTCAAAGTCATATACCTAATTATCTTCTTTCCTATCCAATAAACCTTTTTCATGTATCATGAAACATTGAATTAACCTTCATTAGTGTTAGAGAGAAAATGAATACTATATTCTCATTAATTTACAAAGGAGGAACATACATATTTATACTCTAGTGTTAGGGTAAAAAGGAAACAAAGTTAGAGTCTAATTAGGAGACTAAAGAGATAAGGAAAAGAATCCTAAATGGATTAAGAGACTCAACCTTAACGCTTCCCCTCAAGCTGGAGCATATAGGTCAAAAGCACCAAACTTGTCACATATATATTTTATCCTATGACCTCTAAGAGACTTAGTGAAGATATCTACTAGTTAGTTATTAGAGTTGAGAAAACTAGTAGTCATGCATCCCGATGCAATCTACGCTCTGATAAAGTGGAAATCCACTTCGATGTGCTTAGTCCTTTTATGCAAAATTAGGTAAGATGTGTGAAACCCCCGGAAGATCTAGATTTCTGAGGAAGGGTAAAATGGTAATTTTGGTCAAAAATCCATAATTTTTCTAGATATCGGACGATGAAACGGACTTCACCGTTTGAATCATCTCTCGAAATCTAGCTACCACATCGAATTTCATCGAATTCTGAGATAGTTGGAATTTCACGTTTTTCGAGACACCGAGAGTAGTACGGGACACTTAACCTAAGATGAATGGCTCACTGTGTGCCACGTGTCAAGTTGAGAGCAAGTCAAACATTGAGCTCAAGTGTGGGCCATAGGAGACATGTGGCCTCATGTGTGGATGAAATCGAAGTGAGATGGATAAGGGATAAGGTGTAATCCAAGGTAGCCACTAAGAGGGCGACATGTGGCAAGAGAGAGAAGACAATTCTCTTAACCCAACCGGTTTGGGGAGAAGGGAAAGGAAAAAGAGAGAGGGAAAGAAGGAGAGAGTTTTAGAGAGAGAGAGTCTACCTTATCTCTAGATTTTTCGGCAATCGGTTAGTCGAATCCCGGCAATACAAGAGGCAAAGTTGATCCCCACTACAAGAGTTACGTGTGGGTACCAACATTGTGGAGTTTCGACAACTCCATGAGGTAAGGGTCTTCTCCTACTTGGTTATTTCTTGTCTAAAAATCCATGAAATGATTTTGGGTGTTGTGAGGCCGGAAATGGCCATGGATTCTCGGTTGCATGAAGTGGAACCAATGCTTGATGAGAGGGTCGTCCATGGACAGCCCATAGACTGATTTGGGACTGGTAAAAAAAAACAGTCCGAATTGCTTGTTGGACCGAAATTGTCCATGTGAATTTGTTTGAATTAGATAGCATGATATTGCTTAAAATGAATGGCTTGGAATGTGTGTGGAAAATGATTTGTTAATGCATGCAAAATTGATGTGCAAACATGATTGTTTGAATTATATGAAATATAATTGGGTATGAGCCATTAGAGTTGGATATATGAATTAGCATCATTGCATTCATGTGCGATGACCATAGGTCGAATTGTGGGTGCACGGCGTGGTTGTTCACTACTCTTGGTGAATGTGGGTTGAGTTTGTCTTTGGGACTACGTTCAATAAAGACTCATAGTTCTAATCATAAAATGAAAAGTAATTAATGTGTGTTGGGCGAAGCAAGAAAGGGGTTGTTAGTCCCCTTAGTTGAAAAGTTTTGTGTGGGTGTAAGAGACCCACGGTGTGAGCCTAAAGTTTTGTATGGGTGTGAGAGACCTGCGGTATTATTCAAAAAGTTCTGTATGGGTGTGAGAGACCTGCGGTGTGATCCGAAAAGTTATGTGTGGGTGTAAGAGACCCGCGGTGTAAACCGAAAGGTTCTATTGCCCAAAGAAAACACACGATCATGATTATCACTTAGAGTTCGAGTTGGTTGATAGGAGTTGGGGTTGACTCGGGATTAGTTACCCAGTATACTTAGCATTGGGTGTTGGTGGTAGACAATGGCTTTCGATATATGGTGTCGTTAATTTACTACCGATGTGATTATCCACCTGGCATAAGCATGTGTGAAGGAGTCGGTGAGTGACTCGGGATATGGGCATGAACACATCTCATGTATGATATACGTCATTCCATGTGTGAATTGTAAATTGTATGGAATGTGGATGTTTGTGTTGTACCATTGCATGTGCATTTTTTAGGTGGGAGTAATACGGTAGAGGAATTCAACTATTAGGCATTGTGCCCGTCGTGGGATCCCCTTTTAGGTGCAGGTATTCGAGACGGCTCGCTCAGAGGCTGCTTTTGAGAAGAAAGCCGACATGTGGCTGTGATTATATATTATGTAAAACTTGTAAGAAACATTCTGATTGATACAACTTCGTATAAGAGTGTAATTAACTCTTGAAACTATTGCAATATAGTTGGTTATATTTTTGGTGAGTATGGATGTATGGGCCCGACGTGGCCATTTTTACTCATGTTTGAGTCTTGGGTAGAGAGACACTCATTTGTGGCATTGAGACACTCAATGGCTACATGTATTTCGCGAGTTGACAGGTTATCAACGGACCCCCGGGTCGAGGTGTCACAAGATGAAATATGCAAGGCGACTTGATTATCACATAGAATCTTCATATGTTTCCCAAATCTTAGCTCTTAGAGGTGATGCTTCGACCATATGAGTTCACATGTTGCTAAGGCCATAGCTCGATACTCGGCTTCAACACTAGATCTGGCTACTACATCTTGTTTTATTACTCTTCCAAGATATTAAGTTGCCTCGATAAACATGTATCGATGTAGAACATCTCTATACATGGGTGAAACACCTTCGGTTGCATCCTTTATGGTCAACAATCTGGGTATGACCTCTATTCTCATACAACACCCCTTGACCTGGTGTTCCTTTTACATAACGGAGAATACAAACTGCAGCATCCCAATGGCTATCATAAGGTGATTGTAGGAACTGACTAACTATACTCACAAGAAAACAAATGTTCGGCTGAGTGATACTGAGATAGTTCAGTTTACCTACAAATCGTCGATATCTCTATGGATCTCGTAGAGGCTCCCCCTGACTTGGTACAAGATTGACATTCGGATCCATAGGAGTGTCTACAGGCTTACAATCCAACATACTAGTGTCTACCAATATATCCAAGGTATACTTCTTTTGAAAAATAACCACTCCGGAATTAGATTGAGCTACCTCAATGCCTAGAAAATACTTGAGTTTCCCCAAGTCTTTTGTTTGAAAGTGGCTGAAGAGGTGTTATTTGAGTTTTTGAATACCATCCTAATCACTGCCTACCAGTCCACTTTGGATTGCAATTTTAGTAGGGTTAGGCTTCATTATTACGGCTCTAATAAAACTCAGGCCTAAGGTCCTGCTCGAATTGTTTTTAATATATTTTAACATTTTAACTTCAAATATAAATTGAAAACATAAAAATATACTAAAAATGAAATTAAATTTTGTTTTGTATTGATGCTTTCAACGGCGGAAACGGCGTCTTTGGATTTCTTTAAGGTCGATCCGGCCGACTCACGGATGTTGGACTCTCTGTAAAAACAAGAAACGAAAAGGATCGACGGGGGCTCGCCCGTTGCCTCTCCGATGCCTAAGTCAGTTCTTTTCGATGGAAGAAAAGATCAACTGCTTAGGGAATGAAGTTTTGGGCATATGTCTACGTACCTTTCACCGATGGGGTGGCCTGGTATTTATAATGGATGATCATGATAACTTTCCTAGTTGGATGATGACATAAGATAAGTATCACTCTTGTTTGGAGGATGATACGATATTCCCAGTTAGGTGCGGGAGATTTTCTTTCCTTATCGTGCTTAGATTAATAGGGATAATTGATGGGCAATAGTGGAAAGTATCCACGAAAGGTTTCTTTGATTGGTGGAGATTGGGTGTTTTCCTTTAATACAGATTCCTTGGGCTACTAGTCTTTTAAAGGGGCGAGTTGGGCCCTCGTTTCGGGCCTGCATTTGGGGGATACCATTAAGGGTCTATTGCTAGTACTGGGCCAGTTTTTAGTCCCGATGTTTGGGCTTGCGTCTTAGGCCTGCGCGCCTATTATTTCAAACCCCATCAGTTGCCACCCCAGCCTTTGACTAAGCAAGAGTAGGCAAGGGCTATATCGCTTCTCGGATCAAGCGTGATATCCACATGGCTACTTAGGAAGGGTTTGATTAGGGCTTTTTCACTGTCCCACATCTTGTGATGTGATGGATTCTCGATTTTCGCGTTTATTTCGGCTGTGGCTTTTAGCTTCCTTAAAAACGCCCCTTGACCGTTTGCACTTTGTTCCCCTGTTCTTGAAGCTTTTTTGCCTCTACAATTTTGTGCTTCATTTTTTCTTGAATCTTGTTCATTGGTGTTGGGTACGCTTTTGGTGGTCACGATCATACCCTTTGCTTGAAATTTGGTGTCCCTCGTCTTGTTTTCTGGCCTTAGTACGTATTTTCTTCTCTCTGTCTTTTTGGTTTCGAAGTCTTGCGAGGTTCTAGGGCGTGCTCGGTTAGGATTTTTCATTTTATTCGATTTCTCCTTTTTCCTTGCTTGACCCTGCGTACCTCCATGGGTCCTGGTCGCTCCTACATTTTGTGCACCAGGGACTGTCGCCGAGCATCTAGTTCGGGCGGGTGGCGGAGGCGACAATTTGGCTATGGTAGTTCACGGGCTGCCGGGGGCCTCCTTTCCCCTTGACGAGGGCGAGGCGAAAATTAATGAAATTTGGTATCCTAAGCGGCTCACGAATATTTGGGGCTACCATACAAAATCTTGAGGCGGAGTGGGACCGGTCGGGTCGAACTGCTTTGTACGGTGAGATCTTTGTGGCACAGTATGGGCCTATTTACGGATCGAGGTTTGGTGTCTGACGTCTTGACCTGGCGTCAAGTGTTTAAGATGGTGTGTGTGCTTTTTTTTTTTTTTTGAGGTGGCGTTCGAGAACGGTCTCTATTTCCCCTTGCACCCTTTTATAAAAAGGGTTATGCAGCATTTCAACGTCTGCCCTCGGCTCTGAAACTTCTAGAGATTACGGGTGGAGGTATTAGTTGTTTTTAGGGACAAAGGCCTGGGTGTTCCCAGTATTGCCCTGCTCTTAGACTTCTTCAGTGTAAAGGAGGCCTCCGAAGGCTTTCTTTATATCTCTAAGCGCTCTAGCACCAAGTTGATTATTTTGGACCTTCCATCTTCACACAAGTTCTGGAAGGAGCAGGTGTATTTTGTTAGTGGTGTCATTAGAGTACAATGCTTTGATCGAGGACACACTTGGCATTCACTGCTTAGATGCGGACTACCCAGAGAACTACGTGAGCTCTCCTTCGTTCTGGTTTGTCTTAGTCTTCAGAGGTCACAGGATATTTCTGACATTGCTTTGGTCGGATGGCCTTCAGGTGCTCGGCAGATCTGATCAGGATGGGAGGTGACGGGCGGTGAAGTGCGCCCTGCGTGCCTATTTCGAGCTCATCAGGTCGGATATTCCTGGTTCATCTGGTGCGAGGTTTGCCCAACTTCCTTTTCTGAGATCTTCCCCTCTTTCCGCCATGAAGCCTCCTATCCCCAAATCTTCCCTCTGCCATTTCGAGAGCCTTGTTGTGAAACCATGGGGAGAGCTTGGTCCTTTGGAGGTCTTTGAAGTAAAGGTAAGAGGGAGTGTGAAGCCGAGGAGCCTCAGGGCTAGCAGGAGGCACTTTGCTGGGGTGCAGATCCTAAAGGTGGGGCCTTTCCTCACCTTTCATACGTTGTCGAGGATTTGGGACCTCTTCGGGAGGAGCGGATGAGCCCAAGCAGGTTCTCCTGTTCGATTTTGGGTGTCCCCGTGGGTGTGCCTTCTTGCAATCTTGGGGGATGAGGTGAAGTCGTGTTGCTTTGAGTTTGTAGGGATGAGAGGACTCTGCTTTCTCATGCGAGCTTCTTCTTGATGTTTCCTCCATCTGCGCGACTCGGAACCTCGGGAGGGTGGGTGCCTACTGTCGAGAGGCTGCAGCCATACGCTTCGGGGAAAGCATTTCACATACCTCAAGTTCTTTCGTCGATCTTTTTCTTTATTGTTTCAGTTCTGTTAGCTGACTTTTTGTTTTTTTGTTCTTTTTTTTTTTTTTTTTTTGGCGGGTGGCTACTTATGCGAAAGGCTTGGCAAGGAGGGCCAGCCTTCTGCAGGAACTCTGCCGAGCGTAGTCTTAAAAGGCTGAGGTTGTCCACACTGACCTCAGAGAGAAGTGGTCCCCGGATAAAGGCGTGAGGAACTTCGTTGGCTTCGATTGACGCAGAAGCATGCCGATCGGCGGCGCGGGTCTAGGATAAAGAAGGAGGCTGGGGACGAAGGTCGCCGAAGATGGCTGCGGCGGCGAAGAGGAGTTCTGAGCGATCGAAGGTGACACAGTGGGCCAAGATAGGCGCGGGCGAAGCCCTTGAGGGCTCTGGCAGTGCTTTGTGGAGATGCGACGGAGGGAGCTCGGCGGGCCGGATGGACAGCTGCGACGGAGGCTGGCGGCGGAGGGCGGGTGATAGCGGGCTTAAAGGCGAGCATGTGCGATGACTTCGGGTGGCTTGCCTTTCAAAGTCGGGCTTCAGAGCTTTCCCGGACACAGGTTCAACATCCGGCTTTTGATGAGGGTCGAAGGATGCCTTACGGGGCCCTAAGGTTGATGCGGGCACGAGGTGTTTCGGGGGCCTGAGATCATGTGCTCCCTTGCACGTGATTCTGGGTTCCTCTGAGGCCTTGCTTTGCCGCTGTGGGGCTCCACCTTTGACTCCTCTGCCCATGGTCGGGCCCAATGTCAAGCGTTTAGGTTCTCTCTCTCTTTTTTTTTAATTGTATCTGGCGAGAAATTTGGTTTTATATTATATGATCTTGACTATTTGTTGATATACCAAGATTCATCAGTCTATTTTCTTAGCTCCTTTTCTTTGTTTATTGATTTGGCGGTTCTCAAGCCACAAAGGATATTTACTATATTAGTTATGTTTCATAATCCCAAGACTCTGGGATCGAGGCCCAGACCCTCTGTGACCCAAACTCTTTGGGCTCCTAGTGAGTGATAGAGCAGTGAAAGCCTCTGAAGCATAAGCTCATAGGCAGGGCCTGACCTATCATTCTTGCGTGACTCTTTGGAGCTGAAAAGCAGTTATCTTGAAACTGAGTAGGCTACTATGGGATGATCTGGAAGCCTGGAGCATTAGACCTCTTCGGTATTGCAGCTGGAAGCTGTGGGCAGACCTCTTGTTGTTTGACTTCTCTGCGTTGAGCTGGAAATGCAAAGGAAACCAGGGCCTGGCAGGCAGTGGGACTCTAATCTTGGGCCTGGAAAACTATTTAAGCTCACGGGTTGAGCTGCGGGCTCGAGTATTTAAGACCCTCACGCACGGCGAGCTACTAGGCTCCTGGCGCTAAGACCACTCTTGAGTTGTTCGCTCCACGAGGCGAGCTATTGGGCTCGGGGTGCTAAGACCCTCTGCTTGTGAGGCTTGAGTTCTTGGGCTCTGGCCCAGACCGCCCCGAGCACCTGGCTGCTTGAGGGTTGAGCTACTAGGCTCCCGAGGTGCTAAGACCCTCTGCCATGACTGACTATTGGGCTCTTGGGGCGCTAGAGCCCTCTGAGCTATTAAGCTCTGTGAAATTTGGCTTCTGTGTTTCCGGGCGTACCAGACCCTCTACCTTGAACTAAGCTACTAGGCTCTGGCGGCCCAAGACCCTCATTTGTTAAGCTCTGATGAGAGCTATTGGACTCCGGGACTCTAAGACCCTCCTACGCTAACTGAGCTACTGAGCTCCTAGGCGTTAAGACCCTCCTGAGCTATTAAGCTCTACAGGCTGAGCTATTGGGCTCAGGGCGCTAAGACCCTCTGCCGCAGTACAGAGATGCGGGCTCAGCGAAACAAGACCCTCCACGAGGTTGTTTAGCTGCCGGGTTGAGCTGCTGGCGGGGCGCCAGGAGCCTCGCTAGCATGTGGTGTTGGGCTCCTGGGCGTTAAGACCCTCCTGAGCTGTTTAAGCTCTATAGGTTGAGCTATTGGGCTCTGGGGCGCTAAGACCCTCTTGCGTGAACTAAGCTGTTGGGCTCCTAGGCGCTAAGACCCTTTCGTCTACCTTCCCTTGGAAATGCGCGTGTGGCTTTAATGCGGATCTATGGAGAATTGGAACATATTGCGCGACTTCCTAAGCCCCTTGTCTCCCTTATAAATAGCGACCCCTCTATGATGGTGATATGCTTCCAACCTTCGTCATTTCTTTGGCATAGTCAGAGTTCACACATGATGAAGCGTCAAGGTTTGGTCATCACTGCATGGGGTCTATCTGGTGATGGTGATCCGACGTTTGGTGTCGATGGTCTACCGCTTGTAGGAGTTGTGTTTTCTAGGTCCTCCTTGTGGGAGTTGTGTTGTTCCCTAGCTATGCTCAATGATGGAACTGTGTTAGGGAACGTATCCGGAGGGGGCGGTGTACTTGAAAAAACTTTTAGTACCGCTTTCTTTGTTTTTTCTGTCTTCTTTCTTCTCTTCTTTCTCTTTCTCCTTTTCCTTCTCTTCCTCTCTCTCCTCTCCCGGCTTCCTGCTTTGCACTCTCTCTCTCTTCTCTTTCTCTTTCCCTTTCTTGTGGTTTTGCCTTAGGGTGTAAGGTGATGTGAAGCGTTCGCTTAGCGTAATTTTTTGAGATGCAAAGGGAGATTTTGTAATTCTATAAGTGGTTGTAACCTCCATGTAATGGTTGTATTCAATTGTAGCTCCTTTGAATGGGAGCAATCTTTGTGAATTCGTGCTTCTTCTACCCGAGGCCTTGACCCGGAGTGCTCACGGCTTTATCGTTATAACTTATTGTTTGGTCCACCATAACATTAAACAACTTAAAAATGGAAATATAGTGTTATTCGAAATCAAGATGGTGGTTCTTTATTACATACTACGTTCCGGGGTCTTACTGGTAGAACCGTTTGAGGTGTTCAGCGTTCCATGAATGGGGTAGGGTTTTTCCTTCTTCCGTTTGGAGTTCATAGTTTCCAGGTCGAATTATGCGAGATACGATGTAGGGCCCTTCCCAATTAGGTCCTAGCTTCCCATGTGGGATCGCGCTGGTAGCGAAGTTCTTTAGAACTAGGTCGCTGGCTTGTAACTCTGGGCTTGACCCTTTGGTCATAATACCTCTATTTGTCTTCGTGATAGTCCTCCATGCGCTTTACTGCAGGACACGCTCACGTTTTCTTCTAGGAGATCCGGGTTTAGGCGAAGGACATCCTCGTTGTTATTATGATGCTTTCTGGTTGATCATTGAGTTTGGTCAGGCCTCGATTTAGGATCTACTACTTAAGTGCCAAAGGCGGAGAAATGACGGGGTTTCTAGAGTCGTTTGACTTGCGTAGTTACGTATGCCCATAATACCTCAGGGAAGGTACTCTACCCATTTTCCTTTTAGATCTTCTACTTTGGTTTTTAGTGCTTCCTTTAGAGTCCTTATAGTGACCTCTGCTTGCCCATTGGACTGCGAATGAGTTGGGGATGAGTAGTAGTTCTTGATTCCGAGCTTAGCGCAGAAATCCCTGAACTTAGGGTTGTTGAATTGCTTCTCATTATCGGACACGAGGGACCTCAGGATCAGAACACGCATATTATAAGGCACAGGGCAGTTGCGTATACGTTGTGATTGTTACTAGGTTCGACCCATTATTTGGTAAAATAATTACAACCACAATGATAAATTTGCATTGGCCCCTTCCAATGGGTAGGAGTCCCAATATGTCAAACCCCCATTGTTGAAAAGGCCAAGGGCTTGTGACTGACGTTAGCGGCTCATATGGGAGATGAGAAATCCTGGCATGCTCCTTACAAGCTTTTCATTTTCTAACTAGTTCTGTCGCGTCTTTGAGCATTGTGGGCCAGTAGTACCCCTGTCTCAATGTTTTCCCATGAGTCCAACTGAACATGGTTGCCAGCGTGCCCTCGATGGCACCTCCACGAGTATGTAGTTGGCGTCTTCCTTCCCTACGCACTTGAGAATGGGCGTAGAGAAACCTCGTTTATAAAGGGTCCCTCGATGAACGATGAATCTTGCCGACCTCGCTCTGAGTTTGGGCGCTCGCGCGAGTGCCGGCAGCGATGTAGCATCCACCCAGGTAATCCCGGATGGGGTCGTTATTTCGATTCGGACATCACGAGGAAGTTCTCGTTTCGATGCTTCGCGAGGATTACAGAAGGTTAACAAACGGGTATCAGTCTGCCCGAGTCTTCTTGTGAGTTGTCACCGGTTTTGCGAGCTCGGCTTGAGATTCTCACGCTCTTGGTACATGCTTGACCTGAACTCATGTGAACTTCTTAAGCAACTCTCGTACCTTTTTGAGATATAAGATCATCTTCTCCCCTCTAGCCTCGTAGGAGTCTTCTATATGTTTTACCACCAGTTGGGAGTCACTGCTCACCTCCAGCTGATCTGCTTCCATGAAGTGGGCGAGGTTGAGTCCAGCTATGACAGCCTCATATTCGACCTCATTATTGGAGGCTTGGAAGTCGAATCTGAGGGCGTATTCCGTATCTATCCCATCTGGAGAAGTCAGGATCAGCCTTGCACCACTTCCTTGGGCGTTAGCGGCCCCGTCGACGGATAATCTTCAAATGGGGAGGTCTGGTGCCAATTGGGTAGCCTCCGTAGACTGTGCTGGAGTGAATTTAATGATGAAATCTACCAAGATCTACCCTTTTACCGCTATCCTCGATTTGTACCTGATGTCAAATTCACTCAGCTCTATAGCCCACTTTATCAGCCTTTCAGGGGTTTTCGGTTTATGCAGTATTGCTTCATTGGATATTCGGTTGGGACTTCGACGGTATGAGCTTGGAAGTAAGGTCGGATTTTTCTGGATGTGGTTACCAACGCCAGGATTAGATTTTCCATCTTTGGGTACCTCTCCTCTGCTCCCCTCAGGCTCACTGGTGTAATAGTGGGCGGTTCTTGCACCACGTCGTTCTCTTACCGGGGAAGGCACTAGTTGCAAAGTCTAGCGGCTGGAGTGCGAGGTGAGGAGTTCTCCCTCGGGAAGCACGGGAATGGAAATCGGTGGGTTTTTAGTGCCGTGAACGCCTACTGGCAGTGTGCGTCCCACTGGAAGGCCTTTTTCAAAACCTAAAAGAAAGGTCAACATTTGTCGTTGGCCCTAGATACAAAGCGGCTCAGTGTAGCTATTCTCCCTGTCAGGCGTTGAATGTCTTTAATGTTTGAAGGAGGCAGCATATCAAGCACGACCTTTATCTTATCTGGGTTTGCCTCTATTCCTCGGTTGTTGACTATAAAACCTAAGAACTTCCGGCGAAATCCCAGAAAGCATTAATTGGGTTTAACTTCATATTGTGCTTTTTCGAGGGACTGGGCGCGTGGTTAAATGGGTTATGTGGAGCTCGGCTTTTGCTCCAATTTTACCCGACATGTAGTCTATATATACCACCATAAATGTCCCAATTTGTTTGGAACATCCTGTTCAAGCCTTTGGTAGGTGGCTCTGTGTTCTTTGGCGAAGGGAACATTTACTCGACTCTTGATGGGCTCCACCCAACAGTGACAGTGAGGTCTTCTCTTGGTCAGGGGTCCATGTGATTTGATTGGCAGCAGGAAGTCCATGGTTGAGGAGTTCATGAGGCGCGTGGCGTCTTTACTATGAGATCAATCCGAGGTAGGGAGAAGCTATCCTTTGGGCAGGCCCTATTGATATCTATGAAATCGATGCAAAGCCGCCACTTGTCGTTTGCTTTTTGGCGAGAACCGTTAGCTAACCATTAGAATTGCTACTTTCTCATTGCCTTTGCTTGGAGGAGCTTACCGACCTCTTCATTAATCGCCTTCTGCCTTATTGGGGAAAAACTCCTTCTCTTTTGCTTGACCGGCTTAAAGGAGGGATTGACGTTTAACCTGTGGGCACTACAACAAATTTGGTATATAGCCACATTACTAAGACGACGTTTTTTGTAAACATTACTTAAACGATATAAACCAACATTTTAGCAACGATTCCATAAAATGTTGTAATACAAAAAACTTTTAGTGATAATTTAACAAATGGTGCAATAGAGCAAATATTAGCGACATCTTCTGCGACATTTTAACAATCATTGTTATGTTTGTGACATATAACCAACAATTAAATAATTAGCTACAAATTCCATTGTGCCAGCGATTTTAGCAATACATATTTATATGTCGATAATTTGTTATGACTGTTTCAATGATGTTTTTATAAGTGTTACTCTAAATTTATATTTTGCAATGTGTATGGTGACTTTGTCAAAATGTTGCAATAGAAAAATATTAGTGACATTATGCGACGATTTTCAACATTGCTATGTTTTTGTGACATAACCCACAATTACCAGCAAAATGTAGCTACAAATATATTTATTACTTAACGTTTTTAAGCGATACTTGTATATATGTCGATAATTCATTACGACATTTAAATGTCATTTTATAAATCATAGCTATAGACCTAGACTTTGCGATGCATATGGTGACTTTTCGACAAAATATTGCAACAAAGACAATGTTAGTGACATTACTTGTGGCAATTTAACAAACATTGCTAAAAATATATCATAAATGTATTAGTTCAAATGTGAATTATTTATTTTACTAAAACATAATGGTCTTAATGAACAAAAAAGTAATATTAAGTTAACTTTATGTTAATTTTTTTTAAAAATATATCCGATTAATTTAAATATCTATTAAATTACTTGTATTATATTATCAAATAATTTATATGATTAAAGTCGGGCTTTGTGGAATGAGAGAGTGAGAGAGATAAACGTAGCAGAAAGGTAGGGTTCAATTATGTATTGATCTACGAAGACTCTCTATGCAAAACATGCTTAAGTCACAAAATTAATAATTTTAATTATTTAATTAATTAAAGGAAATCTATCAAAATGTTATCCATGAGTAAAAATTATTGAAATGAAATATTAAAAATAATTAAAATTTTATTTAAAATATAATAAAACACTTTTTACAAAAAAAAACACTTTTAACAAAAAAATGTTTTTTAAAATTTTAAAATACCTACCTTAATTAAGTTTATAAAATATTTTTATATGTATTTTGTTATTATTTACATCAATTTTAAGTGTTTAAAAATATTTTCAAGAATTTTAATTTTGAACCATTTATATTTGGATATTTTTAAAAATATCCATTAAGATATTAGGATATATTTTTTATATTTCCTTTTGATATTCTGTCAAAATCAAATATATTTTCCATATTTGATCATTATTTATATGTTTAGAACAATATAATTGATTTGATGAGTTTAAAAAACAAACAAATTATATATAAGCGATTTGAGTGATGTGAGATGCTCAAGGTGAACTACAAAATAAAGCTTTAATTGTTTTAATAAGGTTTTGAACTTAATCCTTTTCTTTGTAACACCCCAAAATACTAGCAGTTTCGACATGTTTTGGGTATTTTGTAAGCGTAATTTGAAAGTTTCGGTGAGTTAAATGCAAAAGCAGGAATTAGCGAGGGCAGGAAATTTACAAGACTTAAGGACAAAATTTTAATTTGTCCAGATGGAGCTTAAAGTCATAATTTGAAAGACTATAGGCCAAGAAGAAATAATAGGAATTGTTGTGTAATTCTAGAAGATTAGAAGGCAAACAATAAAAGGAAATTGAAATACAAATGGCCAAGAGTTGGAGGACAAGCAAATAAAGAACTTAACCCAAAAATGGGTTTTTGATAATAAACAAGGCCTAAGGGATATTTTGATTTAAAGACCAAAGTGGTCTCATGTTTGGAGAACAAACCGTATGGGAGAAGAAGAAGTTCAAACGAAGTAAATGAATTATGGAAACTAATCTTGATCATGGAATTGTATGGATCTATGGAATTTTAAGGCTTTATATGATGAATATCTTGTCTCCAGAATCTAGGTTTTGATAAGATTGCATCATAGCTGGAGTGCTTGAAATTAAGGTTAGGTAAAACCCACAAAACAGACCAGTATGGAGATCTAACCTTGGGTATGGACTTATGGAATTAAAGTTTGTATGAATTTCCATGCTATTGGATAGTTATTAGTTGTCCCCAAACCTAGGGTTTGTTAGGATTTCATCCTAACAAAGGAGTATTGAAATTAGAGTTGGTAAACTCTAAAGGGCATAAAGATGGTTATAGAATCCTTCCTTTGAGAGTTGGATTCATGAGTTAAGTAATGTAATGGAGTTAGGGTTTAGAAGACAAGCCTAACAAATCTCTATGTTTGGATCATGTATGGGTTGTGACCCATATTAAAATTGTTTTGGAAGGATTTCATGAAATGTTTTTGAAATAAGATAAGTATTGAAAGAGGAATTGAGTAGAAAAGAGGTTACAAGATAAATATGGAATGGTTTTGATGTGTATTGGAAGTATAGAGTTGGTTTGGGATGGAAATATGGAAAAAAAAAGGGAGAAAATACACATTCTGGGCAATTTTCGGTGACATGTACCGGTACACTCTAAACATGTACCCGGTACATGCTGTTCTATTTTCCCTAATGTCGACCGATTTTATTATTTACAGCCATAACTTGCTCATTTAGTATCCGATTTAAGTGATTAAAGTGGCTAATTAAAATAAACGTCAAGGAAAACCAAACATCCTCAAATAGGCATCTTCAAATTCTGACTCTAAGTGGCCCAGAAATCCACTCCAAGTGAGGCTATGTGCAAGCCAATTCCTGCATCGGTTTTGAATTATGAGTAGTGCGGATTGTTTTGAGCGTATCTTGAGTTCAGTGCTCGATTTGGAGTGACTCCAGTTGGAGGAGAACCGCTAACACCTTAGCTTTAAAAGAAGCAGTACAAAAAGAACCCTTGTCAACTATGGAGCAAGGCGCGGAAGATAGATATTTCCAAACTGTCCATAGGGTAAAATCGGCAAGCGAAGCTAGTTGGCGTAAATATATAACCAGTTTGGATGATCCGATTAGAATGATTCAATTTCTAAGTACAAAATTTGATTCATAGAGGAACAAGAATACATGAATGATGTGTGAATACGTAAGTATTCCTATATAAGTATAAGTATATGAAATGTCATATGTAAGAGGCATGAAATAAGGAAAGTATAGGAAATGCAATATATATAAATATGTTCATGAGACATGGGCTGATGTGAAACATGAGAAACAATTGAAATATGAACATGAACATGAACATGAAAAGGGCAATATGTCATAAAAACATAATGTGGCTAAATTTTATTATGAATGGTAAGTTCTTGAACTAAAATAATAGTGTAAAATTGCCTAAGACCGGATATTGAATGACATGGCACCTCTATTACGTGGGCAAGCACGTATAGTACTTCGGTACTCTCTGATTAGTGCGACGGCACTCACGATGGTCTTCGGCACGTGAGTACCGGTACTCTGCGATTAATAGTCGCGACGACCTCACTACGTGCGGTGCGCTGGCATTCTGCTTTGTGCTCTGGCACCTCTGGTACGTCTTTGTACCTTGGACACTTATTGTCTTTGTGTCTACTCATTCGTATTCTTGGTCCTGGCAATCAGCAATTATATGATAAGACTACGAATAATGAATAAGAATAAAAGAAATGAATATAGTAAATATACAGAATGTACCTCACGGGTACCTCTGTATATGCTCTATAGTACCTCACGGTACCTACGTATTTGCTTTCTGTAGGCACTGGTACTTTTGTACGTAATCTCTATAGCGCCCTGGCCTCCGTATCAGTAAAATAAGTATAAGTTCTGAATAAGAATAAGCCCTGTAACTCCTACGGGAGTCCCGAATGAACATACGTATGTTATAAGTATAAGTTCTGCATAAGAAGAAACTCTGTAACTCCTACGGGAGGTCCGAATAAGTATAAGTCCAGTAGTACCTAAGGGTACTCTCGTATCAGTAAAATATGTATAAGCTTGGTGAGTACCTCTGGTACTCTCATTATCGATAAAATAAGTACAAGTTACGTAAAATAAGTATAAGTCCCGGTCGTAACTCACGGTTACTTAGGTATAATGAATCGTGATACGTACCTACGAAAGACTAATGTCCGTATGCGGCAGAAGTGCGATCGACCTTGTATGCTGATATGATCTGATCGTTCAGAGCTCATCGTACCTACGGGTACCTTCGCACAAGAATAAGATCCGTAAGACAAGTATATACTCTGTAAGACATGTATAAGATCTGAAATACATGTATAAGTTCTGTAATACATGTATAAAATCCGAAATACATGTATATGCTCCGTAATATCAGGATAAGATCCGAAATATCAGAATAAACTCACCGCCCAGTACAAGTAGAAGATTAGTAAGATAAGGATAGGCTACGTAGTATGGGTGCAAGATGCGTACTAAATAAGTTACGTAGTACCTACGGGTACCTCTGTACTAATTAAACTACGATAATATACGGGTACTTTCGGTATGGGATAAGTTACGCCAATGCCGGTATCGTTCGAGTAATATCGGTGATACCTACGGGTACTTACTCCAGGAACATATGTAAGAGATGCAGCTAGGATAAGTATGAGTTACGTAAACTCCTATGGGAGATCTGAAATAGATATAAATATCAAATACGTGTTTAAGTACCTCTGTATAAGCATAAGTTACCTTAACTCCCTAAGTCTGGATAAGTATCGATTACGGCCAGTTCAAGTAGATGTCGTTTGGAGATCTGAATAATTATAAGTCAGAGACAAATGCCAGTATAAATTAAATATATGTCCTTTGGGGAGATTTGAATAAGTATCGTCGATCTGGCGTAAGTATGTGTCTTCACGGGAAGTCGAGGGTCAAGGATAAGTCATACATGAGTGTAAGATGCAGTAAGTATAAGATCAGAATGTTATAAGTATAAGTTCCGAATAAGAATAAGTCTGCCATAAAAGTAAGATCTGAGTAAGTATAAGTTGCTCTAAGTATAAGTTCAGTACATTAGACTCTATACTCCTATGGGAGATATAAGAATTACGTTAAAAGGTCTGGGTACAAATAAACGAATTATGTCAATGACATGAATAGTAAAAGCGACACGAAAACACGAGAAAGTCATGATACATAACATAAGAGGCAATTACGAATATGATCTGACACATTATCGTTTGGATTATATGAATTTAGGAGGATTGATATATTGTGTTATTTGTTGGTGTGTTTCTGTATAAGATATGTTTCCCACTAAGCGTAAAGCTTAGCACGGGTTTTAATTCGTGTAGGTACGAGGAGAACATCGCGCCTGGTGGGCCAACACACCGGTAGGAGTTCATCACAGGCAAGATCTGCGCTCTGTGGATATGTAATTGGAATGTAAAAAGTTGTTTTGTATATGTATAAGTAAATGAGACTCGGAGTTATATGTGTCTGGGTGATGGACACCACTCCGGTGGTAGTTCTTTTTTTGATTTGTATATAATATTTTGATTACGGTATAAGATGTGGGTGCACCACGGGTATAGTTTCGACTTAAAAAAAAAAAAAAATCGGGTAAAGAAGAGTCGGTTCGGTCTCGGCACCGGAACCGGTTCGGATCATGATTGGATCATTTGAGGTAGAGTGTGACATTTACAATATAGTAAATTGTCTCTATTAAGACTCGAACCCTCATCTTCCCATGTCTTGCCTTTAAAAGGCTTTAACCATGTAAGACACGAGAAAATTCCAATTTCTGGAAAAAGGGTAAAATAGTAATTTCGGTCAAAACCCGGAATTTTTCTAGATCTTGGATGATGAAAGCAGTTTCACGGTTGAATCGTCTGTGCGAATCTAGCTATCGTAATTCATCGGTCGAGACAATAGGGGCTACGTTTTTCGAGCATGTGTGTCGGATACCGTAAGCGACATGTGATGTGGCCAATCACCTATAACATGTACTCATGTGACACATGTTGCGCCAATTAGAAATTATGAAATGGAAGAGAGTGAGATAGTGCCAAATGTCGAAAATCCAAGAGAAAGGACATGATTGGTATTATTGAATTTGATTAAATGATAATAAGACGAAATAGCGAATAGTGTCATCCTCTTCAAATTGAAAAGGGGAGAAAAACATGCAGGAGGGAGGAGGAGATACAGAAGCTAAGTTTTTGAAAACCTAGTGAGAGAGAGTGTGACTTCTCTCTAGGTTTCTAGGCGATCCGATCGTCGGAATTCGTCGGGACAAGAAGGAAAGTTGTTCTACGCAGCGAGGGCTTCGCGTGGGTACCGATTTTGAGGAGTTTCGACAAACTCCGTGAGGTAGGGGTTTCATCCTACTTGCTTTACTCTTGCTTTAATAGCTTTGTTGATATTTCGTTTGGGTTGAGGCCTTGAACGGCCGTTTGATCGGTCCCAAATCTTGGAACCGAAGTGTTGGAATTTATGAAACCATTGTGCGATCCGTACTTGATTTTATGGGCTGTTTGGGTGTTGTGTTGCATTGTGAAATAAATTGTATTATTGTGATGTGTATGAGGCCGAAAATGGCTATGGTCGGGTTCCGCGAAAGTGGAAACCGATGTTTGGTGATTCGCGTATACCGAGGCTTCCATCACCACGTGAATAATGTTCACAAAATATTTTGTGAAATAAATGTGTTCGTCGAGTAATTTTAAATCGTAATTGTCAGGTTTGCAATTAGCCCATGTGAGCTAATTTTTGGTGTAATGGATTGTGAAATTTCATAATATGTTTGTGTGATTTAAATTATGTAAATATATGCATTATGATATATTTGCATGTGTTATATAAATTGTGTTGAAATGACATAATGCATTTCATATGCATTGAGGTAACCTAGAATTGTGAAAATCATAGATACCAATAGTTTAATGTCAGTATCTAGAAGAGGTTCCATGCCTCTAACCCTCCTACTAACAGCTTGTAAAGAAATGGATTAGAAAGGGAAAGAAGGTTCAGTGTGAATGGGGTGACAGATGTTGAATTATACAAAGATATGGTGTATGTGTGGTGTGATGTATCTTTCTTTCTTTGATGACTTTCACAAAATTTGCAAATGAAGTAATAGAATGAATTATGGCATAAAACGGTGGTTGTAGGAATGTACTTGAATCGAGCATGCACATTTAGTTACTATCGACTGGGTGTTGACAATGATAAATGATGATAGCAATGAATGAATGAGCCCTGGGCCGAAATGTGGTATAATTGTTCAGGTTGTTATCAATTCTTACTTATGGATGCTAAGGCCACATCAATGCATAACTGGTGACCTGTAGTTTCTATAACAAATGCACTAACGATTTGAGGCCTTCACCTTCTGCTCAATATGAATGTGTTTGTCTCGACTGATCAGTAGTTTTATAACAAAATGAATTACTACGATTGAGGCCTTCAATTCCTTTCTGCTTCTAGAGATGAATATGTGTTTGATTGTCTCCACCACCGTTGTGATGCATGTTTGTTTCCTGCGGTGGCAATCGAAAACATTATATGTCCACATTATTTAATTTGGCTTTCTTTTAGGTTTGTGTTTGGTTTCTTCGAAATAAAATTATTTAATTTATGTTAATGAGTTTGTTCATTTGAAATAGTAAATAAAACAATATATTGAATTCTACTCTATTTTTATTTTCCCGGTATTTTTTCCTCAGATTTTTCTCTCATTTCTTCCTCAAAATTTTCTAGGAACCAAACATAGCCTAAGGAATCAGGAGCCAATCTTATGACAAGATTTAATTACAAAGTCGAAAACCCTTTGTTATCATATTCGTACCCAATAGTCGGGAAAGTTAATTTCAAGCATGTAGTTTTTCTTTCGTTGTTCGACTTTCCTTCTAGATCGACCTATATGCCTGAGTTTTTTTGGTAATTTTGATATATTCGATGATCTATAATGATGATGCTCGTTGGTTGTGTTTCTCAGGAATCCTGCTTTGGTTTTGTTATGTCGATGACGGTCATTCGGTGTTTCTGGGTGTGATGGTCTAGTTTTTCTGAGAGTTTGTGTCTGCCTGCTTGACCATGAAAACGAAGGAAAAGCCAAGAGAATTATTATTATTATTTTGATTTTACCATAGAGATTAAAAAAATTTGAGGACTGATTACACTTATTTTCGTAGTTTTCTTGGAGGTATAATTTTATCAATGAGTCTTGAAAGTATTATCATTATTAATGCTTGTTATTATATTGTTTTTTTTTTGTTTGTTTTGTTCACATACGATTGTTGATGATTGTGAAAACCCTAAGAACTAAACAGAAAATATGCACACAAAAAGGAATTTCCTGGGCCTTGTATCCCATGATTTTTAAAAGAAAAAAAAGTAAACAGAGAGAATAGGACAATCCGTTGACTAAATGATTCCACGAGGCTTATTCGGGAAGAAGAGTTTTCTCAAGCATTATGTGATGATCTCATTGATATTTGTCAGTGTTTTCAAATTAATCATGGCTTTTGAATCGTATATATTCATTTTGATGGGTTTAATTGCTTAAATTTAAAATTCTCAGAAATAACATGGAAGCCAAACTCAAATCGCCCTGTGTTCTGTTCTTCTTTCCTCTTGTTTGTCAGTGGTTTCTCTCAAGAACCACGTATGTTGCTTAGAGTTGGACTCAAAGATAAATCGACCAAACCACTACCACGTGACCATTTGAGTCCACATAGTGGGATCACGAAAATCTTCCATTAAGAAGCATTTTCGCCGTGTTTGGGACTCTCAAGATACCGATATCAGAGTTAATCAAAAACTACATGGATGCACAATACTTGGTGAAATTTCTATCGTACTCCCCTCAAACGCCTTAACGTAAATATTTGGACACGAGTAGCTCAAACCTATGGTTCCATCATCCAAGTGCTATTTCTTAGCTTTCATTTTCCAGGTAATGTGACAATATGTTCGAGAACTCTTCATCTCGTCATGGAAGCAGGATAATGATCCCGAATTTGTCATTTTGTCGTAGGGTCAGCTGCTTTTCCACTAAGTACAAGTCAGCCAATTGAAAATACCTATAGAAGAATGGTTTGTTCTTATCATACATCAATTGTGTTTTAAAAAATATCATTATGACTATTTTTTCGATAGTGATTTTAATTGGTTAGTATTGTTTCGCTGCCAGGTAATATTAATCTTATTCAACTACAAGTTCTTTCATAATATTTATTTCACCACCTATAGGTTTTGGAACCATTGCTCTAAATTTATATCTAAAATCGGCCGCATAACAACTCTCATCCCATGCAAATCACATCTGGCTATGGTAATCGAGCTATCTCAAGTTTTTTTAAATGGAAGAATTGTAAAAGTCATAACTCATTGTGCGTAATCAAAAATCAGCGCTTTTCCTCTTATATTTGATCAATCATTTTGATCATGGATGCCTATGCTAAAAACTGTGAGTCCTCCTCGCGAATTTATTTGAGGCGACAAGAGAGACCTGTCACATTTTTAGCCAAATTTGATGGTATATTAGGGCTTGATTTAAGAGATATTGGAAATGTTGTCCTGTGGTGGTATGTTGACAACTTGATATTTAAGTTGTAATGCTTGATCAAGAAGGCTTACTTTAGCTGTTTTTTGCTGTTATATAGCATGCACCAAACGATCGTAACATTTTCAAGGTCTTCTGGGTTGATTATTCTGAATTTTTCCCTCAGATATGATGAGGTATGTGTACGTATTTATTGTGTATAATATGGTTCAAGGTCTTGTTAATCTACGCTTTTTTCATTCTGGTCAACCACTATACGTAAGATGATGAAGTGGGTGAACTCAGGTCGGTGGAGTTTATCCCGGCCACTTCAAGGGTGAGTATACATATGTTCCAAGGACACAGAAAGGCTATTAGTGGTGTTTGCAATCTGTACATTCTATCTTATATTGAAAACATGTCTGATTTTATCAATTATTTTCATTTTGCTTATCTATATTTCGTTGATAGTTTGACATGGGCGATGTTCTTATTTGATGGTAAACAACCTGGTAAGACCCTCTCAAGCCTTACCGTGTGCTCTAAACCAAGAAGTAAAAATCGGAGCTGGCACGAAAGACGTTGATTGCTGATCCTTTTAATGGTGTTTACAATTAAACATTATTACGTTGTTTTGACAAGCATGTCACCACGTAGTGTTCAAAAATGAGGTCAGGCAAAGAATCGCATTCAGTGGACTTCTTTGTTAACAGGTCCAACAGTATGTATCAATGCTCTAGAGTTTGGTTATTTGATTTTTTTTCTTCTAGAAATTGTTGTACTAGTTGCTACTTTTATATTCATGTCGGAGGACATTTAAGATTTTGTAATTTAATTTCAAAGTTATGCAGTGGAAATAGGTATCTACTATGCAACGTTATTACATGTGTTCAATACCTATGGTTCCGATTGCTGCCTGCTTATTTAAATCCATATGTACCATATGAACTCTATATAAATTCCCCGATGAGAAATAAAAAATCTAATTAGTTTCTTCTTCTCCCAAAACAAAAATACCAATTTTTACTGGGTAGTGATGCGCTTTTTCAACCTAATCGGTCGGAGCGTGTGGCGCCAATCGGGCTGGACCTGACACTATGGCCGATGCAGCGTGTCCGGATTGTCCGGGTTTAGGTAGATCGTTAATCGTTGATCCATGGCTCCGAATGAGCACTCCTTCCAAAAACAAGGAAAAGGGGGTCGGCGTAGGCACCATGTCAGCCTGATGCCTAAGCTCGCTTTCGAGAGAAAAGAGAGACCGCTAGGGCGAATGTGTCGCATATTTAGTATACGTCCGAGAATGCGTGTAAGAATGTCAAGGCCAAGGTTTTTTATGCATCTTTCAATCACGGGTGGTCTTGTATTTATAGTAGATGTTCAACCAAATGGATGGTGGTTAGAGTCCCCACTGACTCGATATTTCTTATTTTAAATTATATCGATTTGGCATGTGATATGTATGAGATGTTTGTTTGAGAGATAATCCTCTTCCTTATCGAGGAGATCTAATTCCGCGATGATCTCGATTATTTTCCTTCATTGATAAGGTTTGGCTGATTACAGATAATATACTAAGTGTTATTCTATTTTCAGACGGAATATAACAATCATCGTAGGATAATGGGTTCATTCAAATACTTGGACCCGCTCCGGGGCCTCGACTGGGCCTGCAGACTGAGGAGCTGGTATATCGTCATGCATCACTTTTCAGCTTGGTCAGCTCAGTTTCTCGCTTCTTAAACCCTATCGTAGCTTCCTCATGGTTTAGAACTCCTGGTCAAACAATCGGTTACCGCCATTCCATTCTTCCTTTGTCGACTTGTGGAATGTTTATCATTGATCGTAGAACCGCATCAGTGACGGTACCCTTTAGTCAGAGCATAATTATTGATTCTTAATTCTATGCATGCATTAAAGTGCCTTGGTGCATCAAAATTCTTGCATCCTGATAACCATTCAAAGGTGTTTCAATTATTTCAAGAAATTTTCGTCTGTTGATCGAATTTCATGGTCTTTAGTCATCGCCATTG
Source organism: Tetrastigma voinierianum (assembly GCA_016808115.1). Taxonomy (NCBI): domain Eukaryota; kingdom Viridiplantae; phylum Streptophyta; class Magnoliopsida; order Vitales; family Vitaceae; genus Tetrastigma; species Tetrastigma voinierianum. Next base: position 667,527 of record JAEQBH010000260.1, on the reverse strand, counting down.
CAAAATCTCTCATTTGATACATCAGACACTTGACATTCAAGAAGCATTACTACCATATAAAAGATGCACAAGAATTCACAAGGAATAGAATTCATATCACCAAACAAAATGTATGCTATAAAAGCCCATACTTCTAAGCATATTGTACGCATCCGAAAATATCGTTAATTTGACTATCTTTCTAGTCAGTTACATTTATGATCAAATCATGCCATCGAGCCACACCTAGTCGTTAGGCCAGAATGCAAGGTCGAGTTGCACAAAGATGGAGAAACAATCCTAGATTTACTTTTATTGAGAGTAAACACTATTTTGTATTGTTCTCATCTACTTTACTTTCAATTCCGTGATTACTTTACCTTGTCACTTCAAACTCTGTCGCTTGAATATGTCGTCCCAAATTGGGAGGTGTGTTTATGGTGTTAGTTTTTTTTTCCAAATTATGTCTAATGCATACACCACGACTACGCCCGGTTTTGTATTTACAGCATCATCACAGCATTTCCTGCCTCCGTAATAAATCAAGTTATGCACCTTCTCGATGGAACTCACGGAGTCAGTCGGGCTTAAAACATGCCCTATTATCATCACATTGTTTATCTTACATCTGTGTATCCAACCGATGTTATCATACCTTATACCGATCATATCCATGTGATAAGCTCATTGATTCATGAATGTACTTTCTAGTACGGCACGCAGAGGTCAGGGATGAGAAGAACTAAGTGAAAATCATCCGTCAACATGATGTCGACGACCGCCATAGATGGCGCTTGTCCGATGCAAAGCCAGCTTTGGCTGAATGAGACACAACATATTGGATTATGTGAATCAGGTGAGCTTTTTAGGTTTGAATTTTTTTCATCCTTGACAAGGGTGCTTCAGTATTGACTCTGACTTCTATTCAATTTCAGCTTTGTGACCAATTGCCAAGCCCAATGGGAGAATCAACTGTGGATTGTTTGCAGCTTTCTACCATGCCCAATGTTTCCTTACTATCAGTGACAAAGCTGACTGCACAACCAGTGTATGGCATTCCCGTTTCTAAATTAAGATGTATTATTTGTCGGATCACACATATAATAATCAAGCTTTTCCTTCGAAGAGGATGTTGCACTCCAAATCACTCAACCTTTCAGAGCTTCCCTAAATAAATTATAAAAGGATGATAAAATTTCAAGCACAAAAAAAAAAAAAAAATCTACCTATGTAAGAAAAAATTCGAGCACACCTCAATAAAATACAAAAGGATGCCAAATTTTTTGTGCAGGGGGTGTGACCTTTCGTGTAGAAGTACCTTGAGTCTTTGTTGATAGTACCACAACATTTTATCTGCTCAGTTCAAATAACTTTTAGTAGAAAAATATCTACTCTAAGCCACAATTGAAATTATTGTTCAAAAATGACCCCTAAGAAAGAGATGCTAGATATATATATATATATATATATATATATATATATATATATATATATATATATATATATATATATATATATATATTATTTATTTATTTATTTATTTTTAATTTAATTTAGCTAGTTAGCAACTATGATTTCATTTTTTGAATAATGCAACAATTTGATTTTGACTTTAGTTAAAATGAAATGAAGGCAATGCGGTTTCTAATTTGTATTAAAAATAAAAAATCTACTGTGGCTATATTGAACAATAGTTTCAAAAGGGCCTTAAAAAAGGTCATTTTGACTCCAACCCATTTTGTATTTCAAGTGTAATGTTCTTTGATATGTTATATGCATATCCGAATATTGTGAACTTGGTTTACTTTCCTTCTCATTGTCCTCGCACATTTCTTTCGACATCAAGAAGTGCCGAAGGTGGGCGAGGGGTGCGACAAGACAAGGCATCGCTGGTTTTACCGCCATGGACATTCCTCCACGAGCAACCCTCCGGTACTTTATTCTCTCTCATCCAGCCTCCCCAGTGTCCCATGCCACCATTTTATCCTTTGAATCCCGATGAGATACCATTTTATGTAATGGCAGTGGATCCCCGAGACGCCTTTACGGGTCGCTACCACACCGTCTTCGATTACGATAATATGAGAATTGGATTTGTAGAAGCTGCATAATTGGATTTGAAGATACAATTTTAAAGAAATAGCTACTTAATTGTCCTCATTTTTAAATAATAGGGACAATTCGGTGAAGCTATTTCTCTAAAATTAGACAAAATAAGTGATTCAATTTTCCTCATCTATGCTCTGAGGGTCAACAAGGTATATTAAATTCTTACTTATGTTAATTTATTTTCTTCTTTGAATTATCCCATTTTGAAATGTTATTTATTTATTTGAGAAATTGAATTGAAGTGATGATTAATTTTGTGTTTACTACGCTTAAGAAAAATGGGCGCGACCAAACCGAATAAAAGATCTTTTGAAGTATCACAAGCATAAAGATGGATCGTGATAAAATTCGAAATCAAAGAACTTTATAAATTTATTTTTTCTTACTTTTGGTTATTTTGAATAATTCTAAATTCTTAGTTGATATTTGTATGTATTTAGACTAAATTCATTATGTAGGGAAAATTGAACAATCTTTAACTGTTGAAGGAAGAAAAAGGTGTGAAACTTAGTTTAATGAGGCTATAGCTCCTTTAAAAGAAGATGCAATTTCTAAAGTCCTTAGTCCGCATAAAATGGTCGTGTCCGGGAATGGGGTTTCAAAACGGGATTCCAAATGCTTGAGAAAGAGGCTAGTGAAGAACAGATGAATGAGCCCAATAAGTGAGCTTGTACAACAAGTCATGTAATTTCGATTTTCGCTGTAAAAAAACAGATATTGTTACTAGGCGTGATTACATGGTGCTACAACTCTAAGAAGTTGCGATTTGAAGAAATACTTTGCTTAATTTAATTTATATAGTTTAATATTTTATTTTATTTTATTTAGATATTTGACTTATGTGTTGGATTAGGCATGCAGATAATGCCTTTGATATCATTTAATGGCATAACATTGCTTTATTTTTTAATTTATATTGTTATATAAACGTTTTTTATTGATAAATTTAAATGTCTTATTAATACTCTTATGTCTACAAGTATGCATATTTTATTGACAATTCTATTTCCACTAATATAAATATCACGGTATACATATATTAATTATTTTAGACGAGGTGTTATATTAAGATAAATAATGCATAAAAATGAAAATTATATATGCGTAAAAGGACGCATGAATAATGACATTTTTAAACGCCTAATACAATTGTTTATGACAATCGTCATAACGACACTGCGAGTATCACAAACGTCTGGTGACACATCATAATAAACCCACATCCCGACAATTGTAAGATCAAAACATTATGCTTAAACTACACAATAAAATATCATCATAAATGTATTACAGCCATATATTAACGTTTGTAATCAGTTGTTTTATCTAAGACTAAAAACGTAAGTAGTACTATCGTTAATAAACATATGCGACAACATTTAAGTATCAAAACATTATACTCAATCCACTAACCACATGTCACAAAGAGATATATATGACACGTAATAATGTTGTAATTTAGTTAGTTTTAAAGTAACACTTACAAATGTCAATAGTAACATCAAAAGACTAATATGGCGATAACTGAAAGTATCAAACATTGCGTTTTAAAACAACACCAACAAAAGTCACCATCATAGTATACGAGATAATAACGCCACAGAATCGGGAATCTTTTCGATGTCACAACACAAAAATGTTAGAAGTCATATCATAATAAACTTAATACGACGAAGACGGAAGTGTCGAGCATTATACTTAAGCAACACAACAACATGTCATTATAGCGATGATTATGACACATTAATTTCGTAATGACTTGGATTTAACAACACTTAAAAATGTCTTAAGGTCTATCATAATAAACTAATATGGTGACACTTGGAAGTATCAAAATAGTATATTTAAGTGACGTAATAACATGTCGTAACAACTATGTATTGCCAACACATAATTGAAAGTGATTTAACAACACTCAAAATGTCGTATCGATATGTCACAAAGTACATATAATGATATTTGTTTTTTTCATGTTATGTAATCAGCCATTATCACCTAGCAACATATAAGCTACGTTTGTAAAAATGTTGGTATAAAGTTAAAGTGGTTTTTTTTCACTTATTACTTACATAAGTCAAACGCTAGATAAAAAACTTTACAATTTTGTTGTAATAGGTGATCACCAGTCAACCCCACCTATGTCTTCCTCTGCTTTCCAGCGACACCTCCATAGTTTTGCTCTAGGTTCCGGACGAGAAAGTTTATGATGTCTTCGCTAACTCGGTCCTATGTGCACGGTGTTCGCTGGTCACCGAGTCAGCACAGCCTGGGTCTTCTCAGGGCGCAGGCTCCGGGTGGTTACCTCGTCTCGCATTTTGTCGTTTGTCCATGTAGATACGACCGTGTTTTGCTTCATTGATATCGGTGCAACACTGGGTTATGATGATTCTTAGACCATTCCTACCTATTTGCGCTAGAAATTTGATAACCATGTGATGTCGTGAGGAACGGCCCTTATGGCATTGATGGGGAGGGCCTACCTTAGTAACATGTCAGAGGTCGATAGGGCATCTACTATGATGAATCTCATCGCCAGGCTGTGAGGTCGACATGGGGAGTCTTCCAAAGTAGCACTAGTCAGACTGACCAGCAAGCGCATTCTTCCTCCTAAGAACTGACGTAGCGCAGTGCACGACCGCCTCTAGCTTCCATTCACGCCATTTTGTCGAAAGCCGATAAGATGATGTCTACGAGCTTTCAGTATACAGCAAAGGACCCGCTTGCTTTATTAGCTACTATGGTTTTTATCATGCTGTCGCCATTGATGTCGCTGTACCTCTTCCATGTCGAAGTCTCGAGAAGGTTATGGTAGCATCCACCAAGGAAGCTTGATACCGCTTGTACTTCTAAGGTTTCTCGACCGATGTCGCGCAAGTGGGTCTTTCCTCAAATGAAATGGATTTCCACTGCAAAACCCCTTTGAGATTACATGGATTTCTCCTAAAGGTGGCTAATGCTGAACTGGGGTTGGATGACAAGGTGGTGGTGGCTAGACTCGCTCCTGCCCTTCTGAGGCCACTTAACGGCTGAGATGCCCACGTCGGATCAAGTATTCAATCCTTTTAGTCGGATGCGTACCATCCGTCGTTGTCCATGTCCCTGTTGAACTCACAAAGATGGTGTCAGCTCTTCTAATGGTCCGACTTCATCCAGATACACTCTCGTAAACCTTTCATGTCGACTGCTGTAGGGACTTCAAGGACACACCAGGCCAATGAGGGGTGTATTGCTGAGGTGAATACCGCTGCTATAGCTCAGGTTGAGGTGGTCCCCTACGATCCCCGACGCTCCTCGCTCCCATCTGGGACCGCCTCTATTTTCTCCGTCCTGGGGATCTATCCCCCGTCCCGCTCGCCTCTCAGCTTCGTTTCATTTTTTCACATCAGTCCTTTCCTTGAGAAGAACTTCTTTGCTTGGACGTAGAGGGGCTTCTTCAATCGCTGATATATTCTCTCTGCTTTGCTGAGGACCTCTACTTATGTCGTCGAGGGTTCTTGAGATGAGAACACAGTCTGAGACCGCACCCTCAAAATTCTGCAATGAAATCAATAACGGCGAACTTCATCGAGAATATCCACCCAGCGACTCTGTTAAACCCTCGAACATATGACCCTCGCTTTCTTTGAGAGCCTGCTTTATGGTCAAGGTGATAACTTCCGATTTCATACGCCCTGTTTCCAATAAAGTGGGAGACGACGCGATGGAAAGTTCCAGAACGATGACAGCACGGCGTGAGTCTCGTTAAACCAGCCAATGTCGGGCCCTTTAGTGTGATATTAAGGCTCGTGATCAGACGGGGTCCCACATCCGTAGTCTGGCTCGATTTTTGTATGTATCGAGGTGGTTCATGGGGTCTTTGTTCCGTCGCACGCCTCGGGACCGCAGATTCGAACTTTGGGTCTCAAGGGGAAGACTCGACCTGAATGGAGATCTCGGCTTATTGGTACTTGTATGCCTACGAGACCGGAGCTCACCATACCGGGCTTCCTTCATGTGGTTGACTTCACGATGTCCTCAACTTCGCCCTGAATGACCTCCTCGCGATCGCCTCCGGTGGGTTGCGGCGACTGGCGCCCCCGCGTGGCCATTCTTCTATATTCGCTTCGACGAGGGGCAAAGGTGTCGTTTTCCTGCAATGTGGTTTTGGTCTTTTCGCATGTCGGTCTCGGGGCGCGAGATTTGCCCGGTGAGTCAGTCTAAATCTTCAAAGAAGCGCTGGTCAGCGACGAGCGCCCACCCGTCCTGTCGCCTCCGCACAGCTTCTAACGCAGCCTCCGAGGCTCGCCGCCCATGTCACCGGGCCGGTCTCGTGATCCTGAGGATCGACGCATTCCCGAAGCTCACCCGAGTTTATACCTCATCGCCGAGGTCACTGATTTGTAAAGAAACCGTCGTTCACTGCACGGCGCTAAACTGATGATGCTTTTCAACCTGGAACCCAAGCCAGCCTGGATTGCTGGCCTGTCACGATTTCGGGACGTTGACCTCCTGAAAAACAAGAAACTTAAAAGGATCTACGGGGCCTCATCCGCTGTTCGATGCCTAAGTCGGCTCTTCCTAGTGGAAGAGAAGATCAACTCAGGAATGAAGTTTTATGCATGTCCGTACCTTTCAATCGATGGTCAACTGGGTATTTATAAATTGGACGATCACTTATAACTTTCCTACGACGACGACAATATAATAAGATCTTCCTCGTTTGAGGATGATACGATATTCCCCATCGGGTGGGAGATTTTCGCTTATCGTGAAAACCGATTAATAAGGATAATTGATGGCACAATTGAGAAACATCCCACTTTCCGATCGCGGAGACGTGTTTTCCCCATTATGAATTGGCTACTAACTCTTTAAAGGGCGAAGGTCAGCCTCGCTTCTCGGGCCCGTGATTTGGGATACCATTAGCGCATATTACTGCACGGCCCGCTTTTAACCCGACATGTTCAAGCCAGATCTCGCCCGCGCGCCTATTATTTCAAACCCCATCATGTATAAAATCAAATAATTTTTTTTTACATTATTTCAAAAAGTACTTTTTCAACAAAAAATTATTTTCAATCCCTAATAATTATATTTTATATAAGATTGATATGTTATAAATTAAGATTGATATTTTATATAATAGTTTTGTACAAAACTATTTTTTACTATTATTTTAAATGTCTTACAAACACATTCTTATAAACCCTATTTTTGTTACTTTTTTAAATTATTATAAAAATAAATTACCAATACTAAATCTATTATATAATATTTAGAATACTTTTATATTAAATTTTTTATTTGTTTACACCACATGTTTTTTTAATATGTTTTTAAAGTAGCTTAATTTTCAAGCTATGTACTACATGCTTCTTTTATTATTTAAAATAAAAATAATGTTCAAATAATAGTTGTCATAGTGATTTGAATTATTTTAATAAATAAAATCATACTCATATGAAAAATTCTGATTAAAATAAGATGATATTAAAAAAATTAAGGTACTTACATATAGTTTTTTTAACAACATAAAACAAATTATAAGTATTTAAACAGTAAAATCTCATTTATAAAATATTTAAAATTATAAATTTATTTTTTTAATGCTTTTATTTATTTCACCTCATTTTAATCGTGACTAGCATGGTCAATTTAGGTCAAATATTAAACACTAGCTTAAATAAAATTAGGTCAATGGCCCACTGGCCCATACAGTAATGTCTGACCCTGTGTCTAATTGCATGTAATGACAATGTTATCCACATAAACAATCGAGTACATGACCATCTAGTAAAGGTGGTGAGATGATAAAAATGTAATGGTCTGGTCGCTTCCTAATCATGTCAAACTCCAACCATTAAGCTAAACCAACTAAAAACCGGCCTAGGAGATCGTTTCATACCATATGCTGGAACTGTTTACATACCAAACTTAGACTCCTCCCCGAAAGCAACAAAACCAGTTGCTGCTGTCTATAAACCCCCCTGCGAGATCACCATAAGGGAAGGCATTCTTGATATCTAACTAAAAAAATGGTCATGTGCGCATAACAACCATAGAAAGAACCAAACGAACAAAGGGAATCTCGCCAAATTCCAAGAAAACATATGGCTTAGTCTCCATTTATATTGCCAGAGTGCACTTGGCACCAAATGTGCTCAAGCCGATCAACTCTAGCCATTAGCTCCACCTTCACTATATAAAACCAACCACAAATCAATTAAGACTTGACAAGAGAATATGGGCCAAGCTCCCATGTGCTATCGGAGTGTAAAGAAAGATCCATTTCGCTATCGTCAAGCCTGTACTGGATGAGAGAGAGCCCTACTAAGGCTTTTAGGTAGAGACAAAAAGACATGGTGAAAAATAAAGGCAAAGTAGGTGTGATAAACTGGCTTAAGTTTTCAAGAAAATTATAAATCAAGATGTGGGTTGTAAAGTGAGCGGAAAATTTCTTTCAATGGCAATGTAGATCATCGATGGTTGCAAAACCGGAGTGTGGAGATGACCGTGATATAGAAGATGATTCAAATAAGAGTCTGTGTGATAGGATAAGGGACGGTATCAACGAGTATAACCTGAAGTTTATCAGCCCACAACATTTCAGAGGTCGAGAAGGGAAATCTGGAGATGGTAAGGCAAGAGGAATAGATAAGACATCCAAAACAAGATAACGCGGTGTAGAGGAGAAGAAGGAGTAATCCTCAAAGAAGGCGACATCAAAGGGTAGATAGCAGCGATTAATGTTCTGAGAATAAATGTATAACCTCCAAGGAAAGAATAACCTAAGATGATTAGTCTGGTGTGGGCTTGGTCGAGAGCTTGTATTTCCTGTGATCGAGAATATGAAACAAAACAAACACAACCAAAGACACAGGAGGGTAAAAGAGAGGTTGATTAGGTGAGCAAGACTATTTGAGGATCCGACCATGCAAAATGTGTAGATATGCATACGATTCATCAAATAACACAATCTGGGGCATACAATGTACCAAAACGCGACATGAACCTTGATGGAGGAGAGTAGCAATGCCCTAACTAATGATTTTTTGCTTCTATGCTCAAACTGTAATTCTATTGGTGTCGAGAATGTAGCACAAGATGATTAGTAATAAATCACATGGAAGACATAAACGAATAGAATGGCATAGAGAAATATTCATTTTCATTATCAATTTCTAAACATGAATAAAGTATTAATCGAGTGCAATCTCAAAGATTAAATTTTTTAGTTATAGAAAAATAACTCACCGAAGCTTTCATTAAAAATAACTAAGTACATCAAGAATAATTGTCTATAGCAACAAAGTAACCGAAATCCTGGCAGATGTTGACCATGAAGATCCAAACACAGTGGACAAGCTCGTATGAGAGTTTATCTAACGATCTAAACGCTTTGGGAACAAGACACGAGTATGTTTCCTAAGATGACATGACTCACACCCAAACAAAGATAAACTGGAAAAATGAAGAACCAACTTCCAAAACTTGGAGAGACTTGGATGACCAAGACGGAATTAGCGAGGAAGAGGAGCTTTCCGGAAGTGCAAAAGTAGTGGAACAAAGAGGTGAGTTGAGGTGAAAGAGGCCTGATGACCCACGTGTTATGCCAATCGCCTTCCCGCACCCTGCCTTGGTTATAAAGAGTTGTGTGAAAAAGTAAGGCACACAATAAAGGTCACATGTCAACTTACTAATGGAAATAGATTAAAAGTGAAAATCATGAAGATAAGAATATAAGGGCAAGGAAGGGAGTGGACAAGCCGAAATAACAGAGCTATGGTTTAAGAACCATTAAAGGCGTAATAAATGATAAAGGAGATGGAAAGGTAAGAGAAGAAAAAAGCTCTTTATTACCGTAGATATGATCATCCAGGTCTAATATCATGGATCCAAGGTGTAGATGAATGTGTAAGGCAAGGAGAGACATTATCTGTTCAAGCAACGGTGGGCTAATGGAGTGAAGATTTGGTCGCTAAGGAAATATTAGCGTGGCCTTGTATATTCACTTAGCGTAAGAACGACCCCGAGGTGCGGATTTGAGCTCCCGAGATAGAACTTGAACTCGCTAAATGATCAGAAGACTTAGCCAAATGAGGAGGGGAATTTGTTAGTCGACCATGTAATCTGGAGTAAAGTATCTATCACGCATGTGTCCAAGCCTATGATAGTATGTGCATCAGGACTGGCCCTTCACCTGATTGTTACCGTGATCCACCTCCTCTGAATTACTGAGAATGAGACCGAGAAACCATCATGCAAGAAGGTCCAGTAATCTCAGATCTATAGATTGAGTGGCAAGGATGTATGGAGAAGTAACCAGCAAGAGCCCTATCAAAGTTTGGAATAACCGTCTGGGGCGTGAGCATTCCACTCAACGTTTTCAAAATCCGCCCAGTGTCACAAAAAAGAAAGATTATAAAATCAATCCATTCGAACAAGAAGTCTTAAATTTAGTAGACTTTGGCAAGATAGATGTTCATCCATGGGTAGACATTCTCCACCATAAGAAGATAAATTTATACTGAAGCTATTTCAAAATTGTAGCAAACGTATGATAGCTACTCTAGTAGAGACGCTAACAATATTAGTGTACGCTTCTTCACCTCGATTCCAGAGCGTAGCAAGTTTTATGTGTCCTTAATATTATAATGGAGTCTCGGCACTACTAGATTGCTAGATAATATTGCATAGTAAAGAATCAGTTTTTCACAACGAGACGCAGATTCTTCTGCCAATGATACTCAGGTCCGTAGGTAGTAAGATGATCCCTCAACCATTACTAATAAAACCATAGTCCACAAATCCACCCATGATCGACACTTTCGCTTTCTATATTGGTCCAAGTGCAACTACAGGAGTTCCAGATACAAAGGAATTAAAGTGTTAATTTTCTGAAATATAGAGACATCTTCTCACCATGTAGACATTCTTTCAACATAGTAGATTATGAATTCCAATAGAAAAGGTTCAATCAATGAATATTTTTCAAAGGAACAAACAAGTCTAGATGGTGAGAGAGTTTCAGAAGGTGTCTGACTTAGAAGAAAAATCAAGAACCTGAAAAGTATATATTGCCGAGAAAATGACAAAGAGGGTGACGCAGTGTCGGATCAAAAACTAGGTACATAGGCTCAGAGATTCGATCTAATAAGAGACTCAAAGTGATGAAATCCGCCGACTAGAGAAGAAGCCACATGCCCTCACGTGCCAACGCATGAGGGATAATGGTAGGGGGGAGATCCGCATGTGGCGACGCTTAGGACACCTATTGCCGGAGATTCTTCCATCGACGGGAAGAGCAGGCTTTGGCAATCATGGTGGAGTGTCCACGAGCCAAAGTTGGGGTTGCCAGAAAATCTCACCGAAAAAAGTTATCGACGGTGGGTTGTTTCGATGGTGGTTGTGGCTCCTTCTACACAGATTTAATTTAATGTGACCTGAGCGAGAGCAGGGTCAAGAATCATGGTGGAGGTCCACGAGCCAAAGCTCAAGGTCGTTGGGAATCCAAACTGAAAAAGTTTACTCGACTGGGCTACTCTTCCTGGCAGGCTCAGGCTCTCCCTGCGCTTTCTGCGACGACCAGAATGGGATCTGTTTTATGACGATCGTCGATGGGAATGTCACCGGGACTGACTACATCGCAAACCCGACCGGGAGATTCTCAAAACCTCTTGCTGGCTCGATATACGCTGAGAGGTTCAAATGGCCATGTATTCTCATTGAATTTACAAAGGAGGAAACATACATATTTATTCAGTGTTAAAATAAAAAAGAAACAGTTGAAAGTTTAATTAGACATCTATAAGAATAAAGAACTAAAAAATGGACAGGTAGAATAAACTTCAACAATTAGTAATATAGATGGAAAAGATCCCAAGATAAATAGTTTCATAAATCGAAATTAAAGTAAAGCTCACGTAATTGTAGTATCCTGAGGTTAAACCTAATTTTTACCTGTATTCTAGAAGGTGCCTCAGTCTTGGTATATTAAGGTTAAAAAAGTTCTGGCGAAAAGGACATTTTTCTACGTTTGATTGTTTGATAAAATAAATAAATAAATAAATTAAATTAAATAAAAATAAATTTATTTGGAAAATTACATTTTTTAAAATTATTTAATCTTTGTGTTAATGAGTTAAAATTTAAAAACATATGAGTTTGAAATAACAAATATAAATAATATATAAGATTTAACTCTATTTTTATTTTCCTTTCTTTTTTCTATCCTTATATTTTTTTTCTCTATTTTCTTTTCTTTGCATTTTCTAAGAACCAAATACAAGCCTTAGTAAATCTACGTTGACAATAAAGCAAGGTAGAAGAATTTGGATTTTGAAGGCACTAAAAAAGCAAGCACTAGATAGATATATACATGCTTACATATGCGTTTACAATATCCACATACTGCTCATCTATGTGCTCTACAGATAAAGAATCAACGCACTAGAAACTATAACCCTGATGTGGAAATCATCCAAGATAAACATAGTGATGCACGTTTTAGATGTGCATGCTTATTTTTCATTTACTTTTATTTCATTTATGTATTGTGGGTCCCACGAGCCTATATATATATATATATCCAATATGTAATATAGTTTTTTAAGATAATAAAAATTAAGAATTCTCTCTTTTCTCTCTTCACATGGTATCATAGCCAAAGGGAAAAACCTTTATTTATTTATTTTTTTTTTTCCGGTGATCGTGTTTCCTTCCGATCACTTTATTCTCCTTCCGAACTCCCACAATGCTTCATCGCCGTCGATTCCTCGCCAATGACTTTTCCCAAACTCTTCTCCGCGCTGTGGGCGCAGGACCCTCTTTCTAGCACCGAGATTCCATCCCCAGGCTCATCCAACACTCGTCATTGATCCATCCTCCGACTGCCCTCGAGCCTACCTCTCCACATTTTTGGCAACTTCATCCGTGGCACTCCGTCGCCCCTTTCGACCTCAAAAGCACTCTTTCCTCACATCTTAGTGTGCCTTAGGAAGGCCTCATCTTCATCTCCAGTCACTTTTCTCCACTGTTTGAGTCACTTTTCTTCATCTCAAGGTTCACAGTCGTGATTCGCCCTCCTATTAGGGCTCTCTTCAATCCAAACGTGATTCAATTCCGCCATGTATTATGGCGCACTGTAATCCTATTTTTATATCATGTTATTCTGCATCTCCTACTATCACATCGAAAAATTGATTGCAGTGATAATTATCTTTCCTAGCTGCCAGGAACACCGTTCATGGGACAAGGTTAAGATGATCATTCATTACAATCAAGGATCTTATACCTAATGTCACAAGCAAAGTAATTTTAAAAGAAAAAATCATGCACAAATCAGAGCGATCATGGTAGTCGGTTGATCAAAAAATTTTGATTCATCTTTGGGCCTACAAAACATGTTTTAAGTTTTGGAATCAAGCAAAAGGCCTATACACGAATGATATCCAACACCTTTATATTTGGGCAGGGGTTTCGCTATCACAACATCCGAATACAACAGACATGGATTTATCTTAATTATGTCAACCGACGCTTTCTTATGAGGAGTTCTTGGGCTATCGATGCCTCTTACTAGTGATGTTAAAGTACAACAAACGAGATTGACAAGTTCTTTCACGGTTCACTCTTATCAAGCCTATGTCCCATCTCAGACCTTCGAGATCATATTCTTGGCAATCCATCAGTCCCATCCTTTGATGATGTGTTTGCTCGCCTCCTCCATATCTCCTCCACTCAAACTTTTCCATTTGATAGCACTTCAGATTCTTCTGTGTTAGTTTCTCAAACTAACCCTCGGGGAGGACGCAGTGGTAACCGAGGTAGAGGACAACGCCCCTAATTACACCTATCAATGTTTTTCGCCAGGCTACCGTGATCGCGTTATCACATGGACGACCTCCCAGACCGCCCATGTGCCCTGGTCATCCGATTCACCACTCCAAACACCGAGCTCCTCCACATTTCAGGTGTCTCCCCATCACAAAGGAGATATCGATTATCTCGCCATCGTGCGCCTGTCAACTCTATCGCAGGCCCAGACCCAGAATGCCCCGTCATTTTACTCATACACTTTCCTGACGCTATCTGTGACCGGTGCTTCGATCACATATATGGTAATAAGGATCTTTTCTTCTATTACTACTACATCTTCACTTAACAAGCTATCTATAGCTAATGGTCTTCAAACCATGGCTAAAGGTACTGTCATAACACTCCTCACTCTATCTCTTTATAATTCCGAAAGGTCCCTTTAATCTCATTCCACGCAGAATCACTGTGATCTTAACGCTATTACTCTTTCCGATAAATTTGTGACATCATAGACCGGAGTAATTGGGAAATATAATTAGCACAGACGTGAGTCTCAAGCGCATCCATCACCTTACCTCGAATTCATCTCCGCAATAAGGGGCCTAATCGATGCTCCTCCTCATCCACACAATCGTCTGCCAATCTCTATTCTTTCCAAGTTCCAAATATGGTCACCGCTTTTCCACTTTGTCGCCACTGTGTGTGAATCCCGTCACTGCGGGAAAGATACTGTGGTCTCGTCTTCTAAAAGGCCAATAATCTAAGTCTCCTTCGAACTCGGTCCACACTAATGTTCGGGGGTCCTTATCTGATCAAGGCTATTTTGGGATTTCATTATTTCACACTTATCAATACTATTCTCGATGTGTAATTTGGTTAATTTTAATGAAAATCGAAATGAAGATATTCTATTTCCATAATTTATGCTAAAATCTTGCAATCCTGCTCAATATTTTTATTCGCGTGTTACATAAAGGACAATGCCGAATATTTTTCAGACCATTTATTTCATTATATGTCCCAACAATGGGATCCTTCATCAATCTTCAGCCATACTCTCAAAAAAACAAAACGGGTAGCTGAACGTAAGAATCGCCATCTGCTGAGATAGCCATATTATCCTCCTCCATCACATGTTCCTTTTCATATCGGGGATGTTATTCTTACGCTTGTTATTATTTGATTGAATCATGCCCTCATCCTGTTACATGATCAAATCTCATTCACTTCTTTCCCTTACCAACCACTTTATTTCTTCCTTCCTCATGTCTGGGTCAGGATTCTCTTTGTTCATATTCTCACTCCAAGACAAGATAAGCTTTCCGTTAAAGCCATAAAATGCATCTCTCGGGATAATCTTGACTCTTGGTAAGGATTGAGGCTTGTTATTCCCTAAGACTCACGATACTTTCTCTCCGTGTTGATGTCACTTTCAAGGACTCACCCTTCCTTCTACTCCTCCAGTCTCTTCCGCTTCGAAGTCTTACCTCTTCCCATTATCTCCGCCTTATATTTGATGTCACTTCGACCACTTCAAAGAGCACATCGTTCGCCACCGTGCCACGCCCCTCTCCTCTGCTGTCTCACTGACTCACTTCCTATCCCTTCAGCTCCCACCCCTGCTTCCTGCCTGATAATCGACTTTATTACTCTTCTTCTTAAAAGGTAATCGATCTACTAGTAATCCTCATCCAATTTAGAATTTTTGAGTTACCATCGATTATCTTCACCATATTCTGCATTTTTTTATGCTATATATTTTGTTTCTCTTCCCAAGAACACCAATGAGGCTCTTTCCTATTCGAGCTAGCGATAGGCAATGGTAGATGAAATGGTCGCTTCCGCACTCAACCCGGCACTCGATCTGCTTGTTTCCACTCTCCGGCAAGTCTCTGAAGATCAAGGTTGCATTTATACGCTTAAGGTTGGTCCCGATGGTCGTTGATCGCCTCTTAAGGCCCGCTTTAGTTGCTAGCGATATACTCGTGTTTATGGTCTCCCGACATATGACATTCTCCCTCGTTGCCAAGATTGCTTCTATCCGTCTGCTTCTCTCCATGGTTGCTATGTTCCTGCCTTCTGACACGTGGTTATTAAAAACGCTTTCCTTCATGGTGATCTTGCCAAGGAAGTTTATATGTATGTCCACCGTTTTGTTGCTTAGGAAACCGCTTAAGATGCAACTAGTTACGTTGTTCTCTATATGGCTCAAACAATCTCCTCGAGCATGGCTCGCCATTTTATTCCTATATTCGCACTCGCATGCTTCGTAGTACAGCAGACCATTCAGTTTTCTATCATCATAACTCTTCGAGGTAGTGTATTTATCCGTTGTTTTATAGATGACATCACATTACAAGCAAAGGATCGTGATGGTATCTCGTAACTAAAGAAACACCTTTCACCCACTTTCGCACTGAAAGACGTAAAGATTAAAAGATTTCTCTGAATCAGATAGCTCAATCCAGCCTGAATAGTCCTTTCCCAAAGGAAGTATGCTTCGTATATCTCGAAGAAACCGGCATGTTAGACAAAGAAATCTAGACACTCTATGGATCCTAATGTCAAACTCAGACCAGACAGGAGAGTTCCTAGAGACCTTCATATCGGACGATCAGAAACGAACTACCACCATTACCCCTGGGCTTATACATTTCTTTTCCGTGAGGCAGTATCAATTTTGCAAGCCACCATGTGATAGCTTATCGATGTTGTAATCCGTGATTCTTCGATATATCAAAGTACACCAGCCAAGGTGTGTTGTACAAGAATGTGAGGTCATACCTAGGGTTGTTGTTGGCTATCAGATGCAGACGCGTGCTCACCCATAGATAGATCGCCCAATTTCAAGATATCGTAGCTTACCGTGGTAACATAATATCATGGAAGAGTAAGAAACAAGATAGTGGTCGATCTAACACAAAGTCGCATCGAAGCTATGGCCTGGGCAACATGTGAACTCATATGGCTGAGACACCTTCTCCAGGAGTTGAGATTTGGAAATGATGAACAGATGAAGCTCATCTATGATAACCAGGTTACTTTGCATATTGCATCCAATACGCCCACGAAAGTTTAATTCAAACATATCAAGCTCGGACCGTCACTCTACATTAGAGAAAAGATCGCATCAGGATGTGTGGATACTAGTTTTGTTAATTCAAATGATCAACTAGCATACATATTTATTAAATCTCTCAGAGGTCTTACAATTAAATACATTTGTAACAAACTTGGTGCATATGATATATATGTTTCACCTTGAGGGAAAGTGTTAGATATTGTACAGTTATTTTTCTTTTCCTTTATTTCATTTATGTATTGTAGGTCCTATTTAGCATGTATATATATATATATATATATATATATATATATATATATATATATATATATATATATATATATATATATATATATATATATAAGTCCAATATGTAATATAGTTTAGAATATGTACTGAATTAATGTCCAAAGCATATACTGATTTTCTAGACATCTAAAAATCATAATAAAAGACAAAATAAGAGAATTAACATCCTAAAGAAGCTTTGGGAACCATCATCATAGTCACTGAAATTAAAATTGTCATTACTTCCATCAAGATTTGATTGATAGCCGTCCATCTCATTCTCACTATGATTAATAATATAATATTTCATATCATACTTTGTTTAATCTAATGTTAGATTGACTTGAATCACAGTCTAGGTATGCTTAATCTTAGCACATGGTTAAAGGCGACCACTTCTATGCCTTGCATATTCCAAGGCCCCCTACGTTGTCACTTCTCAAGTCATCTTGCTTAGGCCTTCAAGAGGTGACTTTTATTTGCTCCACTTGGCTTGGTGGCCTAGGCAATCTAGGCCTCCTTTTGAATCTCCGGCCCCTTAACATTCCATAGAAGTTTCTTCCTTCATGTTCTTCATAGGATATAAAATTAAAATAAAATAAGATAAATTAAAAATAAAAAAGAAAGAAAAAAGAAAAAGAAGGATTTTGCTTATAACCAGACTTCACTCTCCTTTTCCACCATTTCTTTCTTAAGGAAGAGGACTTTCCATGAAAGAGATTGCAATGGGTCTGTTGCAAAATCACAATCTCATTTTCGTTCGTTCAATCTCCCTCCTTGCTTCTCAACTGCAGTATGGTTATTGCATTGGGGAAGTTTTACTTGAATAGCAGAATTCTCCATGGATATTTTTTCTAATATCACAGTCAAAGTCCAACTACTCTCTTCTACACATACAGGAAAAGACCTCTTCCAATGAGAGGAAATTTTCTTTGCCTAGAATTGAACCCTTACTCAACCTAGTTCTGGATTTAAACCAGCCAAGAACGCAAAAATCCTATCCTCTTAACCATCTTCTGTAGTTAAACAGCATCAAAAACAGATCTATGACCATTGAAAGGGAAGCGGTTTCTGATTTCTTGTTCCATAAAGTGAATCATCCAAGACATGGTCATGGAATTTTCAGCTTCATGTCTCAAAATTGGGAATGAGAATTTTCCTAAACAAATAGCAGAACTCTAAGCCTACTCTTATATCATGTGGAGAAATTTGAATTTCATTCATACAAATCTCGAGATTTCATATAGGTTTCTTTTCTTGTAGGTAAATTAGAAATTTGAATTTTTTGTACATTCCAGATTTCAACCAACATATTTTCAACATATTCAAAACCATCAATCCACGTATTTACATCAACATTTATATTCTCGACTTAAGGTTTATTACCTTCAGAGTCAAACAACAAATCTTGAACAAATATACACAAAAAAGAAACACTAAGTTATTTTAGGGAGTGTAAGGAGAACAGATATTATGAAGCACTAGCAAATTGGTTTAAGACTAAAGTTATTAATTTACAAACCTTTTCAAGTAATTTAGGCTTTATCAACATCTCTTAGCAAAATCTAAGTTTTATTTATCTGGAATTTTCAAGTTTGTAATTTAAGGTTAGCATCTTCTAGTCCCTCAATCTCATCATTTCAAATGGGAGGATAGCAATTTAATCATCAACTTTCTACAAGCAACTAGTTTCATCATTTTGTGGGTCAAAGACATTCCCAGGTCCTAATTCAATGGAAAAGCACCAATCTTTGGAGTTAATGGTAAACAGAACAGCAAGTGGACGCCAAGGACATGGGAGTGGTAAACTGCTTTTCTCTTTAGAGGTTTCATGAACTGCAGAAGCAAATCTAAAACCTAAGAGCTGCATTTGAACAGTGTTAATCATAGTGGTAATCATGGACTTGATCCTCTAAGAGGAGCACCTATCAATTATAAAAGATAAAGTGACACCCCAAAGTACTCACACATGTAAGGGGAGCTTGATTCAGAAAAAAATATGTAACTTCAATAGTTGAAGTCAGTTTTTATAGGGCTCTACAAATAGAAGATGATGTGCAAGTTCACTGTGGACTTTGATGCGGGGTAGAGTGAACCAGAAGTGCCAGGGATAAAGGAAAATGGTTTAACTCCCATATACAGTAGAAATGTGATCAAAATGACACAGAGATTAGAAGAAAAGAAAATCAAAGGGGTAAAGATAAGTATGGGTTATGCACAAAATTTTATAGAATGATACAACATCACACATCGTGCAGAGTGATTTTAACCTGTCACTGGCTGAACACCGGTTTGCTCCTTCAAACTAGGCTTTTACAGTTATTAAGTTATACATTTAACAACGAGAATATTCCTGCCACCACTGTAGCAATCCAATACTAACTCAAGATAAGTAGGACTAATGCGCACAATGTAAAATCTAATCACTAGTCCAAAAGTTGTGTGACTCTTGCAGCACCGAGATGGAACCACCGAAAGGAGAAAAGGAAGTTAAAAAGGAAACATGCTGTGGTTTGAGCATGGTAAGTGTTGATCATTTGCCAATCACACAAAAACAGCGAAAACTACCTTTCAGCAAAACTGCACCCAATCTTTTCCAGCCAACATTCTCAGATGTGACCCTGTAACGTCCTCTTGCTGAATATGTCAACTTAAAATCCGGCTGCCATCATCAGTTCATCACTGTTTTTCCTTGCCTACAATAATATTTTAGTTAAAAGGATGTGCATGCTCCTCATCATTCTTTAATAAAAAAATTGAAAAATAGTTATTATGAAAGATATAAGGCCACGTTTCATTTTTTTTTTTTTTTGTTTTTTACTTTTTCGTTAATTTGTTTAAGTGACGTTGTTTGTTTTTTCACATGATCAAGCCATTGATTTTTTAAAAATTTTGGCTGGATAAGAAAAGCAAAGATATTTGGCTCTTTTTGAGTATGAGAAAACTATATTCTATGATTCAATTGAAACTCTTATGATTTGTCTTCCTGTTAATTAAATAAAAGCATATTTATTTTTTAAATTTTATTTTCTCAAAATTGAGAAAATGAAAAGATTGATTTTTTCTTCATTGATAGATGATAGTTATGTTTTACTCTAAATTATTTTCTCAAATTTGATAAATATTAATCTTCAGATTATAATAATCCTAATGAGGATGATTTCTTTTTCAATGCAAGATTTTATTTTAAACTACTAAAAATTATTTATATAATTTATATTCTTGGCTTCTTTTTTATAAATATGTTAAAATTTTATACAAACATTATATAAATATTTTCCTTCTTTATTATATTTATAGTTATTAACATTATCATCATCAAATATATATATTTAACTTAAACTATCTTTTAAGATGTTAAGATTCGGTGATTTGTAATCCTGAAAAATGATCTTATCACTTAATAGAAATTATTACAAAAATCCTAATCATCGCTCCTCTCATTTTCCCTAATCTTGTTTTCTTTTAACCCATTTTCCTCAAACAATGAGGGGTGATTTTTTTATTTTTTTTTGTCATTATTAGTCTGAAATCACCCATTTGCATCTCTTTATTTCATTTTCTTGCTTAATAAAGTGGTTTTTTCACATAGATTTAGGTTTTATATTGTTTTGCCAGCAGATATTTTGGTTTGCCGTCGACTTCGTGCCAACGTAAAAGAAACAATACGCTTCATGCCTGGTGGTAGGGTTTCTGACACCCCAAATCCTTAACTCAAGTGATGCAACCTGGCTTGTCCATAACATCTGTCTCATATTATGAGACACATAATGCGTTAGCAAAATCCATTGAGTCCTTTCTTTTCCATCAAGATTTAATGAAAATCAAGCAGAGTCTCCTTTGTACTGAGTCTACCAAGGTACAACATACCTAACATTGTACACCCATCACACCAGGTCCATGAGATATTACTTAAAATAGGCAAAATGGCTATACTTAATCAGCATACATCAATACCTTACCAAACATCCAAACCAACTGATATATTATACATGGTTCAAGAGCACAACACTGAATAAAATATATTAAAATTTAAATTCATATGTTATAATAAAAAGATTTATCAAAATGAGACCTGGCTTTCCCAAAAAATCGGCTCCTAGTGAGCGCTTCTCGTCTTCCTAAGACTCCTCAGACTAAAATAACGATCCGACAAAAATACAAGCAAAACCTAAAGAGGATAAATCTCCGCCATGGGTTACTCACTGCCCTAAGTGCATGTCATGGCAACCAAACACACTCAGCAAATACATGATCCCACTAATGTTCTATATGCCCAATCCCATGTCTCAAGTCCTTCCACTCCCCACACATGCCGTTAAATGAGAAAATACGCTTCAAAAACAAAAGGTTTGTTCAAAACGCATCATCAAGTTTCGTAAATATATTGATAACCCTCAGAGGCAAACTGTTGACAACTTTCTCCAATAATTCGGGCCCTTCGAATGAATTGTTGATATTAAATTCCAACATAATCTTCAAAATCTTTCCTGAAATCTTTCACAACCATTTTTTTCATTTTCTTTCATGTCAGGCATCTACATCACTCTAGGGAACTGGCATATGGAATGCATTATGCCATTTCAAAACAATCAAAAGCATGATATATTTATATATATATTAATGTAAAATTAATCACATAAATCTACAAAGAAGAGTTCAATCCATAAAAGTAACATCAAATTAGTTTTGTTATGGGGGCATAATTTCAAACAATTCATTTGAATCATCAATAACATAAATTACATTAACTCACGTGGAATAAACCCTGGGGTTCTACACTGGTTTCACGCCAATAGATTTTCTCTTTCCCTCGTTCAAGAATATTTGAGATCCGGCAATGATCACTATTATCCAAAATTTCCAAACGATCTCATCCACAAAATGGTTTCTTAGCCAAAAATAAACCATGTAGGAAAAGATCCCTACCTCTTGTAGTTTTCTAACTCCACAAAACGGTAAGTTCATGTAGTCTTTGGTAATCGTAGATCAACTTTGCTTTGCTTCAACACGTATAGAACCACGCTTTGAAACAGAAATCTGTAGAGTATGTTGCTTTTCTCTAAAACTGGTTTCTCCCCCTCACCCGCCCATTTTTTCCAAAGAGTCAAATTGTGGAGAAGACGAGTCTTGTTTTAAGTCTTTATTTAATCTTTTCACTTAATCATCCCATCCCTTTAATTTGATTTTAAAGGCTTTTTGACACTTGTTAATCTGAAGCTTACTATCTCCATCCTCACTAATCAACATGAGTATTATAAACATGGTACATGTAGGTGATTTTTGTCACATCACATACCTCTCATTACTGTATTACTAAGACCTCGACAATTTGGCAGTCTTTAAAACGTGGAAATTCTAAATTACCGAATTCACTAATCCCACGTGTAGCTAGATTACAGACAAATTCCAAACTATGAAGTCCGCTTTGTCATCCAAGATCAGAAAATTTTCGCGATTGATCGAATTACCAGTTTTAATCTTCTTTCTGAAAATTAGAATTTTCTCGGGGTTTCACAATGGCTTTTGATTTGTCGCTGCTTGTGCCATTACTTATATTATTTTCTAATAACAGAAAGGTCACTTTTCTTTATCGTGTGGGGTGATTCGCACAAGCAAACAGATTCGATAAGCTCCAATATCACTATGGTCGCCAGAACTAAGCCCCTTATTATTCTAGCGTCACTATATTATCAAATTTGAAGGTTTTATGTTGATTTATTATGTTGTTAACCTATAAATTGTTTCATCTTTTATGGTTTTTAGCAATTTATATTTTGATCGATCTATTACAAGTTTGAATCAATAAAATTATTATTTTTCTTTAAAAAAATAGAAATAAAGTATTAGAAAAAACAAACATCTAAGTACTTAATTGATACAATTTAGCATTATTCAAAACAAAAATTCTATTAATAGTGTTATAAAATACAAACGCCAATTCTAACACAAGTAAATTTTTTATAAGGCGACTTTCGTGACTCCATATAAAAATTCTCTAAAATTGGTTGAGTAAAATTTTGGAAGAAACTATTTTTAGCCTAATGAGTTTTGGTATATAAATATTTAGCTTATTAATATTTTTAGAAGAAATATTTGTCTAGTGAACATTTTGGAGCAGATTTAGGAAAAAGTAGAACTAGACTTGGCAATGATCCATTCGTATATATTCTTATAGATTGAGACTTGGGATTCATACATGTTAGAAAATATTGACCGGAGAGGCCATGGCCTTTGAGTCAGCACCCCTATCTCGTGGCGTCAGCATGTGATCAAAGTCTTATGCCGTATCCAAGCTTCTTGCCCAAGCACCCCGCTTATGTTGCCTGGAAGACCTCTATTATGGATTTCATCCTAATCCACGCCTCGACCTCATTTCGCCAGAACTATCCGTCAGCGAAGGCTCATGAGCTATTTTCCCTGACAGATCCTCTCTGTGGCTCTGTCATCGTCAAGAAAAGACGGAAGCCAATGGCCTTCTGCTGATCCCTCTCATTCAGCGCATCCTCCACAAATCAACGTGCATTAACCACCCTTAGGATGATCAAACGATTCTTGAGACGAAAGATTCAGATAACTTGGCTATCCAAAAGGAAGAACAGACCCTGAAGCGCAAATGAAGCGCCCCCCTCCCCTGTTGCGATTCCTTCCTTATTAATGAAAAGTGAGTGATTGGTTTGCGAAATGGAAACGAGGGGGATACCTTCTTGAAGCCGGCATGTTTACTCTTCCTGTTCTCCTGTCGGCAGCATCGGAGGCGGTCGGCCACCCACCACAGCCCAGGTTCCTTGTTTGTTTGCGAGGTCCTTGCTGCTGGGTTAATGCCACACGATCCGGAGATAAAGTCGATAGACAACAACCAAGATTTAAGCATCGGAGGGTGTGTTGAGCCACACCCATATGGTTCCTTAATTGTTTGCGAGTCCTTCACAGCTAGTTTAATGCCATGACGATCAAAGACTCACGAGAATCCAGGGACAACAGTGGCCGTGCGTAGGGCTACCAAGCAAAATCTCCCTTCGGTGACGTCACGAGAGCTTGACTCGTCGATCAAGTGATCCCTACACCACGAAGCCGGTGGTTCCATTTCACTCATTCGGTTCGTCAAATCCTATCGCTATGGCCATCAGCCCTGACAAATTAAGGTCGCGAGGACCCGGTTCTTTCTTTGGTGTCAAGATATGGAAACAAAGCAGAAGCGGTCAGACGGATAGGCGGGTATTAGGCTATGTGACAGTTTGCATCGAGAGCATTCTGCGACGGGTTTGGAAGGATCGAGGTGAAAATGCATGAGGGAGCATCCATCCCGCACCTTCGGTCAAACAGAATAGAGGCAAGGAGCCTATCCTGCCAGGCGACAGTGATGTAATAGCGGAGATGAGTTATCCTCTGGTAGCTCTCGGCTGCGATCTTCGCTCGAAAGAATAGCGTGGAGAATTTGAGATCAAGAAAGAGGCCTGCGCGGATTCAGAAGAATGATTAAGTCGGTGGCATGCATCAGAATGCGAATCGATGAGAGCGGCAGCCCGGTCGGAGCAGGCCTCCGAGAATATGCCACGTGGCACAGGGGCGGAGCACCACCACTTCCGTTCATGTATTACGCCCGGGAACGCGGCAGTGTGCATCTACCGTGTCCAGGGGCCACGAGGGCTATCTTATCCTCCCCTGCCGAGGCCAGCACATCTTGAGCTCTGAGCTAGCCCAGCAGCTGTCGTACCATCTTTTTGCCATGTATGATGGCTCCTCAGTCAAGTATGATCATCTTTACATTTCAAACTAGGAAATGATACTTAATACGATGTGACCCTTGTACATTGTTCTCTGCTAGCTTGAAGGGGCCCGCCCTGGCTTGGTTCCACAATCTCCCACAGAAATCTATCAACTCATTCAACGAGATGTGGGCTACATTCGTTTCCCAGTACTTGTGCTCAATTCAAAGGAAGGGGAATATCAGTTCTCTGCAAACCATCTTCAAGCAGGAGGACGAATCCATCTGTGATTGCACTAGAAGATTTGAATGGGGCGGTCGACATATTGATTCGATACGGTATGGATCACGGTCCTCGAATTTAGAAGGAGCTTTGGGTCGACTACCCCATTCTTCTAGTAAATGTCTCTGTATCCGCCTGCGACAATGGAGGAATTGTACAGGCGGGGGGGATAAATATTCAACATTGGAGGATAATATCCAGGCAGTCTCTCAAACTGTGATGATCACAGCTCAAAGAAGCAAGTCGGCCACTAAGGGACTGGCGGTCTGGCGGAACGAGAAGGGAGTCGAGTAGAACAGAAGCGCTCCGGGACCGACCCAGCGAAGAAAAGGGGGCCGCGGTTTACCTTTGAACATCTCTTATGACAGACTCCTTCCTCTCATCCGGGATCACCCCGACTTCAAATGGCCCACACCAATTCAGTCAAATCCCGCACGGTGCAACCAGTCTCTGAGATGTGATTACCATAGGGACCATAGGCATGAGACCAACCGATGTTGAAGCCTGAAATTTTTGGTGGAAAGGTTAATCAGGGTCGGCCACCTCAAGAGATATGTTCGGGAGATGAACCGGGAGCTTAGACCGCCCCCACGGTTGAAAGAATAGCGGCCAGCTCAAAGCTCCCGCCCGAACCTCGACCCACCATAAACTACATACTAGGTAGCCCGGTTGACAACGATGTCAGTCTAGCGATCAAAGAAGAGGTTGTTCGCGGCGACCACGACCAGAGCAGGTGGTCACCATCCACATCCCATATAGCGTGAGCAATCCAGCCAATTGTGATACATATCCTTTCCCCCTGTTAACCCATCCAGGGTCATTACTCCGCACCATGATGGCCTCATACTTACTCTATGTATTAACAATTTCTATGTGCACAGAGTACTAGTTGACCTTAGCGGCCTTGATCGACTATTCTGACTACCCGCCAATGGTAAGACATCTCTTTTGAAATTTGAGTTGACTAGCAAAATCCTGCTTTCGAGTTTAGGCTGACCACGATGCGATGGGGCGACATTGGTCTCCCCGTCAAGGTAGGGCCTATAGTTAAACAAGTCTTATTTTCGGTTGTCGAGGACCTAGGCCCGTACAATGCATTTGTTGGCCGATCCTAGCTGGATGCAATGAAAGTCGTGCCCTCGACTTACCATTAAATGATCAACTACCTGACCAGTGCTGATCAAATTGACCTCCTGAGCAACCAACTAACAACTCGGCAGTGCTACCAATTGTTAGTACATGAGCATGAGAAAAACAAAAGCTCCTACAATCCGACCCTTAAGACCCAGACCTCAGAATAGCAATTACAGTTCGCTACCCAAGCAAGGGTGGAGGACAGGGAGCAATTAGCCATAGACCCCTTAGAATCGATATTCCTAGACGGGCCGGATAAATCCACATATGTTAGTTCCCTCCTATCCAGTGGGAGAGGAGCAAAATCTGATTGGTTATGTAATATGGATGTATTAAACCCAGTTTCGATCCAGACATAGTGGAATTAACCCCGTGCATTACCTCTCCTGGAAACTGAATGTCATCCTGACGGTAGGTTAGATAGAAAGTGAGGCGTTTCCACCTAAACCGTCATCAGGTTATTCAGGTAGAAGTGGATAATATTTTAAAAGCGGGATTCATCATGGAGATAAAGTACTCGGAGTGGCTGGCCAATGTGGTGGTAGTCCCGAAAAAAGGCGGTAAATGGAGAGTGTGCATGGACTACACAAATCTTAATGAGGCATGCCCAAAATACAGCTTCCCTCTACCTCGGATAAACCAGACTGTTGATGCGTCGGCCGGGCATGGGATGTTGTCGTTCCTAGATGCCTTCTCGGGATATCATCAAATATCCATGCATCTGTCAGATGCGGAAAAAATAGCATTCATCACTCGGCACGGGCTATTATGCTAAAACAACATTCATCACCCCGCACGGGCTATTCTACTACAATGTGATGTCCTTTGGCTTAAGGAATGTCGGGGCAACGTATTAGAGGTTAGTGACCAAAATGTTCAGGCCGCTACTAGGAAAAACCATAGAGGTTTACATTGATGATATGTTGGTAATGTGACGCCCCAAATCCCGGGGGGCCGTTGAGCCCATACATCACTACTCACCAAAATATCATCAACTATATTACCATAATTTTAAAGAGTTATTACATCACTCTTAATACAAACATATACTAAACTTAAGAGTTCTAATACATGTTTTACAAATTTACATACCAAAGCCACATGTCGGCTTTCTTCTCAAAGCGGCCTCTAATGAACGTCGTCTTCGAGACACTCCTATGCGAAATAATGTTCCTCGACGGGACAGGCAATGCCCGATAGTTGAATTATCCCTACATGGGTTACTCCCCACCTAAGTGCACATGCAATGATTCAACACAAACACATTCAATCGAGAATCACAGTCTGCTTGAATATGCGTGATATGGATGAGAATGCGACTCACCCTTTCCCACTTCTCGAGCCCTCACTGACTCCATCACGCATGCCTAAGCCAAATGTAAGAAAAACATCGTTTTCAAAAAAAAAGGTTTTTGTTTTTGAAAACATCATATCGAATTTCGGTAAAAAAAATTGGACTACCCTCAGAGGCGAATTGCTAGGTAATTTTCGAAAGCAGTCCTTAAGTCGACCTCCCGAGATGAAGCGTGAGCAAACTCTCAAGGTAATTCTTCGGAAAATCTTCCATTAAATTCCTTTCACAACCATTTCCATTTTCTTTCATTTTTCTTTTCGTATCATTGCACTACGCACCATAATTTTCTAAGTTGCCCCGGTGCATATGAAATGCATTATGCCATTTCCAAACCACACATGTCAATATATCAATTATGCATATATTAACATAAATTAACTTACAACATCATGTTATTCAATTCTTAGTAATAACATCAAAATTAGCTCACTTGAGCTAATCAACAATCCAATTTAATTCATTGACTCTCCTGCGATTATATTTTATATGAACAACCTCATGTTAACATTAAATTCCATGCATTAACATTTCTTTCACCTGATTAATGATATTTTGCTTACAACACACATGGACCATTTTCGGTCCGTCCAAAATAAGCGGAATTTGTTTTTAACGATTCGAAGCAACTGATGGGATGTCCATGGACACCCTCTCACCTAATATCAGTTCCACTTTGTGGAACCGAAATCCATGGCCATTTTTAGCCCAACAACACCCAAACCATAATTTAACACACAATTATAACACAAGGGGACCATTTCCAGCCCGGGATCAATCCAGGATTGTCCAAAATGGGTCCCATAAATTCCAACAATTAAGTCCCAAGTTTTAGGACCGACTAAACGGCCATTCACGGCCTCAAACACTCCAAATAATTTACAAGGCTTTTAAAACCGAAAATATGAGTAGGAAGACCCTACCTCCGGAGTTGTGGAAACTCAGCCGGTGCCAGCGCGTAGCCCTTACAACGTAGAATAACTTTGCTTCTTGGCCCGACACGAACCGACGGTCCGAAAGCCGGAAAATCTAGAGAGAAGTTGCATTTTCTCTCTCTAAAAACCCTCCATTTTTTCAAAATCTGCTCTCCCTTCTCCCCTACTGCATGTACCAGGCCAAATGAAGAAGAAAACTCTTCTTTTGTCCCCCTCATTGTCATATCTCCAATTGTCATTGGTTGATAGGATTCGCTATCGCTTTCTCACGCTCTTTGGTTCCTATCCAATGAGGGTGCCACATGTCACCCATGGGCCCCGTACTTGAGCTCAGTTGACTCATTACGCACGACATGTGGCTGCTATAGGCGCCCACTCAAAATGCGCCAAGTGTCCTGCACTACGCTCATTGCCTCGAAAAATATGCAAATTCCCACTATCTCGGAATTCGATGAAATTCGACGTGGTAGCTATATTTCGCAAGACGATTCCAACGGTGAAGTCTGTTTCATCATCCAGAGATCTAGAAAAATTCCGGATTTTAACTGAAATTACCATTTTTCCCTTTTTCAGAAAATTAGATTTTCTCGGGGTTTCACATTCCCAATTAGAATTTCGTTCAGAAATTTCACTCCACCTCCCATCCAACCACGTGCATATGTAACCACACAATCTGCTTGGTGTGCACACGTGAGCCTTCCCGAGTCACAATCAGCGACAAACCAATGGAGTCGTCACCTAATCCATGTGTGAATGACATCCATATCTAAGTCATTGTCGGCTCACCCGACACAGAAATGAGGCTTCATGGCAATTAACTAATCCGCAGTGGTCGGAAGCTCACATCACTGACCACAGGGTTGTGATAACCATGATTGTGTGTTCTCTCTCTCGGGCAACAGAACTTTTCGGCCTACATTGCGAGTCTCTAACATCCACACTGAAATTCTGAATATCTTCACTGGTCTCTTACGCCCACTCAAAAATTCTGGATATCTCCATGGGTCTCTTACACCCACACAGAAATTTTGGATATCTCCACAGGTCTCTTACACCCACACATAAATTTTGGATATCTCCACGGGTCTCTTACACCCATACATGACCTTTTGGATACTACCGCGGGTCTCATACGCTGAGTGGGTTTTTACTTTGAGGATCGGCAATACATGCTTGCTTCATGACACACATTAATTACTTTTCATTTCTGATTTGAACTATGAGTCTTCATTGGACATAGTCCGAACAAACCCAACCCGCACTCACGGGTGGTGAGATGTCCGTACCGTGCACCCACACGGGCTAAATTGATGTCAGTGCACGTGAGCGCCAATTATGCCATCTTTTGTGACACCCCCGATCGGGGGTCCACCATGAGCAGAATCTCGGAGATCTTTAACTCACAATCCCGACCTATCAGGTCAACTATCAACCTAGGTTCTAGGGGAGAACATTCATACAACGGCTTTTCTAGAGGCCTTTATCTCGATCGATTCTATCGCGAGAGATGCAACTTGATGAATGAATCTGATGCATCCGATTTAATACGATTACTCTAGTCAACAAATTGCAAGAGTGAAACATACCTGCATGTCGGGTGATCTTGCATGCTCGACACAACGGTATTATAGGGACATACGCCTCCTAGGACAATCTCGTCTCATATGCCCAAGCTAGGCTCTTGATGGAAACCGTCATTTGCCCGGCTAGCCCAGACTCGACCTGCCAGGCCACGTGGTCGAGCCGGGCCTGCGCTCGACCCGGAGCTATGTGGCCGTCTTGAAGAAGTACTAGGTCTTTGGTGCGGAACCCTAGGACTGATACTAGTTCCTTTGACCCATACTAGGGTGTGGAGGGAAACAAGCGTATGCACTCTGTCCCACGGTGGTGGGGCCTTGCAGGTCCCCCCGAGCCTCGGGATCCTGCCTCTACGACGATCCCTCATCATATGTCAGGAATTCTTGGCGGTGGAAACATAACATCTGTCTGGAGTGCGGCAGCCACTGGCTCGTCTGGCCCGGATAAGCAGGTCTTTCTAGAGACCCTTGCTAACCCGACCTTCGGCTTCTTTGTCAGCGGAAGAGATTAGATCTCCCTTCCTCTTAGTACCAGCGCCCCGTATTACGGATGCCTCGTAACATCTACTTCTCCCTCTGTGGTCACGGTCGGTCGACCTGAGTCCACTCCTCCTCTAACCATTGGAGGATGATGTGCTTCTTGTGGAGGTCGTTTGACCCATACGGCTCACCAACTGCCTGAAGCACAATGCAATCGTAGATCTGATAACCGATGAAGCTTGTTGATCCCCAAGAAATTTGGTGGCTAATTGTGCCTCGTACACCGCCTCTACCTTCGTGCCCTCCACTTGCCATCTACACATGTCAAATGGCAACATTGAATTTCTATGAAGTACCTCGAAGGGTGTAAATATAGCCCGAGACACTATTCACATACCGAAAATATTTTCATACACATGTCAATGCATTCATAGGTAGTGCAAGACAATAATTTCATATATTAAATCATTCGCAACAAAAAAATTTATTTTATTTTATTTTATTTTTTTAAAACCCCATGAACAGTGTCCATGAAAAGTGATGTCAAGCGGTGGTATGTGATTGTGGTCATGGTGAGTGAGCAGGGGTGCACACCCAAAGGACCAATTCGGTACAAGCGGCTGGGCTCCGTGTGTCGTGGCGTGTAGGCTTTCTGTCTGTGGTGTGTCGTGGGCGTGTCGAACCTCTGGGGCGGCAGGTGTGGCTTTATGGGCGTCGTATCGCGACCAGGTGTTAGCCGTTGTGTCACGACCTGGGGCCACCTTCCTTCGCAATACAAAATTGTGTCGTGATAAGCCATGCCACGCGCTGCGCGTGTCGCGGCGCACCTTGTAGTGTCGCGGCAGGTGTCGTGCGAGGGCACTCGGCGCCCATGTTGGCTGCGCCCCTGGTCCACGATCTGAGGTGTGTCGCGCCCAGCCTCTTGCGGCGCCTTTGCTTGCTGTGTCGTGTATCGCGGTGCTCCTCGTCGTATCTCAAGGCCTTGGGCGCGCCGTATAAGCGATCGTGTGTGGCCCATGTCACAACACAGGCCGCCCTGCCGTGATACAAAATTTGTATCGCGACTCACCCCATGGCCAGGTCATGGCTATTGCTGCTAACGCGCGACGGCGGTCTCGTAGCCCCTTCTTTGGCACCGTGTCATGGCATGCCACTATGCGCCCCTACGTGCCTGCTCGGCCATGTCGCTCCCCCTAGCGCGAAATCAGGCCATGCCTCCCAGGTCTTGTGTCTGATCTGGCTTGTTGTATCGTGACTCGAGCTCGAAAATGGGCGCGATAGCCCGGCCGGCCTCACATAAAATTTTTTTTCTCTTGTTTTTTTTTTTTTTTATTCCAGCTACTGTAAGACCACAAAAAGAAAAAAATATATTTCATGTCTTCCAGTAGAACCTCAGAGAATTATTATTTATCTTTTTTTTTTCTTGTTTTACATACTGTAAAACCTCATAAAAAAAATTCCTCAACACTTTTTTTTTCATTTAATTCTGGACTATTTTGCCCAAAATTTCTCAACCTTCTAAGGTTTTATTTTCTCAACCTTAGTGTTCAACATTTTTCCTCCTATGCTACTCACCAAGCATACAAATTCACACAATCCAATCACACATCACATTGAATCCATCAAATGCATAAGGATGCATGATCTAACCCATTTCCCATCAAGTCCTAGGTAAACTGTATACCTAACTTACTGATACTAAGCTATAACTCTAGTATCCAACATCGAGCTATACTAACCTACGATGCTCTTACACCTTATGACCATGGCCTAAGCCCAAGTTCCTCAAGCCCTAGGTACTCGTATACTAAGCTACACACACCCGTCGAGCTCTAAGGTAATCTTTACCTTGTAGCGATGCAAGCTATGATGCCCCAAATCCCGGGGGTCCGTTGACAACCCGTCAACCCGTGAAAAACCTGTGTCTCATATAATGAGACTCATACATGAGTAAAAATGGCCACTTGAGCCCATACATCACTACTCACCAAAATATCATCAACTATATTACCATAGTTTTAAAGAGTTATTACATCACTCTTAATACAAACATATACTAAACTTAAGAGTTCTAATACATGTTTCTAAATTTACATCTAAAGCGCATGTCGGCTTCTTACTCATGACCTCTAATGAGCGTCGTCTTCAGAACCTCCTATTGCACGAAAATAATGTTCTGGCAGCGGGTTGAAGCGATACTGATGGTTGAATTATCTTACATGGGTTATAAAACAGAAGTGCGCTGTCACGATGATTCAACGCAGAAACACATTGGCAAATACATGATCCTACTTGAATGTTTGCGTGATATGGATGAGAATGCGACTCACCTGTCCCTTCTCGAGCCCTCGCGCCGGCTCCCTCACGTACCTAAGCGAATGCGAAAAACATCGTTTCAAAACAAAGAGTTTTGTTCTTGAAACATCATCTGCAGTTCGGTAAAAAAATTGGACTACCCTCCACGAGGGCGAATTCTTGGGTAATTTTGAGAAGCAGTCGTGGTTGGCCTAGAGATGAGCTGTTGGACAACTCTCAAGGAAATTCTTCGGAAAATCTTTCCTTGAAATTCCTTTCACAACCATTTTCCATTTTTCTTTCATTTTTTCTTTCATGCCATGCACTCACACCTAATTTTCTAGGTTGCCCCGGTGCATATGAAATGCATTATGCCATTTCCAAACCACACATGCCAATATATCAGTTATGCATATATTAATATAAATTAACTCACAACATCATGTTATTCAATTCTTAGTAATAACATCAAAATTAGCTCACTTGAGCTAATCAACAATCCAATTTAATTCCAATGCCTCTCACACAATTATATTTTATATAATTCAACATCATGTTAACACATTAAATTCCATATATTAACATTTCTTTCACACAATTCAAGCAATATTTTGCTTACAACACACATGGACCATTTTCGGTCCAATCAAAAATAAGCAAGATTGTTTTTAATAGTCCCTAAGCAGCTTGATGGAAATTGTCCATGGACAACCCTCTCACCTAGTATCGGTTCCACTTTGTGGGCAGAAATCCATGACATTCAGGCTAACCAAACACCCCAATTCATAATTTAACACACAATTATAACACAAGGGGACCATTTCCAGCCCGGGATCAGTCCGAGGCTATCCAAAACGGGTCCCATAAATTCAAACAATTCAGTCCCATGTTTTGGGACCGACCAAACGGTCATTCACGACCTCAAACACTCCCAGATCATTTCTGAGGCACTAAGGCAAAAAATGTCGAGTAGAGAGAAAACCCTACCTCCGGGTTAGCCGAAACTCCACACGAAATCGAGTCTTTTTTGATGTAGCCGCTGCAGCGTAGAACCACTTTGCTGCGACTTTGACGTGAACCAACGGTCAGAAGCTAGGAAATCTAGAGAAGTTGCCTTCGCTCTACAAAAACCTGCATTTTTCAAAATCCGCTCTCCCTTCTCCCTTACTGCATGTACCAGGCCAAATGAAGAAGAAAGCTCTTCTTTTGTCCCCCTCATTGTCATATCTCCAATTGTCATTACAGTTGATAGTTCTTTATCATTTCTTTTTACTTTGGATTTCTATCCAATGAGGAGATACCACATATACCCGTAGGCCCCACACTTAATTTCAAGTTGACTCGTGCACGACATGTGGCACCTTGTGAGCAGCTCAAAATGTGCAAGTGTCACACTTATACGCTCATTGCCTCGAAAAATGTGTAAATTCCCATTGTCTCGAAATTCGATGAAATTCGACGTGGTAACTATATTTCGCAAGACGATTCCAACGGTGAAGTACATTTCATCATCAAGATCTAAAAAATTCCGGATTTTAGCGAAATTACCATTTTTCCACTTTTTCGAGAAAAATTAGATTTTCTCGGGGTTTCATGTAAAGTCCAGCCCAGGACCATGCGCTGGACGCACAGAGGCTACCCCGACTCTAAGGGTGCGAGTGTGAAGCCGATCCCTCAAAGTGCGCCTTTGGAGTCAGTGCGGGCCGATTCTTAGGTTTCATGGTGACTTAGAGGTGATAGAAGCCAACCTCGCTAAGCTTAAAGCTATTTTAAGTCCGGCTCCAGCCTTCTAGAAAGTCTGACGGTGTTGGACGGTTTAAAGTATGCTAGGGCGGATTCATCTCGTTCTGAGGCCCAGGTCTAAAGCGTTCTTTGTCACCCTTAAGGGGGCCAATAGGGCCGAGTGGAATGAGGAATGTGATAAAGCCCTCACTTAGGGATCAAACGGTATCTTAGGAACCTAGATCCTTGCTAGTCTGGCCAGACCAGAAACACTCTTCGTATACTTAGCAGTTTCAAATGTCTCAGTGAGTACTGCCCTGTTCAAGGAAGATGAGAATAGAAAGAAGAGGCCAGTATTTTTCGTCAGCAAGTCCTTAGCCGACTCAGAAACTCGGTACAGCCACCTCGAGCATGCGGCATTAGCCCTCTAGGTAGCAACTAAGAAGCTCTGCCTATACTTCCAAGCACACCCCATTGTTGTGCTAACTGACCTCCCTCTTCAGAGCATCATTCATAAGCCTGACTTATCCGGGAGGATGGCTCGATGGGCAATTGAATTGAGCAAATTCGATATTCGGTATAAGCCAAGATTGGCTAAAAAATGACAGGTTCTGGCAGATTTTCTAGCAGAGATCCCCCAATCCGGAATGAACCTAGACAACTTAAACTGGTGGACCCTTAATGTAGACGGGGCATCTCGGCAAACCGGAGCAGGAATCAGTTTGCAACTTAAATCTTTGACCATGGAAAAGATTGAGCATGCAATCCATTTGGGCATCAACGCCTCCAACAACGAATTAGAGTATGAGGCCATCCTAGCCCGAATTGAACTAGCAGCTACAGTGTCGGCCGACAAGTTTTTGATTCAAAGTGATTCTCAATTAGTGGTAGGGTAAGTAAACGCAGAGTATGAGTAGCAAGACCCCCGAATGGAAAAGTATGTATCCTTGGTTAAGCAAGCAGCAGACGGCTTTTCAGCTTAGGCTCGAACACATCCCGGGGGTACACCCAATGAGAAAGTAAGACGCCTTGGCCTTAGTAGCCACTTCTCTTTCGATGAAGAAATAAGTGTTCACTTGCCTATCTATTATCGGTCAGTTCTTCAATTATCACTACGAGACAGTCGGGTGGGAGAGGGTCTCCTTCTTGGATGGACCTCATAGTACAATATATCAACATGGGAGAACTCCCAAACGAAAGGGATAAAGCTCACAAGATCCAAATCCAATCGGCTAGATTCTCTTTGGTTAATGGGTAGTTGTTTAAAAGATCCCTAGTCGAGCCGTACCTGAAGTGCTTAACCACCGAACATGGACAATATGTATTGGCCAAATTACATGAAGGGATATGTGGTAATCATCTATGGGGCGTCGGGACCTTTGGTACAAAGCCACGCTCGGGGTATTATTGTGACCATGAGACTGACGTCGCTAGTGTGCGAAAATTATTACAGACGCCAACCCCAGCCTTGAGTTCACCCGGTACCGACCGCTAATTTCCATCATGACCCTTGACCTTGCTCAATGGGAATTAACATAATCGGGCGCTCCACACCACCTGGCTCAAAAAATTGTGCTAGTAGCCAGATTATTTATGAGTGGATGAAGTGAGGCTTCGTATCAATTAAAGATAAGGATGTAACTCAGTTCATTTAGAAGAATATTGTCTATCGGTACAGTATACCCCGATCAATTTTATCAAACAACGGACCTTAATTTGATAGCCGGACATATAGAAACTTCTGCCATGAGTTGAAAATAAAGAATCTATACTTCACCTCGCGATATCCGTAGAGCAACGGCTAGAAGCTACAATAAAACCACTATTGATGCCTTAAAGCGATTGGAGCTCGAGCTAAAAGGCAAGTGGGTGGGCGAACTCCCGGGGTACTTTGGGAGCTGAAACGGCGGCCACGTAAACCAAGCGAAACATATCGCCAGCTCACTTATGGGATGGAAGCTATAGTCCCGACAAAAATTGGTATGCCCATGCTTGACTGATATACGAAGCGATTGAATCTTGAATCGTGATTAAAGACTAGACAATTGGAATGGCTTGGGCGAAGCAACGTGCGAATAACATCTCGATACCACCACGAGGCTAACAAACCTATACAGAAGCATGAAACCCTGAGATGTTCTAGCGGGGGGACTTCAGTCTGAAAAGAAGTTTCAAGATCCTGATCTATCAGTCGGTCGAAAAGTTCAGCCAATTGGGAGGGATGAGTATATTGTAACGTGAGCTGACGAATCCGGATCGTATGCATTAGACAAACTAGATGGGACACTTGTACCTAGAATGTGGAATATTATGCACCTTAAAAGGTATTATCAATAAAGAATGATTCAATCTTAAACCATGTTCTCATCTCAATTTCTCATTACAAAGCCCGAGTAAAATTGATGTCCTACCGGCCCAGTATGGTTGATGCCTAGTAGGTTCATTAAAAAGCCTAACCTCAGCGGCAAAGAGATGCTCGCCCATATCGCTAATATCCACCTCAAGGACTACAGCGGGAACCTCCCTCTCTGGGCTGATCATCGGCTTCGCGAGCGAACGCATTGATGGTCGCGGCCCCGGCGAGGGCGACACCGGGGCATCGAGGGTTGATAAAGGAACTGCAGGGATAGCGGCAGGCGGTGTTTGGCATCCGATCTAGAACCACGGGTTGACTTCCACAAATATTATGTGCGAAAGCACAATAGCCATAACCATAGTTGAAAATCACGTCAAAGCCCTCCTCATAAGCCTCATCCAGGGCCTTTTTCTCTTTAAGGGCCTGTGCCTAGAGAGCGGACACTTCATCTTTACTAGTCTCGAGCTCTAGAAGCAGAGAGACTCGCTCGACAGCCAGACTGCTAGCCTCGTCTTCCACCTTCCGCCTAACCTCCTCTGAAACCGCCAAGGCATTTTAGACCCTAGCCAACTCGAACTCCACTTTGGCATCCATGCGGGCCATCAAGACTTTGTGGCGAGCAGCATCTCTCTCTACCTCTGCATGAGCCACCTTCTCAACGCCTTCTTTGGCCTCTTTCTCCCAGCACCAGGATCTCGACTCCACTTCAGCTAAAGAAACACTCAACACCCTGTGGTAAAAAATGGTCGATTGAGTGTAGAACCGTAGCCTCTTCGCATTCCTCAGCTGAGACTGGAATTCTCGATGCTAGGAAGTCATATTTCGGATAGCCATAATGGCTTGCAAAAGAACGCATTAGAATAAGGCACAATCTCAAATAATACTTAGGAATAAAGGTATAGCAAATGTAAACATACCAGCCTCCGCTTAACTGCATTTTAAGTTACTAAGCATTTATTAGCATTCCATCTTCAACCACCGCTGAGTTCGCCCTTACAAGCATAAAGTGTGGATCGAGACGGCATATTCTTCGCCCTCCCGCTGCACAAACACAGCACCGCGTAGTGCCGATACAAGAGATAAGGGCAAAATTGGGATTCGCCCAATTAAACGGTGACCTCCACGATTGATAATCTTCCTGGCACCTTCCGCCCAAGAACCGATATATCTCTACGGGGGAGCTGTTCTCATGGAAGAATATAAGAATTCAATAGCAGCCAACGGAAGCAATCTACCACCGCGCCTAGCCCGGTAGATATATCTTTGACCGACCAGCCAAGAATCTACTCGTGAGGAAATGTCCTCGACCTCCGTACAGTCGGGGAGGCCTCTCCTAAATTGACTAAGAAGGATTTCTCCGAAGCCGATTGGCTATGAAAGCCCATATTAGGCGAATACGAAACGACTATCGCCTGCACATCCGAACTCTCGTCGGATGGTTGTTAACTTGCCTCACCGGCTACCTCGGGGGTAGCCCCAGTCGCCCACTTAAAGTTGGCACCTCGTTTGGGCTTCCGTGCACCGAAGTTGTGAACAAGATCAACCATCTCTTCCTCCTCTTCTTCCTTTTCCCTAGTAGGGGGGTGGCTAGATATTGGGGAAACCCAAGGGACAAAATCTTCCACCCCCACTCTAGGCGTCTTTAGACGTTCGAGCACCTACCTTCCCTTCTTAGATGCTTGGGGGGCAAGACGAACCCTTTTGTAAAGGAGACGCCGAGACAAATGCCTGGGGCAATTCCTATTGTCCTCTTAGATGCTATGACAAGGCCGACCTCCCTAAATAAAGAAGGTCGCCTAACCTGGTACTAATCATCGCTTCAACCAACCGCCCTGGGCCTCAAAATTCGGGTCGGAGAAGAGCCGTCGGGGCTAAATTTAGGAGATCATAAATAACGTAAAGCTCTCCCTCTACTATTTCTACGGGAAGAGGGCGTGGAATAACTGGAATGATGTAGGGAGATGGACTACAACTCAACTCACGAAGATTCTTCGCAGTTAAGAGAATTTCATGATGTCGTTCCCACTCAAAAATCTCTAGCAACATCTTAATTTTCTTAAGCTAGCTTTCTCCACCCAGTTTACCAATTTACCCCTCCGGCTTTTCCTTGCACAAAAAATATAAATAAATATGCGAACGTAAATGCACCAACATACAGATCCCACAACTTGAACACACCTGGTGTGGGAACCATGACCTTTGGCTCAACACTCCTATTCAAAAGGCCTAGATAGATCAAAGCCCACAGGCCAAGCCCAAGCTTTAGGCCTAAGTACCCTTGCCTACAGGCCAGGTCCAAGTATCCTCACACGAACACAGATCAGAACCACGGCCCGAATCCCGGCTCATGGACTATCCGATCACAGCGAAGGCCTGCGGGATTTATTGCCCTGACATATCTTCTCATAACCGGTTGTCGTCTCTAAAAAGAGACTAGCCAACAATTTCCCGACTGATCCCTCTCAGCTCGAAAATGCATCCTCCCACGAATCATGTACGTAATCGCCCTTAGGATGATCAAACGATTCTTGAGGCGAAAGATTCAGATAACTTGGCTATCCAAAAGGAAGAACAAGCCCTGACGCACAATGAAGCCCTTATTCTCAAAGCAGAGTGATTTTCCTTATTTATGAACCATTTTTATAGAGGTGATTGGTCCACATTTCGCGAACCAATCACCCACTTTCCATGTGACCATCCTCCTCCTTCATAAACAAGGAAGGAATCGCAATGTGTGGGGTTTCATCTCTTAATTAAAAACTAACGTATTTATTCTCCCTATTTCTCTGTCTGACTTAAGCATCATAGAGGAGGTCGACACACCACCATCGGTTCCTTATTTGTTTTACAAGTCCTTGCCGCTAGGTTAATGCCCCAACGATCCGGAGACTCTCAGAATCCAAGAGACAAAGACTTAAGCATCGGAGAGGTGACCAACACACCACCACTGGTTCCTTGATTGTATTGTAGGTCCTTGTAGCTAGGTTAATGTCTCGACGATCCGGAGACTCTGAGAATCCAAGGGACAACACCTGGGAATGACATTGATTGGTTCAAAACAAACAAAAGGTCAGGGGAGCCCGGGGTCTCATACCAAGATCGCGCCTTCGCCTGGCCTAGCGAGTCGAGAAGTCCTTGTAGAATAAATTGCACCAAGGCTCGGGGCCGACATGGATACCGCCTCCACATGTCCCAACTTCAAGGTATAAATGGGGCAAACTCTACCAACGAAATGTCCAAGAGTAAAGGAGGTTCAGCATCACGCATTCCTAAGTTAGGATCCGAATGACATTCGAATGGATAAGAGCAGGAGGCGCTCTAGAGAAGTGTAGGAACTGCTTTACCATAGATGAAATGGGGAAGCGAAGCCCAGCTGCGAGCTGTTCCCGGGTGAAATACACTATACTATCTTCCTCGTCAATAGTGGATTCGGCCAGACCGTCCGAAAACTCAAACTTGATGTCGTTAGGAATTCGACAATAAGACCTCAACTCCTCCATGGATAGAGAGGACGAGGCTCCTCAGAAGGCGTATCCCTGGGCCAGCCCCCGCGCCCAAACCCTAACTAGTGGAAGTCTCTTCTTGACCTCTTGCTATACTGCAAGCAAATAACAACAAAAGGGGAGAGGAAAGGGGAATCAGTTACATGCCATAATACCAAATTGGTAAAAGGGCGAGAACGCACATGAACATAAAATGTCTGCACTCAAAAATCCCCTGGGCTCTAAGATGCCCTAAAAATTCCTCCTACGATCCTCATGTCAAACATGCAGTCAAGAATCGGAATCTAACTGCACTTAACAAAATGCAAGGCTTACCTTGAAGATAGGGAAAAACAAACGCCTGGAAAGACAAATCTCAAAACACGCAACGTTACACTGGAGTATCAGCAGAAGCCCTTGAGCGGAAGGGAAACAAGATATCAAGCATCTAACTTCTGTAGGTGCATTAAATGCGCCGCTGACTCATCGCCCCTCCAAAAGATTTGAATCCTGGCGACGCTTCACTTACTAGAGCACGCAATGAGTAGCCAGTTCGGCCTCAGCTAGAGCCCTCAGGTTCTCCCTAATGGATGTGTCATCGAACAACCAAGCTAAGTCCAATCAGGAATCATAAGGACTGATCCGTTCTAGAATTCATCAAATGCCACAACCCTTGTCCCAAGGAGTTAGTCCGTGTTGCTAACCGGTTAGCCGAGCATGAGAAAAATAAAGTGAGCAAAAACACAAAAATTCCAAGAAACACAATTTCATTAATTACACCAAAAGGCGTTCATAATTACACAACAACGCTTAAAACCAAGCGATCATACTTCAACAACTACATAACCCGGCAAGGCCAAAAGAGACTGGAAAACAGAGCCTAAGAAAGAAGAAAAAGTCAAAGAAAAAGGAGATCCTAAAGAAGATATGAAAAAAGAAAAAGTCCCGGCCACGGATAGCCCTTTCTTTGGCAATATGATTACAACGGCTCTCAACGATGCCAAAGCGAAGGGGCATATAAGGGGGCATATAAAGCTCGAAAATATCCCTCCAAAAGCAAATTAGTGCGGTTCAGCTGCCTCAGAGCCCCGCCGACCTCCGTCAACATCACATTGCCCGAAGGAATCTGAAAGCGACCAGAATCCAGCGCCTCGACAACGTCTAGCCATACATACCCACCGAAAACTCAAAACTAGCCAGTAGCACAAAATAATCCATTACCCTGCAGCCTTTTATAGGGGTTTCAAACCTATGGGAAACCTTAAAAAGCCGCATTAAATGTGTTACCAAAAATAGAAAACCCCCCG
The DNA here is from genome assembly GCA_016808115.1 of Tetrastigma voinierianum. Classification (NCBI taxonomy): domain Eukaryota; kingdom Viridiplantae; phylum Streptophyta; class Magnoliopsida; order Vitales; family Vitaceae; genus Tetrastigma; species Tetrastigma voinierianum. The sequence goes on along the minus strand of JAEQBH010000260.1, from coordinate 625,664 downwards.
GTAACGCGCGCATCGGAACACACAAGCATTTACTATTCCCCATTCCCAACGACAAGCAGGTTAAAGAATATGGTATTTTTTCAACCAGGGAAGACTGATCTCCCCTAAATTAGAAAAAGGGGGGCTGGGTACCATGGCTCGTCCCAAAGACCCCTATTCAAAAGGTCCTGTACATATCAGCTCCACAGCCAAGCCTGTGCCTCGCATCGGCACTTTGCCCACAAGCCAGGTCCAAGTATCCTCACACGAACACGGATCCGAACCACGACCCGAATCCCAGCTCGTGGACTATCCGATCATAGCGAAGGCCTGTGGGATTTATTTCCAGGACACATCCTCTCCTAGCTAGCTGCCATCTCTAAGAAGAGACCAACTAATAATTTCTTGGCTGATCCATCTCAGCTCGAAAATGCATCATCCCATGAATCACGTACATAATCGCCCTTAGGATGATCAAACAATTCTTGAGGTGGAAGATTCGGATAACTTGGTTATCCAAATGGAAGAACAGACCCTGACGCGCAAATGAAGCGCACCTCCACCCCCCCCCCCCTCCCATACTTTCCATTTCGCAAACCAATCACCCACTTTTCATAAAAAGTGAATCATCCTCCTCCTTCATAAATATGGAAGGAATCGCAATAAGGGGGGATACCCTATTGAAAAATTGACGTATTTACTCACTCTATTTCTCTATCTGACTTAAGCATCGGAGAAGGGCCAAAGACACCATCAGTTTCTGCCTTTGTTTATACTTTGCGTCCCCATCAGGTCACTTCTGCCCATCTGTATGCATCCGGTAAACCAAGAGTAAAACAAGACTTAAACATCTGGTGGAGGCTACGACACACCACTGCCGGTTCCTTAATTGTTTTGCAGGTCATTGTTGCTAGGTTAATGCCCCGAAGACTCTGAGAATCCAAGAGACAACATTGACAGCTAATGTATTGCATCTATGTTTGGAAACGAGTTCTTGTAATGATAAACGATTTGAGAATTATGCATATAAGTTTTCTGTAAGTTTCGTATAGAAAAAATCCGAGTGAATAGTCAGCTTTGATTAGTGTTTTGGGGTATTTTTTCAATGGAGAACGTGTCGTCGTAGAGAGAGTTTGTAGTTCCGAAATTATGTTTGTAATTAAGTAATTCTTAATGAATTGTTAAATGTCTGGATATGGCCCCACATAGTAGGTGTGGTATATCGAACTCTATTAACAATATTTGGATATCCCATTATTTTCTTGCTTTTACGTTTTTGCTTGTCATCTTCGGACTTTATAATTTTAGAAACTTAAATTTTGTTTTCGTTATGAAAGAAAAATGTTATAACACTCATTTGTGACACTTGATAACGATGACTATTCCAAAAAATATTTTCAAATCCATAACAGTTTATGATAAATCAATTAAATTATATTTCCTTCAAAGGCAGTTCAATATTTAAAAATAAATTTGTTTTGTTAAAAAATAATTTCAATGTAAATTTTAAATTGGAAGTTTTCTTTCTTTCTCTTTTTTTTTTAAAGAAAAAAGAAAGAACAAAAGAAGTCATTTTAGAATTCCTTATACCCATTAAGTTGTCTTCTTTAAAATTAACTTTCAAGTTAGAAATGTGGCTTGATGATCAACTTTATACTGCTAGTTACACCAATTATTGTTTGAGTTCTCAAGCCTTGTGACTCTTCTATTTTATTTTTTTTTGTCTAAAATTAAAGCATTTTTTAGTTGTTTCAATTATTTTTACTTATTTTTAGCAACTAAAAGGTTAATCAAATTTAAAAGAAGAAAGTCCTACTTATAAAATCATTTTTAAAACACATTTAAAATTATAAAAACAAGTAAAGATATGAATTTAGCTTCTTAAATAAATATTTATTTTACAAAACCTTACAAAATTTCAATTTTTTTTTTTTGAATTTATTTCTAAAATCAATTACGAACAACAGTGGCAAACCCAACAAATATAGTCAGGGGGCAAAATAATTTCAAGGGGTTACATTATAGCACAATGGTTAGGTAATTTATTTTCAACCTTAAGATCATGAGATCAATTCTCATTATAAGCAATTTGTTTTCAAAAATTTTAGTGGGCCATTTATCCCCTTACGCTCGTCACTAACGAACAAAGTCTAAAGGCAGAATAAAAATCTATTTAAAAATTTGAACCGATCTAAACCTAGGGATGGTAATGGGGCGAGGTTTTTTTCGGGTACATACCCAACCTATCCCTAATGGGACGAGTATGGTATATATTTATTTGAACAGGTTTTTTAACGGGTTTGAAAAAAAATAAAATAAAACCCAAATCAAGTTTCGAATGGGTTTGGTTTAATTCATGTCCACCCCACCCCTCCTCGTCTGCCTCGTTAACCAACACAACTATTCCTTTATTTCTCACACCTATTTAGGAATGGCAATTTTACTTCAAACCCAACCAACTCGCCTCCCCTGCCCTATTGGGATGTGTATGGGAAGTATAAAATCAGGTTTGAGAATTGTTTTTGAAAAACCCGAATCAGATTTGGGGCGAGAATGGATTTTTCCCCAACCTGCTTCGCCAATGTATTTAAAAATTTACCCTCAAGGAATTTAAACCCTCATGTTATCATTCAACACCCCTTAACCTTAGTAGAGCTGCTGCATTCTCTCCATCTCCTCTCCTTTGTTTTCTTCTTTTTCTGCCCCCACCCATGTGTTACAGAGTGTTAAATGACCAACTCTCCTAAAAGCAAGATTGCAGTGATTTCAAGCATTACGACCATGACATTTAATATCATTCTCCTCACGCCGCATATGACCCCATACCCACGTAGAGAAATGTGAGTCTATTTCAACTTTCAAATAAACACGTAAATCGTAATGAGCACTCGAACCCGCGACCTCTACAAAACCAAGTTCGATACAACGTTAACGACCAACCTCTTAAAAGTTCTCAAACTTATGTGATTTCTTACACATGATCATCATGCTTCAACACGTAGAACGCTGCTCCTCACATTTTCTTCTTCTTCTTACTCCCACCCCATGTGCTAGAGAGATCGTGTTCCTCTTCCCCCGCCCCATGTGTTATAGAGATGGTGTTAGTGCTTGAAGGAGATATCTTTGTGTTCCGAGGTTGATTCACTTTCAAAATAACAAAGACGAAGTCCCAGTTGCTGTATATCAGCTTTGGGACTTCAGAGTTTGTCTCCCTCCCCGTCCATTCCCTTGTCTGGAACCTTCTTTTTAATTTTCTAATTGGGTTCTTATTTTTGTTTCTTGTGGGACTCCTTGTAGAACCAGATCATTGGCTTTTATTCAATTTTTTATCAATGAGATTTTGTAAGGATGGTCCAACACATACAAACAAAAATTTCATTTTATATATTTAATTAATTTAAAATTATTTATAAATTATCTAAAGCAAATAAATTTAAATTATTGTATCAATATTAAAAGATAATTTCATCATCATTGATCACCTATCTTTTCATCCATTACACACTTCACTCCATTAATAATCACCTACCTATATATATCTTCACGTGCATTCAGGTGTGTATACATATATGTCTTCATGTGCATGAGGTGCTTTACATTTCCATGAACGTACATGACAAGGCTTTTGCTTTTATTTATATATATATATATATATATTTTTTTTTTTTTTTTGTTGACATCTACAAGGCTTTTGCTTTATTACATGGTGGTTCCACAAATATAAATAAGTTAAAGTGGTTTGAAACCATGGGTGAGTGCAGCAGTCCAGACAACATCAATTTGATCGACATCAATGGCCCCAGTCTCATGGTGAGTCCAACTCTTCTAGAAGATGCACAATTCCACCTGCATGGCATGCATGGATAACTCCTCTTTCCATCGTATGCTGCATCCATAAATACACCTTCCCAACTTCAACAAATATTTTAATTAATGTTGGGGCTTTACATACCCAACACAGATATTAGGTGTTTTTTTTTTGGTTGAAAGTAGCTTAGTTTAGATTTTAGACACCTTTTTTTTTTTTTTTTACTTTTTATGAACTTATTGCTTTTTTTTTAACTGAATAAATAAAGTTAATTTTTTTTATAACTAAGAATGATCTGATTTGATTTTTTTTTCTTAAGGTTTAAAAGAAATAAAATATTAACGAAATCAACAACTCAGTAATAATTAACTGTATCCAGCACGATTTAGTATTAAGTTTTATTTATAATTAAGGTTTTTTTTTAATCGATTTATAATTAAGTTAAAAAGCAAACACTACTATTTATAAATTAAATTTTTAGGCCTTGTGCCCTTTCGAGTTGGATTTTCAACATTTTGAATATTTAGAATAAACACTACCAATTGTAATAAAAAGAAAAAGAATAAACACTACTATTTATCCAAATTCAAAATAAAAATGTTATAATAAAATGATAAGATATAGAAAATTAGATAATAAAATTTTATTCCACTTTTTTACATATGATATTTTTTAAATTGACTAATATCATAATATTAGTATTTGATGAAACATTAAAACCTTAATACGTTTACATTTTATATTTTTATATTTTTATGTTGATATCAAAGGTAAGAAAAAAGACGACATATTCTATGTTTTTAAATTATTTATATATAATTTCAGGTTATTATTATAATTTGTAAAATATATATTTATAATATCATATTGACATCATGATTTAATCCTAATTCAATAATTAGTTTAACTACTAAATTAACTAAATAAAATTTTCAATCCAATGCCTGTTTCTAAAAAAATATTGAGGACAAAAAGTGTTTAAACACTTTTAGATATTGAAAAATACTTCAAACCCTCAACAAATCACAACCAAAATACAAAAGGAGAATGAAGGAAAAACATATATACCTCACAACATCCGAGGCCTTGAACATCTTGAGGAAGTCTCAAGGCAGCAAGCTTGCCATAAGTGCAGCCTCTTCTAAACTCCAAGACTTGTGGAATAACAAATTGATGGAAATGTGTCCCTGCTGGAGCCCAGCTTTGCTCTCTTGGGGTGCACCATTTACCAAGGATCCATGTCTACGCCCCACATGTTTCACATCATCATTACTATTCATTTTGGGCAAAAATATCCTTTTTCATTTCATATATTTACTATATGTACTCTTAAAAGAAGGGATAAGGTATGTATACAAATGCATATGATGTTTAGTCACATGTCCAACTTGACCCTTTAATAGATAAACAAAAGGGCGTCTAATGATGATAACGTGTCACCCACCGGAATTTGATACATGTTAGCAAATTATGCCATGTGTGTTGACACATCAACGACTTTAAATGTCTATTTATCTATTTGTTCACTCCGTTTATTGTAAGGTTTATTTGAGTTACAGAATAAACGTTAGAAACAGAAATAGATCAAAAAAAAGTTAGGGTCAAGTTAGATATAAAGCCAAAAATTCGGGACATTTGTATACTTTATCCTTTTAAAAAATAATTAATTTTGCAAAAAAAATAATAAAAACCTTTTTGTCAAAATAAGATAAAAAAATTGATGAAGGGTTAGAGACTTTTCAAGAGGTCTTTTAATTGAATCACCCTATATATAAAATAATTGTACTAATTATTCATTGTCCAATACCTTACAATTTTGTGCAGCCTCATATCTTGTCACTTGGACTAGAAATTTCTGACAGTTGATTGGAGCCTCCCTTTGGATGCTTTCGAATCTCTCCGTTGATTGAGTTAGCATCTGTGTTTCGTACGGTCCATGATTAGGATGAGATGATATATGAAAAAGAACTAATTAGATGTTCATAAAATGACCATGTGAGCTAGATTTTACATTAGCTTTGCCTTGTCCTTAATGAGACGGGTTTAAATATATACGTACATAGGATCCGTGCTTAATAAATAAGTACCCATTTCCGTTCTAAAATTATTTAATGCTTAAATTTTTTTTAATGGCACATGAATGGAAATTATTTTGATTAATCGTGATAGAGTTATGACGGAAAGACCCATCCTAAACTCACCTATTCCTATATGTCGATTATCATAATATACTTTTACATTACACATAAGCATACACATAAACGTTCATATGAATGTTTTCTTCAATAATTTTGTTCTAGTTAAAGGACACTTTATTTCCTTAACTTATGATTGATGTTTGTTATGATAATCACACAACCAAGTTTGGTTACACACTAGTTTAATTTGACTTCTCCATTTCGTCTTCTAACAATTTTCTACTAGGTTCCATAAGCTATGTTTGGTTCCTCAAAAATGTGTGGTATGTTTGGTTCCTCAAAAATGCGTGGGAAAATATAAGGAAAATAAAATAGAAAAGAAAAGTAGAAGGAAAGAAAAAATGAAGAAAAATAAAAATATAGTTATATTTAACACAATATTTTTATTTGTTATTTCAAGTCAATTTTATTTATTTTAACTCATCAATATAAAAGTTAGATAATTCAAGAGTTGTAAGTTTTTAAAGTAATTTAATAATATTTCATTTCCTTTGAGATTCTTGGTTAGACAACCAAATATACGGAAATAATTTTTATTAGCATTTTTTTTTTCTTAGTAATTTTGGATAACCAAACACAACCATAATCCCTCTGGAGGTTAATTTGAAGGGCTAAGAAGTTTGTCTTACCAGCACACGAATCTTTTTGCGAGAAAGGTAGAGAGAAATGGCCCTGCCTAATTTAGACGTTGCCCCGGTCAAAAAAACTTGGTTAACACATCTGAGGATTTCATGGGTATCACCCAGCAGCAGTCAAGGTGTTTCCATGGACGACTCTTACTCGAAGGTTGGGATGCTTCTTAACATAAATTGCTCCACCTCCATTAAGAGATTCATTCTACAATGTATTCAACATATCACGTAATTAAGCTTCTTTAATGGAGAAAGATCCTTTCAATAAATCCATTAATCAACTACTTTTGACTTTAAAGTCTTCATATCAACATCATGATGCACTTCTCTGAGTTCACACAAATACCTCAGAAATGCATTGTTTCCTTCTTTAATACTTTTCCACAAGGTAAAAGTATTTATCAAGCTACTAATTTAGAAATAAAGACAAATAATGTATGAAGAATGAGAAAAACATGGTTCAGAACTTGGCTTTCAAAAAAAAAAACTTGGCTTTTAAATATAGCTACTACCTTAATTAGTTGAGGTACTACCTTACCTAACTTTAGATTATCTTAAATAGTAAGTACCTATCATTAGTTAAGGTAGCAGCTCTACTTGAAAACCATTTTTTTATATGTTCTGAACCATGTATTTCAACTCATTCTTCATACGTCTCTCATTCATTTCCATATCAATAGCTTGGTACATACTTTTTCCTTTCAAAAAACCAAACATAGCCCAAGGTAACTCAAGAAAAGAAAAAAGAAGGGAAAAGAAGAATGAACCTTGTTTAATGCAGCAAGACTAATGACCTTGACACCCATTCTATCAGCCTCAAGGATGGCTTCTTCAATCACTTTATTTATGCCTTCCTTGGCAAATGGTAGGAAATACTGGCAGGGACAGGACAAATTAACAGAAAGATCATCATCGGAGCTAATGGTATATAGAGAACAATTAATAATACTCCAAGAGAGATCGAAGACAAGTAATTAAGAAAGAAACCTGGAAGCCATATCTGGGAACTATCCATATTTGATGCAATCTCCCTCTAAGGTGCCAGAATCCAACTACAAGGTTGTGCAGTACCCATGAAAGGTTCATCAAAAGAGAGGAACAAGAAAGGCCACATTGGAATCAAGAATAGTTTGAAGGAGAATTTGTGTGAGCTCAATGACCGGAAAAAGAATGGGAAGTGCAAGGCTGCCATAATGTCCACAAGATGGGCCAGGAATACAAAATCAGCTATACTTTCGTTTTTACCTGCAAATTGTTAAGCACATTAGTAGTTAATCCAGTTCAAAACGTACATATTCTTGCTCTTTTAATACTTTCGCTCACATACGTGTGACCTCATAACTACACATGTGTAACCTCGTAACTACACATCTAGGATAAATAAGAGTGTGGAGTACTGATGACTACACGTGCGACCTCGTAACTACACATCTAACTTGATTTTCTGGCTCATTGAATAAGAGTGTGGACGGATACAGCTAGGGCTGTGCACCGGTCCAAAACCGGACCGGACCGGACCGGGACCGGTTTGGACCGGAACCGGAATCATGTTTTTTGGCGGACCGGAGACCGGACCGGTATTATTCCGGTCCAGACTTGTCGGGACATTTGTCGAGTCAGTCGGTTTGGACTGTTTGGTTGTTTCGTATTTTTCAACATTTGCGGGTTTAAAGCGAAATTTGCATAACAAATTCTCTTCATAGCACACACACCATTCACAGAAGCACATCTAATTTTTACACGAAAAACACAATTCAGAGAAAGGAAAGAGGAAAAAAGAAAAGAGGAAAAGAGAGAAAGAAAATTCGGAGAAAGTGACGCAAATGTCTTACACGATATGAATTAGTCAAGAAAAATGCACACCCATTTTGTTACGCACTACGAATGTGTCTTGGTTGTAACTTGTAAGTTGCGGGAGAATTCTTAACATACTTAACAACTTGTAACTCACAACTTAAGCGTTTTTAGGAAGTTGTTTTGACTTTTGAGTTACTTCTAATATATTACCAATTGCTTCAACCAAAAACAATTAATAATCCCATTAAAGACTATGGGGGAATTGGGATCATTTAAAATAAATAACAAATTTCAACACTCGATTAATCAATGAAAGAATTATCTTCATATGGCAAAAATAGGGTCACCGGTCGGGACGAATATTCAGGGTTTGCACGGGCCGGACCGACCGAATCAATAATTTAGGGCCCAGGAGACGGACCTAAATCCGGTCAGTCGGTTGGTCATTCGGTCCGGTTCAGTCCAAATTGATCTGGACCGATTTGTACCACACCCCCCCAGATACGGTGAGGGCCACATAGTACCAGGGTCATTTACCCCCTAACGATTTACTACGGCTCATTGAACTAATGACGCTAATGCTCTAATCTATCTCTAAATAAAGCTTAAGAAACATGAACAATTTATTGATTTTTTTTTAATTTTAAATTTATAGGATTTGGACTCAGTCTATATTAAAAAAGAGAAAGAAAACAGAAAGAAAAAAGAAAGAAAAACAAATACAAGTACACTCATTTATACTTAAGGCCTAATTAGGTAAACGCAAATTCACTATCTCATATGAAATTTTGCAAATTAAGGAGTATTGCAAGTATTAGTGAAAATAATCACGAGAACCTAGAATACCACTCCTAACGATTAATGCGTCATACTTCTTTAACCTTTTCAAAGTTATTCATTAATATAATTCATGATTAAAATCCCTCAAAATGAGACCAAAAAAAAACTGGGTTTTACTTTCTAGAATCTGTTGAAGCAGGTGACAATGCTGCTGATGCTGCTCCTCACTATGTTGTACACACTCCATCAGATTATCCCTCCTCCAGAATATCGTGCAGATCAAGTTTGTCTCAAGTCACACAATGCATGCCTACCTCAGGTCATGCTCTCCTCACCAGCTGTCAACCCAATGGTCCCTATAGATTACCTCCAGCTTCCTCTCTTGTAACTAACGGGTTATAGTATAAAATGTTGAGTCCTTATCTTTTTCTGTAAGAGAATATTTTTTAAAAAAGTTCCAGATCTGGTTTCTCTCTCTTCAGTGCTCTTTTTGCTTGATATTCAACATGGTATCAAAGCAGGTCTGATATTATCCATGGCTACCGTTCCTCCTTCCCCTTCCTGCATCATTTCTCCTGCACCAGCATCTACCACAACAATGGCGATGCCATCCGTTCTATCTTCTGTTTCAATTAAATTGGATCGTACAAATTACTTGTTCTGGAAGTCACAGATACTTCCGACAGTGAGAGCTCATGATCTTGAGTCTTTTCTTCTCAATACAAAACTCAAACCATATGAGAACATCGCTGATTCCATTGATGCTAATCAATCTCCTCAAATCAACCATTTAGTTCTTTGGAAAGACTGATCGGTTTGTCTTGGGATTGGTTGCTCTCCTCTATATCACGACGGTGTTAGGCCATGTTCTGCTGTAAGTCGGCCCCGAGAGGTGTGGATTGTTCTTGAGCAAACTTTTTCTGCCAAGTCCAAGGCTCGTGCTCTTCAGCTACGTCTCTCTCTCTAGACCATGAAGAAGGGAAACAGTTCTGTTGAGGATTACATTCTCAAAATGAAATCCTTAGCAATGTCTCTCATGGCTACTGGTCAGCAAATCACAGATGATGAACTCATCCTCTACATCCTTGGAGGACTCGGATCAGAATTTGAATCTGTAATTGTAAATCTGACATCACGTGAATCAATCACTCTTCAAGAAGCACAGTATATCCTTTAAACACATGAGATGAGACTTGAGAACTTCAGTCTTTGCAACAACGGTTGATCTATCCGGCTCCTCATTCACCTTGCTCAACGATGATTTTAGGGTGGGCCCGTGGTGGTAGAGGTCGTTCCTTTGCTGGTGGTAGAGGCCGTTTTCCTTCTGGTGGCAGAGGATACAATTCCTTCAACAAACCTCTCTGTCAAATATGTGGAAGAATGGGACACATAGCTCTCAAATGTTTTTACCGATTTGATGTTAGGTACCAAAATCAATTTCAGAATCAGAAGGCCCAGGAGAGTATTACAAGCGTGAATCCTCAACCTGATCTCTCGATCACAAGCATATATTGCTTCTCAACTTATTTGTCGATGATGCTTCATGGTTTCTTGATAGTGGGGCCACATCATGTCACCTCCGCCACTTGACTCCATGAACACCAACTACGAATATTCGAGCCTTTGTAGCTTGCACTTGGTGATGGTTCTAAAACCCTATCACACACATTGGACCACGTCATTTTTTTACTACTTCACGCTCTCACACATCTCAAAAAATGTTTTGATGGTTCCTTATGGCAAAAATTTAATCAGTATATCCAAGTTTACTATTAAGAATGATGTTATTGTGGAGTTTGATTCTACCTGCTGCTATATCAAGGACAAACAATCACGGAAAATTCTACTCCAAGGAGTGCTTGGAATGACATATCGGCTACATACGCGCTTTTCCATTATCTACTCCACTGCATTCAAGTTCCAGCTCCAACAAGGATCACTACAATTTCTCCACAGTGCATTTAGATGCATCTTCTCTACACTCAGTTTTCAATTTAGTTCCTGGTCCAACTTGCAGTATTGTTGGTAGTGAAGGTTTTTCAACTTCTGACTGTGGTACCTCTTGTAATACCCGATGTGTGCTTATGGCATAGTCGATTAAGTCACCCCGATAAAGTGATTCTAAATAAGATCCTAGCTCCAATTGAATATAAAAGTCTCTCTGGTACTCAAATGAATTTTTAGCGATGCCTTGTATGGAAAAATGCACCCAGGCTTCTTTTCCTTCAACACCTCTTCACCTGACAACACCATTTCAAATCATCCATTATTCGGATGTATAGGGACCGACTCGTCTCTCACTTGAAGGCTCTGATTCTACATTTCCTTTGCCGATGATTATAGCGGATATACATGGATTTTCCTCTTCGCACGAAGTCGAGAGGCACTTCTTGTGTTCACCTACTTCAATAAAATGATTGAGCGACAATTTCAGTTTGCAAATCGGTGTCTCCCGACAATTTGGGGAGGTGAATACTCCGGAGCGCAGCCATTGTTACGACCAATTAGGAATTACCTTTCGCCATCCTTGTCCTTATACACATCAACAACAAGGTCGTCGAGAGAAAACATCGCGACATTGGTAGGGTAGTGCCATCTTCTTGCTCAAGCCTCCATGGACTTAAAAATCTGGTGGGAGGCATTTTCCTCGGCCTACCTTTTATTAAATTGTCTCCTACGTAGTTAATCATCATCTCCCTTGAGTTTGCTTCATGAACGAAAACCTGATTATAATTTTCTGAAGGTGTTTGGCTGCGCATGCTTTCCATATCTTCGGCCTTACAACAAACATAAGCTAGCTTTTCGATCATCCAAGTGTCTTTTCTTGGGTTACAGTTCTTCTCATAAAGGCTATCGCTGCATGCATCCTTTTGGACGAGTTTACATTGCCAAAAGTGTAACGTTTGATGAAACCACCTTCCCATTTCAGTCCTTCTTTCCCTCTTCTCATAAGACTGTACCAGCACCCTCACTTGTACAAAATTCTGGAGCTTCACCTTTTACCTTCCCAGCATCCTTCCTTTGTAATGCCCGAGCGTGGTTTTACCGATTTCCTTCCATCCCACGGTACTCGACGCACATTCCCTTGTCCTCAAGTTCACATTCCAATACTCCTTTGTCATCACACAAGGTCAACATTCCTCTAATTTCAGGTGCCCTTTTTCTGAGTCTTTATCACCCTCTCCCTCTAAATTAGACATACCCATAGGTGGGTCCTTCTCTATCCACCTCATCATCCATGATAGCTTCGATCCCAAAAATTTGGTATTTTTAAACCCCCAAAATTTTGCTTTCAACATTCGCCAAGAACCATCAAGTGTGTCCATTGGCCTAGCCAATCCCTCTATGAAACAAGCCATGGCCAGATGAGGTTTCAGAAGCTCCTCCGTAATCACACTTGGAGCCTTGTTCCTCCCTCTAGTGCTTAACGTGTGGTGCAGTGTAAATGGGTATTTCGAACTAAACTTAAGGTTGATGGCTCACTGGATAAGTATAAGGCTAGGTTGGTAGCCAAAGGATTTCAACAAACACCTAGTGTGGACTTCTTTGAAACTTTCAGTCCGGTTGTTAAAGCATCAACTATTCACATAATTTTTACACTTGCTGTTTCAAGGGGTTGGGACATCCAACAAATCGATATTAATAATGCATTTTTAAATGGAGATTTGCATAAGGAGGTGTTTATGACACAACCGGATGGTTTTGTAGATCAAGCAAAGCCTACATATGTGTGTAAGTTGCACAAGACTTTATATGGCCTGAAGCAGGCTCCTAGAGCATGGTTTGAAAAACTTAGAGGAGCTCTCTTGACCTGGGGCTTTAATAATTCTGTTTCAGATACCTCCCTCTTCTACTCACACAAACATGGCCGAATGTTGCTGCTTTTGGTATACGTAAATGACATTCTCATCACCGATGACAGTCAAGCTGATGTTCAACACGTTATTGATGCTCTTCACACTCAGTTTGCTCTAAAAACCCTTGGTTCAGTACACCACTTTCTTGGTTTTGAGGTCCTTCGAACTCCTAGGTTGCCAGGCCAAGCCAAATTATCTCTTTTGCTGACTTCTTTGCCTGAAACTAATATGGGCTGGCTTTGCAAATCTTGCTCTACTCCCATGTGCTTAGCGTGTCTGTCTCTATGACGGTGAGCCCTTCTCTTAGCCTTGAGTGTATAAAAGCACAATTGGTGCTCTTCAATACCTCACTCTAACACGTCCAGTCCTGGCCTTTTGTGTTAACTCTGCTATTGATTCCTACGAGACCTATTTGTAATGGAATGCTTGCAAACGTATTATGAGGTATGTCAAAGGAACCTTGTCTCATGGCACATTGTTTAAACCCGACTTCTTTATTCACTCACAGAGAGGGTATTGGACTCAAATTGGGCAGCAAACATAGATGATAGAAATGCATCGATGAGATGTGTTCTTGGAGAAGTTAGTACAGACTCTAGAAAACAAAGAATGTTAGCCAGTTCTGTCTTGAAGGCGAATCTGAGGGGCCTTGTCTAGTCTTTGCCGCGATCTAATGTGGGTTCAACATCTTCTTGCGAAATTATTTCTATTTCTCAACCATTGGTGCTATGGAGTGATAACTTGGGAGCATAAGCCCTAGCTTGCAACCCAGTTTACCATGCTAGAACAAAACATATTGAGCTCGATGTACACATTTCATTGAAACTTAATCTACGACCGCAAGCTCGAGGAGTGCAGTATGTTCAGGCGAATCTCAAACCACGTGTTCTCCCGCAAGCCTTTGTCCTTGATCGTTACCGACTGCGTGCTCGAAGCTCACCATGTATTGCACCATGCTAAACTGCGGGGGCATGTTGAAGCAGGTGACAATCTTTTGCCCCAGTGCGCTCCTCACTATGTTGTACACCTCCGGCAGTTATCCCTCCTCCAGAATATCGTGCAGATCAAGTTTGTCTCAAGTCACACAATGCATGCCTACCTCAGGTCATGCTCTCCTCACCAGCTGTCAACCCAATGGTCCCTATAGTGCACCTCAAAGCACCCTCTCTTGTAACTAACGGGTTATAGTATAAAATGTTGAGTCCTTGTCTTTTTCTGTAAGAGAATATTTTTTAAAAAAGTTCCAAATCTGGTTTCTCTCTCTTCAGTGCTCTTTTTGCTTGATACATCAGATGATATAAATCAAAATTGTTAAAAAAATATATATGTTAAGTTGTTGGAGGAAAATGTTGAAATTCCATCAATGAAAGGGGGAAAAAATTCACATATGGCCTGCACAGAGAGTCGAGATAAAAAATTAAAGATGAATATGAAGAAATATAAATTGCAATGTACCCTGAACTTGTTCTTTATGAATATCCCATGATTTTTGTGTTGATTGTTTTCCAAATTGAATCATAAAGGGGCATAAAGAAGGCAGAAATTGAGTGTTCATCTCTGCCTGATGTAGGCTATGGTATCTGCATATATACATCAAACGGAATTATATTCAATTTTTTTTTTTTTTTAAAGGTGACCAAAAGACCATGAATCAGTAAAGAGGAGAGACTTACATTAAGGAGTGTAGAAAATACTTAAGAGTGGAAAAATCTGAAAGAAGAGAACATAGGGAATGATTTCAACATTGCTATACCCCATACCTTAAATCAAACGCAAAATATACCCATATATCAAACTAATTGATCCATGCCCATATAACCATGTCCCAAGTATTGGAATTCCTATAATCACACCCATCATTAGATGCTCCAGAAGTGTTGCCATCCCAGCTGCACCAATCAAACCATAGAAAAAAATTCAATAAGAATTATTGTATAATACATGCGTAATTATGTATGAAATGATCTACTCCTAATCATGTTGATATTGTCCGTTCTGAATCCAACAAGTCCGTACTTAAAAACCCGTTTCATTATTAGAAGGAGTTCATACTTAAAGACTTTGAAACTATTTTATCTTTTTAATGTGAAATATCAAAATCACTTATAATAAAGACACGATGTTCCCAACGTATCCACAAGGACTGAAGAACAAACCTCTTTTCCAATGCTAAACAAATTCTCGTACTTGCTCCAAAAAATTAACAAACTTTTATTTTGAATATATTATTCGAAGTATTTTGACAATACTTACAGTAGTTCTTTCTACATCTAATAATGAACCCCATTTCACCTCAATAAGTGGAAGAAATCTAATATGAATAGCATTTTTCAATAATAATTTAAAAACCAATGAACTTATGATTTCATATATAATGATCTTGCTGATATGTATGTATTTACCTGTAAAAGGTTGTGTCACAATAGAAGCATGGTGGAGTGAATGATAACGGGAAAAGAAATATTGTGTGTGTAATAATCTATGGAACCAATAATAAAGGGGCTCTGAAATCCCAACATGGAGCACTATACAACACATTATTCCCTCTGTGTTCCATAAAGGAAGATTTTCAAGGAATGGGAAGCTGAGCAAGGCCATGGAAGCCATGAAAGCTTGAAGAATTATGAAATTATCCCTGTGAAAAAAGAAAAAAAAATCATATTACTTCAAGAACACTAACTAATCATATATAGTTTATTCATTTTTAAATGATTAATGAACTTAATGGAAAAATTAAAATTAATTACCAATGCCATTCACGATCGATTTGCTTGAAATCGATTCCCTGGTGAAGAATCCGGCGGTTTCGAGTAAGGAAAAGCATGTTGCAGTAAGAGAACCATAGCTGATGAACAAGGCCTCTAAGGGCACATAGGAGGAGAATATGTAGGCACCATCTTGGGTTTTGGGTCTGCTCCCAAATCATTGAATAGATAAGTCTTGCATGAAATGGTCCATACAATAAGTACTGTTCCATGCAGATACATGAAAAAGGTGATAAGATTATGCTCTAAGTAACACTAGCAGAATAGGAGTCTTTATTTACTAAAAATAAGCCAAAACACTTCAACAAATTTGGTTAGCCTACTGTTAAGTAGAAGGCCAACTTCATTATGGAATATGGAGCTTCTTTTCTTTTGGACACTTTCTAAAGTAAAAGTACGTAAATATTTTTTTTTTAACGGAAAAAAGTAATATATAACAAATAGAAAACTTTTGAATCACAACCTTCCATCAAACTGAAATATACACATTAAACTATCAATTTTCTTAAAAATTTAACCTCATAGAATTTGGGTTATATTTTTTTTACACCGATTCACTTTGCATTATATAATTGTAGTAGGTTACACATTTTATTTAATTACTAAGTAGTAAGACAATTATCAACTAGCTTCATTTCTTTATACTTTATAAAATACAATGACTTTCAATAGGTTGATATCATACTAAATTATCAATCTTTTTAAAATCTTAAATTTGACCTTGATTCAATACTTAGAGTAACATATCCAAATACGATTTAATAAAATTAACAAGAAGAAGAATATTATTTAATACCTTGTAAGAACCCAACTTCTCCTATACAAGGGATAATGCACATTCATTCTTTTGCATTGATAGCTTTTTTGTCTCCTATTCTCAATTTGCACTTGATAACAAGCTCCTTAATTACACTTATATATATATATATATATATATATATATATATATATATATATATATATATATATATATATATATCTTAGAACAGTGAACTTGATTAATTTCCATGAATGCCATCTTTTCTACTCTAACATCTTGCTTTTTCCTCAATTTCCTCGATTAGAAAGGTACGTATTTTGGTTGGTTGATGGTGGGTGAATATTAATATGGTTGGTTGCAGTTGAGAAAAGAGGATTAATGATTGTGTGTTTATGGGTAGGGGCCTTCACCTTCGTGGCCTGGTTCCATAATACGTAGAAGAGAAGGGTCACAATTTTGCTGGGGTTGCATGAATGTGGCGGTTGGAAAGAAAGAGTATTAATGATTTTGTTCATTGATAGACTTTTCACGTTTAATGCAATTTCATTATTTCCATGTGGATATGATAGTGAAAGGCAAGGTAGGAGTCAAAGAATCATAGAAAGAAAAGGGAGAATCTAGGGTCTCTTTTGGTTTCCGATTTTGAAAACTGCTCTTCAAGATAGTTTTTGAAAACATAGAAAATATGGTGCCGTATTTGTCTGTTTTTTAAAAACTATATATTTTTCAAAATAAGGATAACAAGATAAATACAAAAAACATTTTGGTTTCTAGTTTTTTTATTCTGAAAAACACAGAGAAAAAGAAAAGACTAAATTTAGAAAACAAAAACAGTCTCTATGTTTTCAAAAACTGTTATTGAACAGGAACCAAACATGTCATTTATTTTGGTTTCTATAAACTATTATTATTATCTAAATTTAATGTTTTCTATGTTATTCGTGTTTTTCATAATATAAAAAATTGGGAACCAAACATGATATTTGTTATCCTTGTTTTTCAAAACAAAAACCAATATTTAAAAACTAAAACCAAAGGCATGTGTTTTTCTTTTATTTATTGTAACGGTTTGAAAAACCATAATAAATCACTGATGATATTTAAAGAAATTTACTAATAAAGGAAAAAAGTTTGTTTGGTTGTAGTTTTTGAAAATTGTTTTTTATTTTGAAAAATAAGGACAAGAACATATTTTTTGTTCAGAAAAACATAAAGAACACATAAAATACTAAATTCAGATAATTATAAGTAAATTTAGAGAACACCAAATATTGTTCTCTATGTTTTCAAAAACATGAACCAAACAAGACTTTAGTAACTATTTCCTAAAACAAATTGGTTTTAAAAGCTGGTTTTTTTTTTTTTTTTGCTTGTGTACTTTATAAAACAAAATTATTTGGAACCCAATGACTATTGTTTCCAAAAAAATCTCATGAAAGAAAAAAATTGGTTTCCATGTTAATTTGGTTTTATTGTGCATGATATAAAAGAAAACTAAATATAATTAAAATTTTAATTGTTGTATATATTTCTTGTCATAATATTAGTAAAAATAAATCGCATGTTTTCAAATGCCCTATAACATTTTTTATACATCCTTTAGAAAATTAGTGAATGTAAGTTAAAATAATTAAAATATATTCTCCAACAACACATTATTTTCTATTTTCAAACTATTTTCTTTATTTTTTTGATGACTAAATATTCTTTTCTAATTTTTCTTTTATGTTCTAGAATGTTGATTAGCTTCTTGTGGTTTCCGGATGTAGGATGTCTTAGTGGTAACAAAGTTTCTTTTGAATTATTTTCAAAAAGAAAAGAAAAAAAACATCTTTGAATTGAGCCCTCCCTTACCTACCCACCCTCTGCACTCTGTACTATGGGCCACTTCTCTATATGAAAATGTACAGCACAATGGTCACTAATAAATAATTTTATCGGACCGAATTATAACATGTTCATACACAAGAGAAAGACAGTTTTTTTCTAATTAAGTGAAATTATGATAATAGAAATAAATTAAGATGATGATTTTAATAAGTGAACAAAAATGTTAAATCACTAAAAAAATTTGTGGCTACTCAAAATTTTTTGGAAGCTCAATTTGAATTGAATTTTTTATTTATTTATGAGATTTATATGGGAGACGAGTGGTGAGAGGGCTACAAGGCCCCAATACTAATCTCGTGGGGATTACCTTCGCTGGTATGGATTTAACCTAACTCGATTAGAGTGACTCAAGTTAGATATATATATATATATATATATATATATATATATTGAGTGTTTAAGTGTTTATATTATGGACTTGGAAGCTGCAATAATTAATTAATTCAAATCTTTTTGTAAATATTTTTATAATCATATGAATAATTATTTAAGGTTTTTATTAATACAAATGTTTATATATGTTTATTCGTTAGTTCAAATATTTTATAATTGTAGAAATAATTATTTTAGGTTTTATTAATACAAATGTTTATATATATTTATTCATTAATTCACATATTTTTGTAAATATTTTTAAATTTTTTATAATCATAAAAATATTTGATTTAGGTTTTTTAATATAAATTTTTATATGTATTTATATACTTTTATAATAAAGTTTGTTATTTATTATGATATCATATTTTTATAATTAAATATTAGATGTCATTTTTGGTAACTTTAATGATATAAAAGCGTTTTTATATATATACGATATGTTACAAAAAACTTTTATAGAATCACTTTTTCGATTCCTATAAAAACGTTGATGTGGCGCAATCGCAAGTCATTACTGTAACAACCCATGCAATGATTGAAGAATGTTTATTTACAAATTGCTGTATATATGAGACCCACTCGTAATTATTATCTTCTAAGTTCTCTATTGCCTCCTCTTTTCTCTCTCCTTTTTCTTTTCCCTACCCAACCATCCCCATCCTATACTTACCCCTGCCCCAGCCCTCACCTAGCACCTGCCAACCTTTTTTTTTTCTTTTTTTAACTTTTAATTTTTTTATGACAATTTTATTTCTTTTTATTTTAAAATCTCCTAAATAAAATTTCGTCATTTATTTTTAAAATATAAATAAATTATTCGTTATTTTAAATATACTAAATAAAATTTAAAAAATTTATTTTATTTTTAAAAATCTACTAAATAAATAAAAATTCCATTTTTTAAATATAAAAAATTATTCGATTATTTTAACTTTTAAATGAATTATTTTCAAATTTCATTTAATTTTTAAATTTACTGAATAAAAAATCAAATGAATGAGTTTGAAATAATATTTAATATTAAAATATTATTTCAAATGAATGAGCTTTAATATTTATATTAAATATTTAATATTTTTATTTAAAAACTAATCTAATTTAAACGGATGAGTTTTAATATTTAATGTTTTTATTTTTAAACTATTATATTTCAATGTGTTAATTTAATACAAATTTTGATAAATATTAATGGATGAGTTCTTTTTTTTTTAAATCAAATTCATTTTTAAATATTATTTAAAATGTTAATATTTATTTATTATATTATTAATTATTATAAAAATATATTTATATTAAAGATATTTAATATTTTAATTAAAATCTAATTTTTGTTAATGAAATAACTATACATAAAATTAAAATAATTTTTGTAAATTTTTTTTTAAATAATGAATAATTTATTTCTATTTAAAATAAATAAAATTTGGATTTTTATTTAGTAGATTTTAAAGACTAAAATAAAATTATAATAAAAATTAAGATTTAAAAAATAAATAAAAATGGTTTATGGTACCTGGTGGTCAGGGTCCAAACTGGCGAGAGTGTGAGAGAGAGATAGTAGAGGAGAAAAGAGGGAACAGAGAGAAGAGTTATCGATTCATGGTCACAGTAAAAATGGGAACCCACAATATTTCAAAAATTGGATCGATAATTGAACTGAAAAAGTTACCGGATTCATGATCATAGTTGTGGGTACCACGACTTTTTAGGCCCAAACTCACTACTCAATAGGCCCAGCGCCCGCGCAGGCCCATTGTTTGACCCACCTCATGAAGCGGCCCAAGGCGGCCCATTACACTAAAAACCATCGGAACCCACCCGTACGTATGGCCCCATAACCCGTGTGGATCCCGAGTCCCCAAATTCGGGCCACCCCACCACATATGGGAAATACGCAAAGTATGTTTATCCCTAATTCTAATTTCAACTTTATCTGGAAGAATAATCCTTCATAAGGAAAACATAGTACATCCCCTTAAAAGGATAATCTTTGATATGAAAACATATCTGGTCCCATAAAAGGAAATAATTTTTATAAGAAAACAACCCATCCTATAAAAGGATAATCCTTACTAAGGAAAAACAAATATTATTCATAAAATAAGAACGAAGATATGGGAACCGAACCCTATAAATTGGGAAGATCCCCCAAAGAAGAAAATATGCAATTCCTACTATCTTAACCTCTCCTTCCTCTCTATATATAACTTAATCATGGGAGGCGGCCTCTACCACTACTACTCTAGATACCGCTCTTTTGCAGTTCACACTGCGTCGCAAATGCCTGGTAGATCGTACTTAACAAATCAGTTCTTACAATTGGCACCGCCCTGTGGGAAATCAAACAAAGTCTCGCCGACGATTGGCAAAAGTCACTCCAACGGGCCGTCCAAAGATTCCCTCATCATTCGAGCTCCTACGATCCCCATTCCACATCTGATTTGTCCGGGGTAGTCGCAATGTCATGCAACCCTGTGATCCAACCGCCAGAAGATAAATTCCTCCATTGGCGTCAAGGTAGGGAGAGGAACAAGAAGGAACAAGAAGGAGTTGCAAAGTCATGTTTACCAAGCCTATGACTTGATCAAGAAATTCGTAAAACATAAAGAGGTATTATCAATAAAGCCTTTAAAATATCATCTATCAATCTTCGCAATAGCCCAACATGTGTCCGAATCCAAGTAGCCTTCATCACCGCCCTACCAAATATGCATCACATATGGTCGGGTAAAATTAAAGTCCGGATGGCGCAAAGATAATCGACTGCCTACCAAGATGCATCACATCCGGTCAGGGTCACCATAAGTCCTGACGGCGCAGCATAATCGACTCCATTCGGCCCAACACAGATCACATATGGTCAGAAATTATAAGTCCGGCAGGTACCATCGACCTTCCCGGCCAAAGCAAGATACATATGGTCGTCAAATTACTAAGTCCTGGACAGCGAAGTTCATCGACCGCCTCGACCTAGAAAAGACATATATGGGTCGGGTCAAATTACAAGTCCCGGCGGCAAGTAGCTTCATCGACTCCGCCCGGCCAAGACGTATACATCCGCCGGGTCAAATTGTAAGTCCGGCGGCATAGCTTCACCGACCGGCCGGGCTCCATCATGTATCATTTAGCCGGGTCAGATTACGTCCCGGCAATGGAGTACATCGACCGCCTTACTGAAGACAGATCATGACCTCGCCGGGTCAACATAACCGGCGGCGCAGTTTTATCGACTACCACCAAAGACAGAGGGATATCCGGCCAAGTCACCCAAAGTCCGGCGACGTAGCTTATCACCCGTCGGCCAAGACAGATCACATCTGCTGGTCAAACATAAGTTCCGGGCAGGCAAGACACTAACTCCGCCCACCCAAAGATATCACATCCGCTGGTCACCATAAGTCCGGCCAAGGCAAATTAATTAACCCGCCTCGCCAAACATGCAGGGACACGGTTGGTCACCATGTCTGGCGGTACACATCGAATTCGCCGGCCGAAAGAAAGATCACATCTGGATGGTCAAATTACAAGTCCGGACGGCGCAGCTTCACCGATTCGCCTACCAAGATAGATCACATCCGGGTCGGTCAGCAAAGTCCCGGTGGCGAAGAAATGACCCGCCCGACCCAAAGATAGATAACTTCATAGCCGGTCAATCCAAAGTCCGAGCGGCGCAGAAAACGACCCGTCCTATCGGCATGGGATCACATCTAGTCAATAAATTAAAAGTTCCAGCGGCGCAAAGAAAATAACCTACCCAACCCGCTGATGATAACTTAGTATAGCCGGTCAATCCAAGTCCGGTATAGAAACCGACCGCCCTACCAACACATATCACATCCGGGCCGGTCAAATTACAAGTTCAAAGCAAGGCAGCTTCACCGATTCGCTTCTACCAAAGATAAAGCACATATGGTCGAAGTAAATTATAAGTCCGGGCGGTATAGTTCACGCACCGCCCGCCTAACACATCACATTCAGCCGGGTCACCATAAGTCCGGGCGGCGCAGCTTCACCCACTCCCGCCTACCAACAACACAAGAGTACATCTACCGGTCACTATAAGTCCGGCGCGTAGTACACCGACTTCCGCCCGCCCAACACAGATCACATCTGGCTGGTCAAATTACAAGTCCGGCTAGTCCACTCGACTAAGCCTGGCTTCAAAGAGACAAAGCACCATCCGGGCTAGTCAAATTGTTCTGGCGGCGTAGCTTCCATCGACTCGCCCGCCCAAACACCAAGTCCCGGGCGAAGGTTCATCGATTCGCTGGCGCCCAACACATATCATAGCTGGCCGGTCAAATTTACAAGTATGGGCGGGCGTAGCTTCATCGACCATTTCATCGCAAAGACATAGCATACATCCTGTTGGTCAAATTATGTCCGCACGCATTCAATCGGACATCCGGCCGAAAGCACAAATCACATCCGGCCAACAAATTACAAGTCCGGCGGTGCAAGACATTGATTCGCCTACCAAAGATGTATCACATTTGGTCGGTTTAACCACCGTGGCCTAGTTGACAATCTATCTAGATGCCCAACAAGCTGCTCCACTGCTCTAAAGCCTATGATTTCTAATCACGTAATCAAAGGGAGGTATCTAATGTGAATCAAAGCAAACTAAAATAATATAACTTAAAGTATATCCTAAAGTTAACAAAAGAGGAAAGAAAGGGAAATTTGTTCGGTATACAAAACATCGATGGACTGGCTCGTCAATCGAAAGACTTAACGCTACTCAAGGGTAATCCTGCTCACCAGGATCCATCAAGAATCGCTTTCCCGCAAGAAAGAACGAACTAGCCCCCGATGCTCCTTAGTTTCGTTTCCTGGTCAAGAATGATCGACAAGACGTTTGGGGGCATCGAGATTGGCGAAGAATTTCGGGTGAGCTGTGATCGCAAGGATCTCGCATTCCATCCGGATATGATGCTCATCAAGCAAATGTTGTAGTATGAAACACAACAACTATAACCGTGATCAACAAGTAAGGCCGCTTAATGACCTAACTCTACTTCCATTGTTTCTCCTCCGCTGAGCAACCTTCCCCAATGCGGCGAACTCATCCTTCACAGCCCCGAGCTCCATGACCAAAGAAAGTCTCTCGTCTGCCAAACGGCCGCTCTCCTCCTCCGCCTTCCTGCAAGCTTCCCCCGCCAGGGCCAACGCCTCCCGAGTGGCTCCATGCCCTGACCGCCTCTCTGGCGGCTTCTTCCGTAAGTGCTAAGGTATTAACCCGGCAAGCTTCCGCACTTCATTCGTGTTATGGTATTAACGGTCCCTTCGGTCGCTAGCTTAGCCATCGCCCCTCATGGCACGCCGCATCTCTCTCAGCTTCGGCCCGGCATGGAGCATATCCATACCACATATGTCTGATGATAATTAAATGCTCCCATCTCGCCCAAGATGTGGTTAATATCCACCACTGAGATGCAGTCCGAATGGCGCGAATGCCCTATCCGGCCCGCATGGTTAATGCCCAATAACTCATATTAAAGTCCGATGGTACCAATGTTCTATCCGCCTCAAGATAAACGTCCAGCCGCTCGCATTAGTCCGATGAACCACAGCCAGCCGTCTGAAGACTTCTCAATGCCATACTTAGCTCTGTCATTCCGGCACTTTCTTAGTGCACTCGCTCTGCCATCTTCCAATTTATAGCCGACCGCGGGCTCTAAGCCAGGCTTTCTTTCTCACCACACCGGGGGCAGCTCGCTTTGTTCCTCAAAGGTGGATCGATCAAGCGCACGGTTAATAAGGCCCCTTCAACATCTCGGCTCAAGGTATCTGAAATGAATTTCGCTTTAAAGAGCTACCCGAGATTGACTTCCTTCAAAATATCGAAGAAACAAAATATCTGCACCCCCAACGACCTCTCCCTGCAAAACTATGGTTGACGAGCTATAAAGGAAAAGGCTGGAGCCTAACTCCTGCGAGTTCTTCACTAACAAGAGGGGCTCATTGTGCTCCATCTCAGTGACCTCGAGCAGTCGACTAGTGTTGGGAAACGTGCGGTTCACACGCGCTTTATATCCAAACACACGTTCAATGGATGCATTAATTCTCCCAGTCCCTTCAGCTTTCTCCACTAAAGGTCTAAAAGCACTGTATTTTTTCCCGACTGAAGAAGTATCAACCTCCTTCACCGAGGCGGGGGCATTGTGGGTGCTCTACTCGCTTAGGCCCAAACCCAATGACTCAATAGGCTCACGCCAGATTAGTGCCCATTACTTGACCCGGCTCTCATGAAGGCCCAAGGCGCCTGATTACACTAAAAACCACATGGAAACCCACCTGTATGCTGCATCCTAAAAACCCGTGTGGGATCCTCGAGTCCCCCACCAACCACCTCACCACATATGGGAAAATGCGAAAGTATATATTTATCCCCACTTCTAATTCTAAATCCTTTATTTGGAAGGATAATCCTTCATATGGAAAAACATATATTATCCCTTAAAAGGAAAATCCTTGATAAGGAAAAACATATCTTATCTTATAAAAGGATAATCCTTAATAAAGAAAAACAGATATTATAAAATAAGAACGAAGATTTGGGTACCGAACCTTATAAATTGGGAAGATCCCCCACAGAAGAAGGTATGCAATTCCTACTATCTCAACCTCCTTCTTCTTCCTCTCCATATTGCTTACTTAATCATCGGAGAGGCGACCGACCCACCACCACTGACCGCCTCATAGTTCACATTGCGTCGCAGATGCCCCGTATATCGTCGCAATGTACTGTGGCTCTACAATAGTGCTGTGAGAGGAACCGCTATCAAACTAGGGTCGAATCCGATTGAAACCGAATTGG